>PVHT021183617.1:8180233-8201724 GCA_004024745.2 Catagonus wagneri
ATATTTTTAAATTTGTAATCTATAAATGTAAGTCTTCATTGTCCATCAGCAGATGATTGGATAAAGAAGATGTGGTGCATATATACAGTGGAATATTACTCAGCCCTAAAGAATGAAATGCCATTTGCAGCAACATGGCTGAACCTAGAGATTATCATACTAAGTGGAGTAAGTCAGATAGAAAAAGACAGAGATCACATGATATCATCTATATGTAGAAAAAAATGATATAAATGAAATTACATAGAAAACAGAAATAGACCCACAGACAATGAAACAAATTTATGGCTACTGAAGTGGAAAGGGGGGAGGTATAAATTAGGATTTTGAGATTAGCTTATACATTCTACTATATATAAAATACATAATCAATGAAGACCTACTGTATAACACAGGGAACTATTCTCAATATTTTGTAATAACCTATCAGGAAAGAATCTGAAACGAAAAAAGATTTATATATAACATGTATATATAAAACTGAGTGACTCCGCTGTACATCGGATAATAGCAGAGCACTGTAAATCAACTACTCTTCAATAAAAAAAATGTAAGTAGTCATTATGTTAGTTTGACTATCCAGGCCTTATGGTTTAGCAAAAGCGTTGTCCACAAAAACTCTCTGGTTCCTCTTTTCCTCCCATGCCTCCTTTAGGTTGTCAGGTAGAGAAAACAGATGGTTTCGGTTGGTTTCTATCAGTAAGATCCAGACACGGGCTGAAAGCAAACCATCCCCTTCTAAGACGTGAGTGCCAGTTGCACATATGTCAGGAGTAAATAATGCTTTTAACGCCTTTAAATTAATCAGTCCACAATGGACTTGCAGGACACCTTGAAAAACAGAGCTATAGGAGAAAAAACAGTGTTCTGGGATTCAAGAGAGATGGGTTCTAGAGATGTCATTTCTAGATGCTGATTTTTTTTTTTTTTTTGTCTTTTTGCCTTTTCTAGGGCCGCACCCACGGCATATGGAGGTTCTCAGGCTAGGGGTCTAACAGGAGCTGTAGCTGCCGGTCTTCTCCACAGCCACAGAATTGGGGGATCCAAGCCGCGTCTGCGACCTACACCACAGCTCACAGCAACGCCCGATCCTTAACCTATTTAGCAAGGCCAGGGATCGAACCCTCAACTTCATTGTTCCTAGTCGGATTTGTTCCTAGTTGGATTCGTTAACCACTGAGCCACGATGGGAACTCCATAGACGCTGATTCTTAAAGAAGGGCTTGCAAAAGCACGAAAATACATAGATTTCTGAGGCACGATTTGTAATGGTAAACATTGGTACAAAGCCCCAAATATCCAACAAAATAAATTTAATACACCCTAAAATCAAATTCTGCACTATGTAAACAGTGAAAAAATGAAACGGCATCTAGTGCCATAAAAAACTGTTGAAGAGAAAGTGCTAAGTGAAAAAAGCAAGTTCTAAAACAATATATATAATACAATCCCATTAAAATAAAAACAATACGGGAGTTCCTGCTGTGGCATAGCGGGTTAAAGATCCGACATTGCTGCATCTGTGGCACAAATTGCAGATGCACTTCGGATTCGATCCCTGGCCCAGGAACTTCCATATGATTCAGGCGCAGCTGAAAAAGAAAAAAAGAAAATAACATCAATATGTTAATATATGTACAGAAATTTTAGAATATAAATATTCTACAATATTCACTGCGTTTTTGAAGGAGTGACATTATTTTTTTATATGAAATAGTTCTATAATTAATGTTTGAATTATCAAAATAAGCCTGCCTTCTACGTTTATTAGAAGAAAAAAAATTTTTAAGTATAGAAAGATATTTATTTATTTATTTTTCTTTTTACAACCATACCCATAACATATGGAAGTTTGCAGGCTAGGGATCGAATCAGAGCTGCAGCTGCCAGCTTATACCACAGCCACAGCAACACCAGATCCAAGCCACATCTGGGATCTATGCCATAGCTTGTGGCAATACGGGATCCTTAACCCACGGAGTGAGGCCAGGCAGGGATGAAGCCCGAATCCTCATGGATACTAGTTCGATTCTTAACCTGCTGAGCCACAACGCAACTCCAGAAGAAAAAAAAATTTAATGGGAGGACAAGGCTCATTTCATGTGAGAAAATGGACAAGTCACTTCATGTTTCTGAGTTACACTCTTCTGAAAATGAGAGCAGAAACTAAATAGCACTAAGCTCCCTTCTAGGTCTAAAATTCTGAGTCTCACTGGATTTTGGATTCCATTCACTAAAATTCTCTAAATCAGAGATTTCTTTGAAGAACTGTTTTTCTTCCTTAGTTATAAAGTCACTTTATCATTACCTGGACAAATTTGTTATCCATTTCTCCTAACTGCTTTTTAATTTCCATGATCTTCTCCTTTAAAACAAAAGGACACAGGACAAAAGTTGTAATGAATGATGTGTGGAATGGAAACCAAGCAAATGATCAAATAGTTGGAGATTTAATAGATGATGGTTTTTCTTTCATACTTTTCGTGGTACTTATCTCCAATATCAACTTTTTTTTTTATTTTAAAATTTTTGCTTTTTAAGGCTTTTTAAGGCTGCACCATATCCAAGGCATATGGAGGTTCCCAGGCTAGGGGTCTAACAGGAGCTGTAGCTGCCGGCCATCGCCACAGCCACAGCAGCGCGGGATCCGAGCCGCGTCTGCAGCCTACACCACAGCTCATGGCAACACCGGATCCTTAACCCACCGAGCAATGCCAGGGATCGAACCCGCAACCTCATGGTTCCTAGTTGGATTCCTTTCTGCTGAGCCATGACAGGAACTCCTCAAATCACCTTTAAATCAAATCAACAAGATTTCACTGGCTGCATCCTATGGAAATGGACGTGGAGCTGTGCATTGTGCTGGATGGATACAAGAAACAAGAGCGTTTACCTTCCAACTGCTCAGAGAGGACGTACAGTCTATACCCTTTGTTTACCAAGTTCATTCATCACACAACCCCTGAATTGTGTGATTTAATTTTTTGCAAAGGAGCTGTGATATAATAATCACATTTTACATGCTGCCCTAGTTTATTTATATATTAAATATCTTTGCACTTATCAGAGATAATTGTACCAAGGATAATTGAAATAGGAATCAGTCTCAGAATGAAAGTTATGCTCAAATGGAGATTTCATAAAACTTGGGAGCCCTATCGCAAGCAACACCCAAAAGCCACTTCAAAGTCCTTTTCTCAACTGAAAGTTCTCTTAAATTTATTTCTGGTGTGTGTGTGTGTGTGTGTGTGTGTGTGTGTGTGTGTGTGTGTGTGTTTAAATACTTTCACCAATTTTCCCCTCCTCTCCCTTTCATGCCTTTCTGAGTCATTCCATTTCCTCATGAGAAATAAATGAGCCAGGACATGTGACATTACTTTATTAACTTACTTCCCCTTTAATTTTCCCACACATTCCCACACTATATTTATTTCTAACAGTCTCCACTTTTCCCTCCACCAAAGTAAATCTGTGGCCATTCCTACTGACTTTGCTTCTGTAACAATCAGATTTAAAGTTTCTTGTTTATTTTATGACCGTGTTTGTTTTTACGCAGTCCTTCCCCCAGCCTTTAGTCTTACGGAGGACGGAACTTGTGTCGATTTCTAAAAGTCACGTTCATTGAGATATGATTTACTTAGATTAAAACTCACCTTTTAAAAGTGTACGGTGCTATGAATTTTGACAAATGCATACTGTCACTGTTGTGTAATCACCACCACAAGATATGGAATATTTCCAGCACATTCACAATTTCATTGTGTCCCTTTGTCAACCCCCACTTCACTTTCGCCACTGGACTCCAACAACCACTAATCTGTTTTTTGTTCTCGTGGTTTTTGCCTTTTTCAGAATGTTACATACACGGAATTGGATGAACGTGATGTACTGAGTCTGGCTTCTTTCACTTAGTATAATGCATTTGAGATTCATTTATATTGTTGGATGATTAAGTCCATTCCTGGGAGTTCCCGTCATGGCTCAGTGGTTAATGAATCCGACTAGGAACCATGAAGTTGCAGGTTTGATCCCTGGCCTTGCTCAGTGGGTTAAGGATCCGGCGTTGCCGTGAGTTGTGGTGTAGGTTGCAGATGCAGCTCGGATCCCACGTTACTGTGGCTGTGGCAAAGGCCGGCGGCTACAGCTCCTGTTAGACCACTAGCCTGGGAACCTCCATATGCCGTGGGTGTGGCCCTAGATAACGCAAAAAGACCAAAAAAAAAAAAAAAAAAGTCCATTCCTGGAGTTCCTGTTGTGGCTCAATATGTTGAGAACCCAACATAGTCTCCAGCAAGATGTGGGTTTGATCCCTGGCCCCACTCAGTGGGTTAAGGATCTTGTGTTGCCCTGAGCTGTGGTGTAGGTCACACATGTGGCTCGGATCTGGAGTTGCTGTGGCTGTGGTGTAGGCTGGAAGCTGCAGCTTTCATTCAGCCCCTCACCTGGGAACTTCCATATGCCACAAGTGTGGCTGTAAAAAAAAAAGAAGTCAAGTCCTTTTTGTCACTGATTAGTATTTACCATAGTTTATTCACTCACAAGTTGGTGAATATTTGGGCTATGTCTAGTTTTCAGGTCCGTGCCTTTTTTTTTTTTTTTTCAGGGGAGTGTATATAAAGTTGTGTATTTCCAGGATACAGAATCTTTATACTTTTTTTTTTTTTTTTTGCTTTTTAGGGCCACACTCATGGCATCTGGAGGTTTCCAGGCTAGGGGTCTAATCAGAGCTACAGCTGTTAGCCACAGCCACAACAACACCAGATCCAAGCTGCATCTGCAACCTACACCACAGTTCACAGCAATACAGATCCTTAACCCACTGAGCAAGGCCAGGGATTGAACCCGCAACCTCACGCTTCCTGGTCAGATTCGTTTCCGCTGCGCCAAAACAGGAACTCCTTACACATATTTGTGATGCCTTCGTATTTCATATTATTCCAAGCCCTTGCTGGTTTGGTTTTTAAATTTCACTTCCGTTTGTCTTTGTGCTCTTCTATTTTTCTCTTTTCGCTCTTTCAATATTCATTCCTCCCTATCCTACCTCCTGCTGAAGTTCACCTTCCTTTAATATAGCTGACTTTTGGAATAAAATTTTTAAGACAGAATATTTCTTAGCTTTTGTCCTCTTCCCTTTCTTCATAGTGTGCAATTTCCAAAGCCCAAGATAGTGAAAAAACTTGACTTTTCAACGAGCCCCAAATGAGGCTGTTCCTTCAAAATGTTGGACTAAACAATAGTTAAAAGTAATTTTTTTCTTTGGTGATAAATTTGTACTGATCGGTAGACAGTTTTTAATATGTGATGTGGGGTCTAAATAAATATACCTTCCTATAATAGAAGAGACATTTTTCTCTTTTACTTCTTTCAGAATCTACTTTTTTAAAATTTGGTTTGAACTAAAGTAGAGGCTGGTAATTTCAATAAAAAGAGGTAGGTAAACAAAGATTCTTTCCATTTTTAGACACTTTTCTTCAAATGCCTGAAGTTTAGTAGAGAAAAACTACCAGCCAGGACTCTGAAGTCTTAATTCTTGTCCATAGTTGGTCACTACTTTTCTGACATTTAAAAGGGGAATATTAAATCTTTTCTTTCTTTTTCTTTTTCTTTTTTTCCATTGTAAGGCCGCACCCGTGGCATATGGAGGTTCCCAGGCTAGGGGTCGAATTGGAGCCACAGCTGCCGGCCTATGCGACAGCCACAGCAACGCGAGATCTGAGCCGCATCTGCGACCTACACCGTAGCTCAGGCAACACCGGGTCGTTCACCCACTGAGCAAGGCCAGGATCGAACCCGCAACCTCATGGTTCCTGGTTGGATTCATTAACCCCTGTGCCACTACAGGAACTCCGAATATTAAATCTCTTTAATTGATTGATTGATTGTCTTTTTAGGGCTGCACCTGAGGCATATGGAAGTTTCCAGGCTAGGGGTTGAATCGGAACTGTAGCCACCCGCCTACACCACAGCCACAGCAATGCCAGATCTGAGCCACATCTAAGACCTACACTGCAGCTCACTGGAATGCTGGATCCTTAACCCACTGAGCAAGGCCAGGGATCGAACCCACATTCTCATGGATGCTAATCAAGTTTGTTATTGCTGAGCCACAATGGGAACTCCCTTACACCTTTTTTAAAAAGGGAAAATTAAACCTTTCTCGGAAAAGAGTCTTCAAGAAATGCAAGGAGACAAAACAAGAGGAAGACTTTGGAGGTGGTAAAAATCAACACAAGAACTCTTCTTGAAGCAGCAAACACAAGTATATATCTTATATTCCAAGAATGCAGTTCTTCACAAACACCTGTTTCCTGCAGGTCTTCTCGGTACTGTTAGGTGCTGGGATGTAAATATTGAGAGAGACGTTTTCCCTCATGGTACTAGCCATTTATCTTAAATAGTGTAGAGATATAAACCTGCCAAATTTGAGCAAGTTTCTAGGTAGAAAAGTCTGGCCTTTTTGTGTTAGAGATTAGAGGTGGCAGTACTCAGGGAAACTGTGCTCTCTGTGTGTCACCAGAGAGCTCTGCTCCTTGTGACAGAAGATGGGTTTTAATTCTTGTTATGACCTATTAAACAACAGAAGAGGTGGAAAGAGGTGGCAGAGTCCCCACAACCCAGATTTCCTTTTCCAAGTCTCCAGCTTACCTCGATGTTTACCCCCTCATCAGGGTCAAGGTCCTGATGTGACTCCAGCTTTTCAATTTGGCCTTCCAGGGACATCACCTCACTTAATAAGCTGCAAACAGACCAAGAGATGGACTGAGTGCTGTGGATTAAGAAATATACACAATGGACAATCTTCTTTGAATTTCTTTTCAAAATGAAACCTTAGCCAAATTATCATACTAAGTCAGAAAGAAAAAGACAAATACTGTATGATACCACTTATATGTGGAATCTAAAGTATGGCACAAATGAACCTGTCTACAGAACAGAAACAGACTCACAGACATGGAGAACAGACTTGTGGTTGCCAAGGGGGAGAGGGGAAGGAGAGGAATGGACAAGGAGTTTGGGGTTAGTAAATGCAAACTATTAAATTTAGAATGGATAAGCAATGAGTTCCTATTGCATAGCACAGGGAATTATATCTAATCTTTTGGGATAAACCATAATGAAAAGAAATATTTAAATTTTTGTTTTATTTTTCCTTTTTAGCTGGTTTATAGATTTCTGTCAGTTTTCCAACTGCATGGCGTGGTGACCCGGTTACACATACGTATATAGATTCGGAACGAAATATTTTTAAAAGAATGTATATATGTGTATAATTAAGTCACTTTGCTGTACAGTAGAAATTAGCATGACACTATAAATCAACTATACTTTAAAAAAAAAAGGAAGCCTACTTCTATATCAGAGGGCTCTTGGGTGGTAACTGGACTGGCATGGGAAGTCATAAATGCAATTTAAGAAAGTAAAAACATTCAAAGTAATCTAGATAATAGTAAAGAAATGTAGTTCTAACTGGATAGAGGAGCAGAACAGTTAAAAAATTAAAATGGAAGCTTAGTTAAATTTCTAGAAATTAAAAAAAAATCTTTCAGATCTGGGACTCGGAAAGTTTTTAGCCTTGATTCCAAGAGTAATACCTGTAAGAGAGAACACTGATAAACTGGATCTCATCAAAATTTAAAACTTTTGCTTGGTTAAAGACTCTCTAAGAGGGATTTGCATGTCGCATATCCAGAAAAGGTCTTATAACTGGAATATATGAAAATCCCTCAGAACTCAACCTTGAAAAAAAAACATGCAATTAGACAATGAACAAAAGACATCAAGGACATTTCACCAAGAAGATGTACTGATGGCAAATAATACACAAAAATGATGTACAACACCACTAGCTATTAGAGAAATGCAAATTTAAGCTATGAGATATCACTATAAACTTACCAGAATGGCTAAGATGAAAAATAGTGATGGCACCAAATGTTAGGATGTAGAGAAACGAGATCACTCAAACACTGGTGGTAGGAATGTAAACATACTCAAGAGCCAGTAGCTAAGAAGCCCTATATTTCATTAAAGAAATTAAGTTTGCAGATAAGAATCTTTTTTTTTTTCTTCTTAGGGCTGCACTCCCAGCATATGGAGGTTCCCAGGCTAGGGGTTTAATCGTAGCTACAGCTGTCAGTCACAGTCACAGCAACACCATATCTGAGCCGCATCTGCAACCTACACCACAGCTCACGGCAACGCTGGATCCTTAACCTGCTGAGCGAGGCCAGGGATAGAACCCACAACCTCATGGTTCCTAGTTGGATTCATTTCCACTGCGCCACAACGGGAACTCCTAAAAGTCTCCAGGCAATACAGCTTCACTGGTGAAGGCAACCAAACATTTAAGAAAGAAATTATGCCAATTTTACGCAAACTCATCTAGAAAATGAAAAAGATGGGAAAATATCCCAGATTTTTCTATGAGGCAAGAATTATTCTGATACTGAAACTAGACATTACAAGAAAGAAAAACACAGGTCAATATCTGTCATTAACATACATGTAAAAATCCAGAGTTCTTATTGTGGCTCAGAAGGTTAAGAATTCAACATAGTGTCCGTGAAGATGTGGGTTCGATCCCTGGCATCGCTCAGTGGGCTAAGGATTCAGCATTGCCGCAAGCTGTGGCATATGTCACAGATGCAGCTCGGATCAAGCGTGGCTGTGGCTGTGGTGTAGACCTGTAGCTGCAGCTCTGATTCAACCCCTAGCTTGGGAACATCCATGTGCCATAGGCTCAGCCGTAAAAAGAGAAAAAAAAAAAAAACCCAAACATTTAAAAATCCCATTTTAGTAAGCTGAATTCAACAACGTAAAAAAAAAGAAGAAAAAAAAAGATAATATATTATGACCAAGTGAGATTTATTCTAGGAATTCAAGGCTGGGTCAGCATTAAAAAATCAGTCATTATATTCCACCTTATCAAGAGAATTATAAACAAACAAAAAACATGATTATTCATAGATGCAGCAAAAGCTATTGAAATGATTCATTATCATTCCTGATTTTAAAAATAATTCCATAAACTAGGAATAGAAGAAATTTTCTCAGTCTGAGAGAGTCTTTAAAAATACTCAAACAAAAACCTAGCTAACATAACACAATGCTTTTCCTGTGAGATTGAGAACACAGTTTGTCTGTTCTCTCCTATCTCTTCTCCTATTTAACATCATACTAGAAGTTCTAGCCAATATAATCTCATCAAAAAGAAGTAAAAGGAATAGAGATTGGAAAGGAAGATAAAGAGCAGCCTCTATTTGCAGATAATGTAATTATCAATGTGGTAAATCCAAAATAACCTATAAAAACTATGGAACTAATAAATGAGTTTAGGAGTTCCTGTCATGGAACGAATGACAGAAACGAATCTGACTAGTATACGTGAGGACTCAGGTTTGATCCCTGGTCTCACTCAGTGGGTTAAGGCTCCAGTGTTGTTGCGAGCTATGTTGTAGGTTGCAGACATGGCTTGGATCTGGCATTGCTGTGGCATAGTCCAGCAGCTAGAGCTCCAATTTGACTCCTAGCCTGGGAACGTCCATATGCCATGGGTGCAGCCCTAGAAAGAGCAAATAAATAAATAAATAGACAAATAAGTTTAGCAAGGTCATAACACATGGTCAATGCACAAAAATCGACTGTATTTCTATATACTAGTAATTAACAAGAAATTGAAAAATTTTAATTACCATTTATAATAGCAACAAAACCATGAGATACTTAGGCATAAGTCAAACAAATTATGAAACATCTGTACACTGAACACTACAACACTGATGGAAGACCTAAATAGAGAGAAATACTGTATTTACGAACTGGAAGAGTCGATATTGCTAAAAATGTTAATTCCTCCTAAATTTATCTACAGATTAATGATAATGCCAATAAAATCACAGAAAGATTGACAGGCTGATGCAAAAATCTATTGGAAAAAAAGCAAAATAGCCAAAATAATTTTTAAAAGGTGGAAAGAGACTGAAAAATGCTCACTCCCTGATTTCAGGACTTAACACAAAGCTACAATAATCGAGGCAGTGTGGTATTATTACTGAGAATATAAACATACAGATTGTTGGAGGAGAATAAAGAATCCAGAAGTAGTTTCAAATATATGATCCACTGATTTTCAACAGTGATGCAAGGTAATTCCATAGAGAAGGTAAAACTTTTTTCAATAAATGCCGCCATAACAATTGGATATATATGTACTAAAAGAAGAGAGAGAAAGAAAGAAATCTTGGGGTATACATATGTAAAAAAAAAAAAAAAAAAAGGAACTTTGAAAAAAAGCCCTTATCATGGACTGCATGCTTTTGTCTCCTCAAAATTCACATATTGAAACCCTAACCCCCAATGATATCATATTGAGCGGTAAGATTTTAAGTAGTTACTTAGGTTCAGTAAAGTCATGAGAGTGGAGACCCCATAATGGGATTAGTATTTAATAAAAAGAGAGAGACTGAAACTCTCTGTCTTTCACATCAGGAAACAGCCAGAAAGTAGCCATCGTATAAAATATCACAGTTATTTTCAAATAGTTTGGTAGTTTTTAAAATAAATATAAGCGTATACTTATTATACAACCCAGTATTCCAACCTCTGATTATTTATCCAAGGAAAATAGAAATGTGTGTTCATACAAAAACCCGTATGTGAATGTTTACAGTGTCTTTATGATTGCTAAAATATCTAAATGTGGAGTTCCTGTCGTGGCTCAGAAGTTAACGAACCTGACTAGCATCCATGAGGACACGGGTTTGATCCCTGGCCTTACTCGGTGGGTTGAGGATCCGGCGTTGCCGTGAGCTGTGGTTTAGGTTGCAGAAGCAGCTTGGATCCCGAGTTGCTACTGCTGCGGTGTAGGTAAGCGGCTACAGCTCCGATTCAACCCCTAGCCTGGGAATCTCCATGTGCTGCAGGTGCGGCTCTAAAAAGACAAAAAAAAAAAAAATTAAATGTGCCTCCATTAGTGAATGGATAAACTGTGCTATATTTTTTATATGATGGAATACTGTCCAGTAACAGAAAGGGACACGCTACTGATGCAGAAAACGTGGATGTATCTCAAGTGCATAGTACTAAGGGAAAGAATTAGACACGAAAGGCTGCCTGCTGTGTGAGTCCACCTAGACGTCGTTCTAGAAAAGGCAAAACTGTAGAGAGAGAACAGATCAGTGTTCACTAGCAGCCTGGCCTGGGGAAAGGTGCTAACTACCAAAGGACATGAGAGATTTGAAGCGTGATGCAAGTGTTCTTTATTTTCACCGGGGTGGCTACACAACAGTATGCATTCTTCACAACGAGCAGAACTGTGCAATAGAAAAGCTTAATTTTACTGTATGTAAATCACACCTTTTTTGAAAAATGGAAAGAAATTTTAATGCATAGAAGTTGAATTAATAAAAACACAGAATCTTTTTTTTTTTTTTTGACCACACCCACTGCATGAGGAAGCTCCTGGGCCAGGGATCGAACCTGAGCCACAGTAGTGACAATGCTGGATCCTTGACCCACTAGGCTACCAGGGGACTTCGAAACACAGAATTCTTTAAAATCCAAATATTACTAATGCTCTGGAATGAAAAAAAAAGGCTGTCTTGAAGAGGACAGTTAGGAGAAGGCCCACGTAAAGAGATGTTTTGCTGAAAGTTATGGTAATGTTTAACTGAATGTAAAGCAGATGTTTTCTGAAAGGTAAAGAAATGTTCAGAAGAGTAGCTCTGGGAGGGGTAAGAGCTTGGAATGTGGTAGGAATGTCTAGAAGGCCAGAGGAATTTATCTCCAATAATAGCTTGCATTTATTCCTTGTTTATTACATACCAGACACTGTCTTGAATGCTTTATATATGGTATTTTATTTAATATCTACAATAAACCAACGAGGTGGCTGTCATTAGTCCCTTTTTCTAGACGAGGAAAGTCACAGCTTAAAAAAGGCCGATTAGCCTTTCCAAGAAACGTCAATGTCAGGATTCGAACCTGGGTCCCTCTGACTCCAAAGTCCATTCTCTTTATACCAGTGGCTGGGTATATAACTTTATCATTTCTGTTTCATCTTGAAACATAAAGTATTCATATGTGCATCAACAAATAAACTTTAATAGTTTTTTCATGTCATACTGGTTGGATCCCTTTGGACAATACTGGCTAAAACTCAAGGATCATTGGGAACCTGAAGACCTTCTTTTGATAACTTTTTGTTTTCTTTCTATAGCTGCACCTGAGGCATATGGTAGTACCTGGGCTAGGGGTCTATTTGGAGCCAAAGATGCCTGCTTACGCCACAGCCACAGCAAAGCCATATCCAAGCCACATCTGTAACCAGTGCCAAAGCTTGAGGCAATGCCTGATCCTTAACCCACTGAGTGAGGCCAGGAATTGAACCCTCTTCCTCGCAGACACTATGCTGTGATCTTAACTCACTGAGCCGCAATGGGAACTCCATATTTTAATAACTTTAACGTGGCTTCAAGGAGAAAGCCTCTGAGAGAAGTCCTTCCCTTGAGAGAAGAGAGAGAAAAGAGGAAGATAACTTTGATGTAGGTTTTGAGATTTTGTAACATTGACTTTTTTTTGTTTTTGTCTTTTCTAGGTCTGCACTCGCGGCATATGGAGGTTCCCAGGCTAGGGGTCTAATCAGAGCTGTAGCCACCAGCCTACGCCAGAGCCACAGCAACGCGGGATCCTACACCACAGCTCATGGCAACACTGGATCCTTAACCCACTGAGTAGTGCCAGGGATCGAACTGGTAACCTCTTGGTTCCTAGTCAGATTCGTTAACCATTGAGCCACAATGGAAACTCCATAACGTTGACTTTTAATCATAAGGCCTTACACTTTTATCCTAGAGACTTTACCACCTTAAGCCTGAATTTCTTTAGTTTCTGAAGTTATGAAACTTCATCATTTTCTGACAAACCCCAACACCCTATGATTACCTGTTCACTGTGTTTTCTGTTAGGTTTATTTTTTGTATAATATTTTTAATATTCTCCATCCAGCCTATGTGATCAGCTCCAAGTTCTTTCACTTGTAGACTCATCTGTATATTCCAGTAGTTTAGCTGGAAGAACACATTCTCCTGACTCCTGCAGAAATATTATCATGATCACTTTTAAGGCAGAAAATGGGAAACATCTCACAAAGCCTGAACCCTCTTCCTTTGGATGACATATTGGTCTTTTTATTCATTTCCTGCCACCAAAATGGGCCAGTTAGGTACTTAGGCCTCAAGAAAGAAGTTTGGACATGTATCCATTTCAACAGATCTTTATAAGGCTGGAGAAAATAAATCTACTTTATATTCAGTTAAAAAATACACACACACACATAAATATCTGTATATATCTGTGTCTGTCTATCTATCTATCTATCTATCTATCTATCTATCTATCTATTATCTATCTATCTATATTTAGGGCTACAGGTGTGGCATATGGCAATTCCTAGGCTAGGGGTCAAATCAGAGCTACAGCTGCTGGCCTACGTCACAGCCACAGCAACGCCAGATCCAAGCCCCGTCTACGACCTACAGCATGGCTCAGAGCAATGCTGGATCCTTAACCCACTAAATGTGGGCCAGGGATCAAACCCACATCCTCAGGGATACCAGTTGGGTTCTTCACCTGCTGAGCCACAACAGAAACTTCCAGATATATTTTTAATTTCCCTGCCTGGAATGAATGTTAAGTGTTGAATGTAGGATGGTTGTTGAGTCTTGGTGAGAGAAAAGAAGCATAAAATAAGGAAAGGGTCCATAAGGATTTAACGATACATTTTTAATAATAATTATAATTTCCATCTCTAGAAAATTATCTGAGAGTGATGAGATATGTATTAATTCCAGGCTCCAAAGAAAAGTTTGCAAAAAGAAGCCTGCATCTTTCCCTAGAACTGGCCTTCTTCTGCCTTCCTGCTAGAAGAGGTAGGTGGTTACTCATGCACATCAGTGCTTTATGGCTCAAGACTTGCATGGATTTTCAATCTTCTAGGCTTTGCTTAAGTTCTCTGCTGTGTTTCTTTTTCCCCTTCCATAGAACACTGTTAAAGGTTCCCTCTGGCATGTGCTAAGGCTTACAGTTGAGGGATGTTCTTCTCTGAAAACTTCAAAGATGTGGACGCTTGGGGATCTTCATGGGGAACATGATCTTTTTCTTGCTTGTTCAGTTCACTCTGTAGGTCTTGGTCATGCTCAGCCTCCTCCAGCTCCAACATATCCTGATAAAGATTATGAAGGAAGCAAAACAGAATGAAAGGGTTATCACAAGACGTGGTGGTTCCTTTTAGGGTACCTGTGTCCCCCCTTTGGGGGCAAGTGCATAGCCATCTCCGAGGCTGGAGCCTTCCAGGGCATCTGTGGGGTAGGCAGAACTGCCCTCCTGCTCTGTTGACAGAGGAAGGCTGGGGCAGGGACGTGGAGAACAGGGAGAATAGATCAACTTCTTATTGAAATATGTGTACAAATTACTGGCCAAGTCAACAGGAATAACATTCACATACTTCTACAAATTGCCTTCATATACATCATGTCTTTTTTTTTCCCATACTTGCAGCATATGGAAGTTCCTGGGCTAGAGGTCAAATCAGAGCTGCAGCTGCAGGCCTACAGCACAGCCACATCTGTGACCTACACCACAGCTTGGTGGGTGGATCTTTAACCCACTGAGCTGAGAACAGGGATGGAACCCACACCCTTACAGAGACTATGTCAGGTTCTTAACCCACTGGACCGCAACAGAGACTCCTATCATGTCATTAATTCTCATGATAGCCCTGAGTTGGACTAGCTAAGTACTGAAATCCCTAAGGCCATTCATACTTAGTGATCTGGCCAAGGTCGTATGGTGTACTGAGTTAAGTGGTGACCTTCAAAAGATGAGTCCATGTCCTAACACTAGGTCCCTGAGAATGTGACCTTATTTAGGAGAAAAAAAAGGGGGGGGGGTCTTTGCAGATGCAATTAAGTTAATGATCTTGAGATGAGATTATTTTGGATGACCTGGGTTGGCCCTGAATCCAATACAAGTGTCCGAATGATAAACAGAAGAGGAGCAAAACAGAGAAACTCTTGTGAAGATGAAGGCAGAGTGGAGCTTGTGCAGCCACAAACCAAGGAATGCCTGAAGCCACCAAAATCTGCGAGAAGCAAGGAAAGTTTCTCCCAAAGAAATTTCACAGGGAGCATGGCCTGAGTGAGTCCTTGATTTTGGAATTCTGACCTCCAGAACTATGAGATTACATGTTTCGTGGCCTTAAACCACCCGTCTAATTTGCTCCCACTGTCACAGGAAATCAGCCCATATGGTGAGTAAGCGTATGGACTAGAACTTGAACCAGGCTTTCTGATTCCAGAACCATGACTCTTCTCATATCTAGGACTTGGGTTCAGCTTAAGAAGTACCTAGTCCCTAGCACTGCATCTTCACAACCCAGTGGCACCTCACCAATGATGTAGGATTATTATCACATTTACGTATAATGTGTACCATTTACCAGAGCTAGATTTTCTGAGTATTATGTGACTCCACCATCTTTGAGCTACCAGTTTGTGAACAAAAAGCATCCACAATTTCAATTTCTTTCCACCGAATCTTTTCCCAGGATATTCAGAAGAAGCAGAAACACTGTGACAAAGGGAAGGATACCAGAGTAGGAATCAGAGGACTGGAATTCTAAGTCTTGTTCTACTGCTATAGATGTTGAACAAGTCACTTAACTACTGTAGAACTGAACGTCCTGGTCCATATATAAAAAAATTGGGCCACACCATCTCTAGAGTTCCATGTCCAATTGTCTAAGATGACATTTCTTAATCTTCATCAATTTGCTGTTTTAAAAAATCTGCAGGATTGAACATGGAGAGAAATGTGTGTGTTTTAAAAAGAACAGGCTGAAAGTGTACCTGTGCGAAATGCACAATCTAAGGGCATTACTTTCCATTTATGTGCAACACTAGGAAAAGCCCATATGGCTCCCCTGGGCAGCTCAAACTCAGAAAGGCAAAAATGGAACTCATCATATTTCTCTTCTGCCTTGTCCAAGTTCCCCAGGCTTGCATGTGGTCTCCCTATCCATCAAAATGCTTCAGCTAGAAACCTGGAAGAAAAGCCTTAAATTTTCATGGCAGGCATTCTTTCCTCTCTTCATTACTCACGTTGTATCTACTAATACCTATCTTTTTTTTTCATTTTTAAAAATTTACAATGTTGTGATACTTTCTGCTCTATAACAAAGTGATTCAGTCACATATTGTATAGACATCCATTCACTTTCAGATTCTTAGGCCACATAGATTATCCCAGAATAGCGGGTGGAGTTCCCTGTGTTATACAGCAGGTTCTCCTGTTAACCAGTCATTCCATATACCTCAGTGTGCGTGTGCCAGTCCCAACCCCCCAGTCCATCCTTCCCGTCCCCCACCTGTCCCCTTTGGTAACCATAAATTTGTTTTCCAAATTCGTGAGTCTGTTTCTGTTCTGCATTTGTACCCTTTTTTAGATTCCACCTGTAGGCGATATCATAGGATGTTAATCTTTTACTGTCTGACTAACTTGACTTAGTATGAGAATCTCCTGGTGCGTGCATATTGCTGCAAATGGCATTATTTCATTCTTTCTATGGCTAATATTCCATCGTATATGTGTGCCACATCTTTATCCAGTCCTCTGTCGATGGACATTTACGTCGCTTCCATGTCTTGGCTGTTACAAGTAGTGCTGTGATAAACATCGGGGTGCATGTATCTTTTTGAATTACGGTTTTCTCTAGATAGATGCCCAGGAGTGGGATTGCTGGATCATTTAAATACCTATCTTTTATTTTATTTATTTATTTTTTTGCCTTTTTTTTTAAAGGGTCGTACCTATGGCATATGGAGGTTCCCAGGCTAGGGGTCTAACAGGAGCTGTAGCTGCCGGCCTTCGCCACAGCCACAGCAACAAGGGATCCGAGCCGCGTCTGCAACCTACACCACAGCTCATGGCAACGCCGGATCCTTAACCCACCGAGCAAGGCCAGGAATCGAACCTGCATTCTCATGGATCCCAGTCAGGTTCGTTAACTGCTGAGCCACGAAGGGAAGTCCCGAATACCTACTTTTTAAATCAGTGTCCTTTTTCCCCATCCACCTGGCACGCCTGCTCATGGCATCCCAGTCAGGGCCCTACTTCCAGTCCTTGTCAGTTCTCAACTCCTATCAGTGTCCTGGTTTCCTGTCTGCCTCCTGCACTATTCCTGCCTCGGTGTCCCACCTGCCTGCTTGCCTGCCATGCCTTTTCCAGTACACTTCCTCTCTCACAACACAGTTTCTTTTTGGCCCCTTTGTCTTTGTCTATGTTGTTCCTTCTTTCTGAGATGCTTTTCCTCCATCCAGTTCATCCTTCAAAACTCACTTGGCATACTCCCAGTTTTCTCTGAGTACAGCCCTCCCGTGTACCTCATAGCACATCTGTTACTTCTAGGATAGGTTTTATCATACACTGAAATATTCCTGCCTGAGTCTCTCCTAGTGTGAGCTTGCTGAGCAGAAAGGATTTCACGTGTGGGTATCCTAGCACACAGTGGGTGCTCCATAAGTGGTTTCAGAACAAAGAGTCCTCAGAAATGGGCAAATACATGCTGCTTCCGAGAGATTCAAACAAAAGCAGGAAAAAGGAAAGTCTGTTCACTGACCTGGCATCAATGCTATAATATATATAGCAATGCCAGGGATCAGAAATGTGAAAGCAGAGCAAAATATTCATTTCTAAATACTTTGGGGGGTTTTGATGGTTAGATATGGCAGCTTTGACAATCTGGCTAAAAAGTCTGTTTTGTAAATTAAATTGACAGTTGATGTTTTTTAACTTCTGTTAACTCTTTCTCCATTTTCTGGACCTGTCCATTCAATCTTAGGATCTTCTTTTATACAAGATGAATGTAAGTTTAAGTAAAGTAGAGGCCTCTTGTTTTGCTTTCAGAGAATAAGAGAAAAAGATGTCTTCCTCAAGAAATCATATGTGTCCTTTTGTCTGGAGAGCCAAATTTATTAATGATTATTTGTTAACTGTGTGACCACATGAGATTTATTTTATGTAATTATAGAAATTTCCACATAAGTAAACATAAATACAATCATAAATTTTTAAAAAACAGGTTGTTAAACTTTAGTGCCCTGACTTGAATTTGATAAGAAATAAGGCCTTATATCCTGAGACTGTGGACTATTTGATAAACTCTTAGAGAGTGAATAACTGTATCAGCTAATTAGACTTATTCTGTTCTGGGCCATCAAGTGATGATATCATCAGTCACTGGATTCAGCAGGACACATTGAACCATGAGTGCAGGGAAAGTATCGTGGCAAAGTGGGTCTATGGTAGCAGCCCTTTCCTGGAGTCCAGGGACGAAGCTCCCACAAAGAATCAGATGTAGTGCTATACCTTCAGTTCATGTGTTCCCTAAGATCACGGATCCCACACCTCACTGTTCCTATCTTCTTTCCCATCTTGTGACTCCTCTTCTAAATCAGTCTCTGTTGTTCCTTCTTCTCATAATAGGTATCTATCTGTCATGCTGTCTCTTTCCATTTCTTATTTGTCTTGTTATTACCTGTTCTTTACACCTGTAATTTCATGACTTCTGTCCCTTCTGTTTCTTTGGTTTCTTCCTTTTTTTTTTTTTTTTACTTACAGCTGAGTTCTTGAAGGTGAAAGCCCAGCCTGTGGACCTTTTTTTTCTATGGATTTGCTGACTTAGCCACCCCCAAATCCAAAATATATGCAAAAGAGGAGACAAAAAGATAAATCCTTAGCTTCCTTTGAAGGCTGGAAAAGGCTAGGAGTAGGAAATACCCCTCTACCCTTCCTCTATGCTTTCCAGACTGGTTAAAACCACCTTCCTTGCAGTTCCCTGGTGGCTCAGTGGCTTCAGGATCAAGCCTTATCAGTGCTTGGGACAGGTTCAATCCCTGGTCCAGGAACTTCCACATGACAGGACAGAAAACAACCTCCCCTCCCCCACACCTTCCTCTACAGCCCGGTGAATAGATTTGCTCATCAATAATTAAAGGGGTCTTGGCCATTCATTTGCCTTGAACTAAATGAAAGCGTAAACTCTTCACAGGACACCCTCAGGTATTTTGCTCAAATTTCTCCATTCCATGTCAGCTGGGCAACTGAACTGCAAAACTGAGGGAGTTTCAGACTGAAGTAACAGTAACTGACTGTTCGCTTCAGCAGCACATATACTAAAATTGGAACAATACAGAGATTAGCATGGCCCCTTGCAAAGATGACATACAAATTCTTGAAGAATTACTTTAAGCTAAAAAAAATCCTATTTAAAATTGTACCAAAAAGAGCAAAATACCTAGGAATAAACTCAACCGAGAAGGTGAAAGACCTATACTCTGAAATTTATAAAACACTAATTAAAAAAAATTAAAGATGATTCAAAGGAAATAGAAAGATAACCCATGTTCTTGGATTGGAAGAATTAATATTGTTAAAATGGACATATTCCCCAAAGGAATCCACAGATTTAATGCAATCTCTATCAAAATATCCATGACACTTTTCACCAAACTAGAACAAATGATCCTAAAATTTATATAGAATCACAAAAAAAAAAAAAAAACGTGAATAGACAAAACAATATTGAGGAAAAAAAAAGCTGGGAGTTCCAATCGTGGCTCAGTGGTAACAAACCTAACTGGTATCCATGAGGACGCAGGTTCAATCCCTGGCCTCACTCAGTGGGTTAAGGATCTGGCATTGCCATGGGCTGTGGTTTTGGTCACAGATGTGGCTTGGATCCCATATTGTTGTGGCTGTGGTGTAGGCTGGCAGCTACAACTGTGATGTGACCCTTAGCCTGGGAAATTCCATATGCTGTGGGTAAGGCCCTAAAAAGAAGAAAGAAAGAAGAACAAAGCTGGAAGTATCACTCTTCCAGACTTTAGATCATCCCACAAAGCTACAGTAATCAAAACAGCATGATACCAGCCCCTAACATCACACAAAAAAATAAACTCAAAATGCCTTAAGGACTTAAATATATGCCATAACACCACAAAAATCCTAGAAGAGAACATAGGCAAAACATTCTCTGACATAAATCATAGCAATCAAAAAATGGACAGAAGAAACGTGAATCAAAATAGAGTTAACATATAATCTAGCAATCCTACTTCTGGGTATACATCTAGATAAGAACATATTTTGAAAAGATACATGCACCCCAGTGTTCATATCAGCATTATTTACAATAGCCAAGACATAGAAGCAACCAAAATGTCCATCGACAGATGAATGGATAAAGCAGATGTGAGATATATATATATATTACTCAGCCATAAAAAAATGAAATAATGCCATTTTGCAGCAACATGGTTGGGCCTAGAGATGATCATACTAAGTAAAGTAAACCAGACAAAGGAAGATAAATGTCATATGATATCGATCATGTGTAGAATCTAAAGTATGATTCAAATGAACTTATTGACAAAGCAGAAACAGACTCATAGATATAGAAAACAAAGTTATCATTACCAAAGGGGAAACGTGGTGGGAGAGGGATAAATTAGAAGTCTGGGATTAGCAGATACAAACTACTATATATAAAATAGACAAACAATAAGGACATACTGTATAGTACAGGGAATTATAATAAACCATAATGGAAAAGAATTTGAAAAATAAAGCATATACTTCATATTATTTGAATAACTGAATCACTGGGTGGTACATCAGAAACTAATAAGATGTTGTAAATTAATACTTCAGTTTAAAAAAAAGAAAAAAAATGGCATGGTACTGGCACAAAACAGACATATAGAATCAATGGAACAGAATAGAGAGCCCAGAAATAAACCCACAAACCTATGATCAATTAATCTATGACAAAGGAGGTAAGATATACAATGGAGAAAAGCCAGTCTTTTCAACAAGTGGTGCTGGGAAAACTGGACAGCTACATGAAAAAGCATGAAATTAGAACAGTCTCTAATACCATATACAAAAATAAACTCAAAATGGATTGAAGACCTAAATGTAAGACCAGACACTATAATATTCTTAGAAGAGAACACAGGTACAACTTTCTTTGACATAAATCATAGCAGTATTTTTTGAATCTGTCTCCTAAAGCAAAGGAAATAAAAGAAAAATAAACAAGTGGGACATAACTAAACTTAAAAAGCTTTTGTATAACAAAGGAAACCATCAACAAAATGAAAAGACAACCTACTGAGTTACTGACCAATAAGGGGTTAATATCCAAAATATATAAAGCAGCTCATGCAACTCAACATCAAAAAACTCAAACAACCCAATCAAAAAATGGGCAGAAGACCTAAAAAGACATTTACCCAAAGAAGACATACATAGGGCTGACAGGCGCGTGAAAGGATGCTCACTATCACTAATTGTTAGAGAAATGCAAGTCAAAACTACAATTAAACATTGTCTTACACCTGTTAGAATGGCTAGCATCGAAAAATATGCAAATA
>PVHT021183617.1:8202724-8234275 GCA_004024745.2 Catagonus wagneri
TCAAAAAACTCAAACAACCCAATCAAAAAATGGGCAGAAGACCTAAAAAGACATTTACCCAAAGAAGACATACATAGGGCTGACAGGCGCGTGAAAGGATGCTCACTATCACTAATTGTTAGAGAAATGCAAGTCAAAACTACAATTAAACATTGTCTTACACCTGTTAGAATGGCTAGCATCGAAAAATATGCAAATAAATATTGGTGAGGATGTGGAGAAAAGGGAACACTTTTACACTGTTGGTGGGAATGTAAGTTGGTGCAACCACTATGGAAAATAGTATGGAGGTTCCTCAAAAAAACTAAAAATGAGTTACCATATGATCATGGATTTATATCTGGAAAAAACAAAAACAGTAATTTGAAAAGATGAATGTACCCTGGTTCTACTTTCAAAGCCAAGATATGGCATCCACCTAAAATGTCTATCAACAAATGAATGGATAAAGAATATGTGGTATATATATACAATGGAATATTACTCAGCCATAAAAAAGAATGAGATTCTGCCATTTGCAGCAACACAGATGGACCTAGTGAATATTACGCTTAGTGAGAAAAGTAAGACAAATACTGTGTGATATCACATATGCATAATCTAAAAAAGAAAAATGAATAAATATAACTCAATTGAAATAGGCTCACAGATACAGAAAACAAACTAGTGGTTAAACCAAAGGGGAGAGGGAGGAGGGGAAGAACAAATTAGGGGTATGGGATTAAGAGACACTAATTGCCATGTATAAAATGATAAGTAACTAGGCTATATTGTATAGCACAGGGAATTATAGCCTTTATAATAATTTTTAATGGTGTATAATCTGTAAAATACCGAATCACTATGCTGTACACCTGAAACAAATATAATATTGTTAACTCAGCTACATTTCCTTAAAAAAAGGAGTAAATGGCTCCCTTTGATACATTCCCTTAGAAGACAATCTGCAATCTGGGGGCAGTTCTACACAGAGTAATTTGCTCTGAGGTGGAAAATGTCCCAGTTATTTCACAAACCTCAAGGACAAAAATAACATAATGCAAAATTATTCGCATTAGAAGACGTCTCTCGTGTAACGACAGCAGCCTTCGGAGGAGAGGATGTTCCCCCCTGATTTCAAGCTCTGAACATCTTGCACTGATTATGGGGAGACTTTGTAATATATCCTTACCACTCTGAGATATGAAGTTCCTCTCTTCACCCACTGTGGCAGTTAAGTCTGTCCCTTACCCATTTTTCCGTTTCCAAATCATGAAGGAAATTGGTTTGAGGGTTTTCAGAGAAAATGTCCTCATCATCTGATCTGTCCATGATGCGGTCCATCTGGGTAAATTCCCTTAGCAAACTGTAAGTCACACGGTTGAGAGAGATGCTGTTACATATACTTTTAAGTGAATCATGATATATTTGCGATGGAGGCCCACCCTGCATAGAGAGTGATCCTGGAATCTGTCTATATATATACATATTTTTTTCTTTTTATGGCTGCGCCTGCAACTAGGGATTCCGCTGGAGCTGCAGGTCTACGCCACAGCCGCAGCAATGCCAGATCCAAACTGCATCTGTGACCTACACTGCAGCTTGCAGCAACACCGGATCATTGATCCACTGAGCAAGGCCAAGGATCGAACCTGCATTCTCACAAATGCTATGTCAGGTTCCTAACCCACTGAGCCACAATGGGAATTCCTATATACATTTCTATAGGTTGAATAAACAGCGCTGATAGTTTCCTAGTGTATATGCTACTGCTATTATAAATTATAAATGATTTAACAACATATCATAGTAGCTTTCGATATTGTAGTAGATTCGTTGACATATGAGGGCTTCTGGAAAAGCTTTTACTTCAAAAAAGTTCCTTCTATTTAAAAAGATTGTCAACCATTGGTTCATATCAGTACATATTTTTATCATGTATTAACAAATGCATGTATATATTTATATGAATATTTGTACTTACTCTACTCTAGAAACTATTTTAAATAGTTTATATCTTTAGCAGGTGAAGAAAATGAAGGCACAAAACAATCAACTTTTTTTTACAAATTGAGACTAGAATCTTGACCATTCCTATTCAACTGATATCTGCCTTTTTTTTTTTTTTGCCTTTTTGCCTTTTCTAGGGCCACACCTGCGGCATATGGAGGTTCCCAGGCTAGGGGTCTAATCAGAGCTACACCCGCCGGCCTACGCCACAGCCACAGCAACGCGGGATCCGAGCCGCGTCTGCAACCTACACCACAGCTCACTCACGGCAACGCCGGATCCTTAACCCACTGAGCAAGGCCAGGGATCGAACCCGCAACCATGGTTCCTAGTCGGATTCGTTAACGGCTGCGCCACCACGGGAACTCTGATAACTGCCTAGTTTTTGATCAGAGGTCCTTTAAATGTTTCACAGGACCTACCACACTAAATATTTATGAGGTCAAAATTGGAAGAATTGTAGAGAAGAATGTCAACCTCAACCCTGAACTTGGAAATCTCATCATTTGTGTTCTCTAGTCTGAGGAAATCTCCAGACAAGATCCCAGAAACTGCCCCAGGGCGCTCAGCCCCGGCTTACTTCTGCACCACGCCTTCAGCTGCATCAGTATTTTGGAGAAAGTCATTGTTTTTCTCCATCAACTCTTGTTCCTTCCCAACTGTCTTCATCTGCACAGGCATCTTGTCAGTTAGCTTCGTGAGAGCCATTTCTTCAGCACTGCAGGGGCAACGGCATGTTTCTTTCTATTTGAAAATTTGATGTTTGTTTTATTCTCTTCATATTGTTGACAATTAAGTTATTTCTAACTTTTCATTATTATGAATAATACAGTAATGGATATCCCTGTTTAGGAATTGTCAGTGCATCTCTATTACTTACTTAGAATACATCCCTAGAAGTGGAACTCCTGGGAATATGATATATAGATTTTTTTTTCTTTGCTTTTTAGGGCCACACCAACAGCATATGGAGGTTCCCAGGCTAGGGGTCGAATTGGAGCTGTAGCCGCCAGCCTACGTCAGAGCCACAGCAACAGCACATCTGAGCTGCATCTGCAACCTACACTGCAGCTCATGGCAACACCAGATCCTTAACCCACTGAGCGAGGCCAGGGATCGAACCCTCAACATCCTGGTTCCTAGTCAGATTCATTTCCTCTGAGCCTGACGGGAACTCCTGGTATATAGATTTTTTAAGGATTTAGAAAAATATTCCCAAATTACTTTCTGAAAGATTCAACCAATGTATACCACTGGCAGCTGTGTGTTAGAACAGGAACCTTCACTCCAGCCTGATGGACAAGTGTTAGTTGGAGAGCAGAGAACTGAATCATTAAGAATATTTCAGTAGCAAGAAAAATAATAGTGGAAGGAAATAAGAAAGAAAGTAGAAAAGGGTGAGCCAGAGTCTAGGAAGTTCATATGAAAAGCTGTAGGAAAGGAGCCATGCTTAAAAAGATGTGGTACATATATACAATGGAATACTACTCAGCTCTGAAAAGAACAAAAAAAATGCCATTTGTAACAGCATGAATGCAACTAGAGGTTATCATACTGAGTGAAGTTAAGTCAGAAGGAGAAAGGCAAATATCATATGATATCAGTTATATGTGGATTCTAAAATATGGCACAAATGAACCTGTCAATGAAACAGAAACAGACTCACAGACGTAGAGATCAGACTTGTGGTTGCCAAGGGGAGGGAGTGGGAGGTTGGGATTAGCAGGTGTAAGCTATAATACATATAATTATAGTAATGGAGTGGATAATCAGCAAGATCCTGCTGCACAGCACAGAGAACTACATTCAACATCCTTTGATGAATCATAATAGAAAAGAATATTTTTAAAAAGAATATACATATATATCTATATAGATCTATCTATTTATATATATAAAACTTTGCTGTTCAGCAGAAATTAACACACTGTAAATCAATAAGACTTCAATTAAAAAAACAAGGGTCCATGGGAAATTACTTAAGTCCTAGTAATTAGCAGAGATCAGAAGGGTTGTATGCAGCCCCAAACAGGAAGAAACCATCTCCTCTGCGCATTTAAAATGAGTGTCTGTAGTTAATTGTCCCTGGAGGGTGGCTTGGCCCCCAAGACCCTGAGGGCCAGAATCCCTGAGGGACAACAGGGGACTGTAGACTGATGGGAAGGGAAGTGACAGCAGCGATTTTCCTAGAAGGGTGCTTTATGGCTGCGATTAGGAACAGAGGGAAGCAGGAGAGAGGCCCTGCGAACCACAGAGCTTTGGAATCATCTGAGCAGCTAGGGCCTGGCCGATCACTCTGTGGCAAAATGGAGCCTTATCCTTGCTCTGGGTGGGGATCCACAGTGGACGCGGTGCAAAGGGGGCCCCTATAAAGGCGAAGAAACGGGAGACGGCTAGTACCTTGAGTGCAACAACGAAGAATAAACCTTTGATGTCTTTCTCGGGAAGGACACTGTGACCTGCCCTCTCTCCCCAGCTCCCATCAGGACAGACTGGTGTTTCTTGAAGGTGGTAAGCATTACCAAGTCAAGCTCTGAAACAGCCACCGAGATCTGCCCAGTTTTGTGTCTCTTTCCTGTCCAAAAGACTGGAATACTGTACAAATAATACAATTTCCTTCTTGTGGTAACTCTTGGACATCCCAATGCCTTCCATTGGGTGAGGTAAAGGAAAATCTGTTTCTCTCGATTTGTACCTACACAAATTCTCCCTTTTCTCATATTACAAATAACAGAGTGCTAGTGATGGCTTGCTTATGTTTGTGCAAGTTCAAATAGATCACAAAGTGCTTCTCAAGTATTTTCTTTTCTTCTTCTTTTTCTCCTTCTTCTCCTTCGCCTTTTTAGGGCTGCACCTGTGGCAAATAGAAGTTCCCAGGCTAGGGGCTGAATCCGAGCTGCAGCTGCCGGCCTACACCACAGCTACTACAACACGGGATCCAAGCCGAGTTTGTGACCTGCACTGTAACTTATGGCAACGCCGGATCCTTAACTTACTGAGCGAGGCCAGGGATCGAACCCACATCTTCTAGGCTACTAGCTGAATCTGTTACTGCTAAACCACAAAGGGAACTCCTCTATTTTCTTATTCAGTTCCCACAACAACACAGCGGGGAAGGTATGATTCACATTTTCTCTGTGCACTGACCGAGGCTCTGGGAGACAGCGCGATGCACTTAGAGTCATACAGCAAAACCAGGACCCAGAACTTCCCTGTCCTCACAGCCACTCGTAAGAGATTTCTCCCCACCCCCACCCCCACCAAAGACGACCTAGACCAAGGCTCTCCAACAAAACTTTCTGTCAAGATGGAAATATTCTCTTCACTGCTCAATTCAGTAGCACCTGCCACATGTGCCTATTGAGCATTTGAGGTGTGACTAATGCAACGGAGGAACTGAATTTAAAAATTTTTTTTTGGTCTTTTTTTTTTTTAGGGCCACCCCAGTGACGTTTGGAGTGTCCCAGGCTAAGGGATGAATTGCAGCTGTAGCCAATGGCCTCTGCCACAGCCACAGCAATGCCAGATCCCAGCCACATCAGTGACCTACACCACAGCTCATGGCAATGCTGGATCTTTAACCCACTGAGCGAAGCCAGGGAGTGAACCTGCATCCTCATGGATACTAGTCAGATTCGTTTCCACTGAGTAACAAAGGGAACTCCCCTGAATTTTTAATTTAATTGAAATGTATATAATTTTTTTTTTTTTTTGGTCTTTTAGCCTTATCTAGGGCCGCACCCGCGGCATGTGGAGGTTCCCAGGCTAGGGGTCTAACAGGAGCTATAGCCGCCGGCCTTCGCCACAGCCACAGCAACGCGGGATCCGAGCCGCGTCTGCAACCTACACCACAGCTCACGGCAAAGCCAGATCCTTAACCCACTGAGCAGGGTCAGGGATTGAACCCGCCACCTCATGGTTCTTAGTCGGATTCGTTAACCACTGAGCCACAACGGGAACTCCGAAATGTATATAAATTTAAACAACACACGGGTCGAGTGACTATCATATTGGACAACTCAATTTTCTAGACCAAGGATCCACAAACTATAGTCCAAAGGACAAGTCCATCCTGCCACCTGCTTCTGTAAATAACATTTTGTGAGAACACATCCACACCCATTCCTTCACATACTCTCTGTAAATGCAAAAGTGCTGCAATGACAGAGTGAAATTGTTGCAAAAGAAACCTAAATTTGTCCTGTAGAGCCTAAAATATTTATTGTCTTGCCCTTTACAGAATAAAAAAATGGCCGACCCTGTTCTAAACCATCCCCTTTTTCTGCGATGTTGGGTGTTTTCTACAATGAATCAACTGAATACTGTGAAAAAGTGCTTGGATGTCAGAGTGTCAGGCTGAGTTAATATCACAGCATCAATTAGCAGCTGGGCATCGTCTTTAGATTCTAGGTCTTTCTTCATCTGTAGAATGGGGCTTAACATAGTGCAAGCACTTGGCATTAGTATCGATTTATGATAAAAATAGAAATGGGAGCTGCTGGAAGGATTCCTTGGCTTCAAACATTACAGAAATAATAATATGTTTATATGCATCTAGTACCTTCAGTTATAAAGCACTTTCACTATGTTGTTTCTTTGATTCTCACATTCACCCTGGATGGTCAGTCAACGAAGGAAGATCTTATTACCTCTATTTTTGGGGGGGCCACATCCATGGCATTTAGAAGTTCCTGGGCCAGGGAATGAACCTGCACCACAGCAGTGACAATGCCGGATCCTTAGCCCACTGATCCACCAGGGAACTCCACCTCTAATTTTTTTATATGCAGAAACTGACACTCAAGAGATAATCATGATCTTCCCACAGTCTTATTACCAGGAAATGGTATAAACAGGATCAAAACTTGCAAATTCCAGCTATAAGTTTTCCAGTTATTCTACTAAACACAAAATTTTTTTGCCTTTTTTTAGGGCTGTACCAGCAGCATATGAAAGTTCCCAGACTAGGGCTCCAATCAGAGCTACAGCTGCTGATCTATACCACAGCCACGGCAATGCAGGATCTGAGCCAAGTCTGCGACCCACACCACAACTCACGGCAATACCAGATCACTGACCCACTGAGCGAGGCCAGTGATTGAACCTGAATCCTCATGGATACTAGTTGGATTTGTTTCTGCTGCTCCACAGTGGAACTCAAGATGCCCAGTGGATTTAATGGATGGGTTAGTAACCTTCACCTCAAAATAAGCCACATTTTGAAGCCAACTTCTTTTTCTTTTTAGGGCTGCATCTGCGGGAAGTTCCCTGGCTAGGGGTTGAATTGGAGCTGCAGGTGCCAGCCTATGCCACAGCCACGGCAATGCCAGATCCGAGTCGCATCTGTGATCTACACTGCAGCTCATGGCAACACTGGATCCTTAACCCAGTGAGCGAGGCCAGGGACCAAACCCACATCCTCATGGATACTAGTCAAGTCCTTAACCCGCTGAACCACAGTGGGAACTCCCTGAAGCTAACTTTTGACTAGGTGTGTAGGTGGATTTTTGCTACTCAAACGATGGTCTGTAGGTCAGCAGCATCAGCTGGGAGCTTTGTTTAACACAGAATCTCAGGTCCCACGCTAGTCTCATCGAATCACCACCTGCATTTTCACAAGATCCCAGGTGATTCCTAATCGTATTAAAGCTAGGAAGTGCTCGAACTCTAGATCTTGTAAACTAGAATCCCTCTTCTCCTCCCTACACCCTACCTCTTTATTCCTATATGTTTATACTTTTGGCCTCCAGGACTGTTTGGTACAACTGAAATGGATCCCCCCTCCCCACCTCATCAAAACCTTTAAAACTACAAACCTGGGGAGTTCCCATGGTGGCACAGAGGTTAACGAATCCAACTAAGAACCATGAGGTTGCGAGTTCGATCCCTGGCCTCACTCAGTGGGTTAAGGATCCGGCGTTGCCGTGAGCTGTGGTGTAGGTTGCAGACATGGCTCAGATCTGGCATTGCTGTGGCTGTGGTGTAGGCCGGCGGCTGTAGCTCTGATTCGACCCCTAGCCTGGGAACCTCCATATGCCATGGGTGTGGCCCTAAAAAGTAAAAACAACAACAACAACAAAAAACTACAAGCTTGGATAGGCATTAATCAAAAGGAACAGATAAACGATATTAAAAAAAATAAAACAGCCAATGAAATTCTGAACTTATATTTTGTGGGCATTTTCTCCAGGCTACCCAGATACCCATCTTCACTACCTGCTAGCTAGACAATTTAGGATCTCAGAAATTTGAAAGTATGGCTCCAATCGCCAGGGATTTAGTGTCCCCGCCCCCGCCCCGCCCCCTCCCTGGCAAGTTTATACCGAGATGGTATGGCTGTGAAATTGTAAATACCTGGTGATATCCTTGCTCTTCCCAATCTGATGATTAGGAACAGCTCCAAGTTCAGTGACTAGCAACAGTCAGCAGAATTGGCAAGTCCTGTGAGGCCAGATGCTCCCTTCCCCAGTGCTGAAGGCAGAGAGGCGGCCATGGATGAGGGTGCACACCCAGGCAGGTGAATTTGCAGTTGGACTGGCCCACTCTTGACATTCCACTTGGAACGCGGCCCCCTGTGACCCTTCAACCCCTTCTCACAAGGTTCCAGGTAAGCAGTGCTCTCCTGCTTTCCTTTCGCTTGCATCTCCAGCCTGGCATCAGCTTCCTTGCTTCTCCGGCCAACTCTTTGGAAACAAAATCCTTCTCCCATGCCAGCCCTCTGTCCATGCATCTTCTGGCTTCTGCGGGAGGCTTTGCGATGATCCTCCGACCTCAGCTTCTCCCATGCCTGCCTCCCCTGGCCTTGCCTGAACAAACAGCCGAGACCTAGGATGGAGAATAGGACTTCGCCTACTCCTCCCCCCTCGGCAGGAATGGGGAAGCGGTTGATCTTGGAAACCAGGGGTGCTCCTACTGTACAGCTCGGTCACCTATTTGCTTTCGAGGGCTGCACTTCCTCTTACCACGCTCCACAACCCACTTTCACTTCCTCAGTGCCAGGTTCACATTTCCCTCCGTACCTCATCTTTTCCCATCGCTCTCCGGGAATTGAGCACCGATGGGAGGGGCCTAACATACTGACTTTACAGGTCCTTAGGCCCTCAATTGTTTTTTTTTTCTTTTCTTTCTTCCTTCCTTCCTTCCTTTCTCTCTTTCTTCCTTTCTTTCTTCCTTCCTTCCTTCCTTCCTTTCTTTCTTTCCTTCCTTCCTTCCTTCTTTCTTTCTTCCTTTCTCTCTCTCCTTCCTTCCTTCCTTCCCTCCCTCCCTTTCTTTCTTCCTTCCTTGCCTCCTTCCTTTTGCTTTTTAGGGCCACACCTGAGGCATATAGAGGTTCCCAGGCTAGGGGTCAAATAGCAGCTACAGCTGCCGGCTTTCGCTGGAGCCACAGCAAGGCAAGGCGGGATCTGAGCAGCGTCTGCAACCTACACCGTAGCTCATGGCTATGGCGGATCCTTAACCCACTGAGTAAGGCCAGGGATCGAACCCACAATCTCATGGTTACTATTCAGATTTGTTTCTGCTGCTCCACAACGGGAACTCCTCTTTTTTAAATTATTTACTTATTTATTGTTTTTTAGGGCTGCACCTGTGGCATATGGAAGTTCCCAGGCTAGAGGTTGAATCAGAGCTGCAGCTGCCAGCCTATGCCACAGCCACAGCAATGCAGCCACGTCTGTGACCTACACCACAGCTCAATGCAGGGTCCTTAACCCTCTGAAGAGAGGCCAGGGATTGAATGTGGATCCTCATCCTCATGGATGCTAGTCAGGTTCGTTACCCCTGAGCCTTTTTTTTTAATCGAAGAATAGTTTATTTACAATGTTGTGTTAATTTCTCCTGTATAGCAAAGTAATTCTGTTATATATATAAATATATATGCACTGTTTTTTAAATATTCTCTTCCATCATGGTTCATCATAGGACATCGAGTATAGTTCTCTGTGCTATGTAGTAGGGCCTTGTTTCTCCATTCTATATATAAAAGTTTACATCTGCTAAGGCCAGCCTCCCACTCCATCCCTCCCCAAACCTCCTCCCCCTTGGCAAACACCAGTCTGTTCTCTACATCAGTAAGTCTGTTTCTGTCTCGCAGATAGGTTCATTTGTGCCATATCTTAGATTCTACATATAAGTGATATCGTATGGTATTTGTTTTTCTCTTTCTGACTTCTCTTAGTGTGATAATCTCTAGCTGCATCCATGTTGCTGCAAATGGCATTATTTCATTCTTTTTTGTGGCTGAATAATATTCCACTGTACAAATGTATGACATCTTCTTTATCCCTTCATCTGTCCGTGGACATTTAGGTTGTTTCCATGCCTTGGTTATTGTGAATAGTGCTACTGTGAACACAGAGGTGAATGTATCTTTTTTAATTAGAGTGCATAGTCCCGATATATGCCCAGGAGTGGGATTGCTAGATCATATGAAGACTCTGTTTAATTTTTTGAGGAACTTTCATACTGTTTTCCATAGTGACTGTACCAACTTACATTTCCACCAACAGTGTAGGAAAGTCCCCTTTTCTCCATATCCTCTCCAGTATTTGTTACTTTTATTTTTATATCCTGTGGCATATAGAAGTTTCCAGGCTAGGGGTTCAGCTGGAGCTGCAGCTGCCAGCTTATGCTATGGCCACAGCAACACTGGATCTGAGCTGTGTCTGTGACCTACCCTGCAGCTCACGGCAACGCAGGATTCTTAACCCACTGAGTGAAGCCAGGGATCGAACATGCTTCCTCATTGATACTAGTCAGGTTTGTTACCACTGAGCCATGACAGGAACTCCTATTTGTAGACCTTTTAATGATTCAGGCCCTCAACTCTTGGTAGCCCCTTCACCTTCCAAAATTATTCAGCAGTCTGGACATGACAGACAGAAATTTTTTAATAAGCATAAGCATTAGAATTAGATTAGTGTTGGAAACTTGGTTTTGCCATTTCTTAGCTACTTTATTTGCAGCAAAATTTTATTTCTTCGTCTGAAAAATGGACCTGAAAATACCTGCTTAATGGTTTTTTGAGAAGGTTAAGGCAATAATGTTTAAAATAAAAAGTTTAGGGTTGAGCTGGACAATTGCTAGCGTTCCCCATAGAATGTGGGCTCCATGAAGACAGGGATGTTTGGGTTATTGTGTTGACTGCTGTATCCCCAGCACTAGAAGAATGACTGGCACATAATAGATGCTCAGCAAAATTTTGTTATAGGAATGGGACGAAGGCATCCATAGTGGCTGTGATTATAATGGCAACATGCAGGTCTTGTCATCACCCCGAACATTTCCTCAGCTAGAAGTTCAAGCTGAGATGTCTCAGCTCTCTCCATCTGGGCTTTCCTAAACTCTCTCCCTAGCTGGGAACCGACATTCCCTCGCGTTGGGACATCCCACAGTGCCTGCCAGGGGTGGGGGTGCATCCTGCCGCCTTGGGTTCCTGCCCCACATACTGACTAGGCTCCCAGCTCCGGTTGTCCCAGGTGGCCTCATGTTCCTTTAAGAAAAACCACAAGTTTCTTATGAGTGGTTCCACCACAATTTAACAACAACAGCAATAACAATAATGTCTGATACTTATTGAATGTTTACTAATGTACCAGGCATTCTTCTAAGAGTTTTATTATATGACCTCATTTAATTCTTACCATTTTTCAAACAGGGAGTGACCTGGGATTTAAACTGAAACCTGGAGTTCCCCTTATGGCTCAGTGCAAACGAACCCAGCTAGTATCCATGAGGATGCGGGTTCAATCCCTGGCCCCACCCCACCCCCAGCTGGTTAAGGATCTGGCGTTGCCTCCAGCTGTGGCTGTAGGTCGCAGATGTGGCTTGGACCCAGCAATGTGTGGCTGTGGTGTAGACTGGAAGCTGCAGCTCTGATTTGACCCCTGGCCTGGGAACTTCCGTTATGCCACAGGTGCATCCCTAAAAGAGACAAAGCTAAACAAAAACAAAAACCCCAAACCCGCTGAGTGTGGCTCCAGGGCCATGTCCTTAAGCACCACTTTTAGACGACTATTCTTCACACTGGGTTCTCACTATTACTCAGCACGCCTTTGTGCATCTCTCTCCTTGCCAACCCCCACCCCCAGAACAGCCCCAGCAGCTGTTTCCTGTCTTACCAGGTTCCTTTCCCACTCTGCCTGCTCTTCCTGAATGCCGCCAGCTCCCTCTGACTCCCCCGTTACTGCACTGACGGAGGCCACCTGACGTGGCTTTTCTCTCTAGCGCCAAGCGGCTGCTCTAGTCATGCTTCTTCATCTAGAACATGTGTGCCTGAGCTCCCCTCATCCTCTCCTACTGCCCTTCCAGCTCAAAGAAACTTCTTTCCCACTCTCCTTTCTCGGGCTTCCTTAAATCTGACCCTTGTTCATTCTTGGGGGATCCTTTTTTTTTTTTAATTGGTATACATTTTATTTTTTAGTATTTTAAGTTTTATTGAAGTATAGTTGATTTATAAGGTTGTGATAATTTCCGCTGTACAACAGAGTGATTCAGTCATACAAGTATTGGAGGACCCTATTCTATCAGTCATCAATTCTCTTGCAATTTCAAAAATCTTTTTGAGCACCTCTTCTGGCATTCCCCTGTGGAGCTCATAATTTCTTTGAGGAAACAGACATCAAAGCATATTTCTTATATCTTCAAGCTCTGCCTCTTTATCGTTTTGCCTCTATGGGCAAACCTGGTCCTATTTCCCATCTTGTAGGAAAAAAGTCCTCTACTGTGCGTGTTTGAGTCACCATCTTTCATCACCCCTTCCTTTTCATAAAAATTTCTCAAAATTTCAGAGACTATATATTGCTCATTACGTATTGTCTTAAATGCTTTCAGAATGGCGTCTTGGAGTTCCTGTCATGGCTCAGTGGTTAACGAATCTGACTAGGAACCATGAGGTTGCGGGTTCGATCCCTGGCCTTGCTCAGTGGGTTAACGATCCGGCGTTGCCGCGAGCTGTGGTGTAGGTTGCAGACATGGCTCAGATCCCGCGTTGCTGTGGTTGTGGCGAAGGCCGGCGGCTATAGCTCCTGTTAGACCCCTAGCCTGGGAACCTCCATATGCCGCGGGTGCGGCCCTAGATAAGGCAAAAAAAAAAAAGACAAAGAATGGCTTCTTGATTCCAAGGCTTTTATTTGTTTTTGCTTATTTTTCTATTTTTAGAGACTTTAATAACCTGATTTCTTTGGTGGGGTGGAAATACTACATTGTGTTTCTCACACTTAGTGACTCCAGAGTTTTTCTGTGCTCAAAGCTCCGTGTTTCATGGATCACACTTTTAAAAACCCTTTTTTTAGGTGTACGATAGATATTCTAAGTGAAGTTCCAGGCCCAACAGGAAGCTCCTGGTTACAGTAGTATCCACAGTCAAAGGGCATTCCTATTGTTGCATCTTGGAATTCACGACCTTGGCAGCTTTCTTAAATGACTTCTCATCCAGTGTCATAATCGCTAGGTGCTCAGAAACAGGCTTCCTCTTCTAAGGCCTGCAGCTAGGTCTAATCCCAGCCTCTGTCCCATCCCAGTGACCGTTCTGGTTGTGGTCCTAGCTTGTCCTCCCTGTCTGTCACCAGGCTACCGCCAGCCCAGTTTGTCCTGAGAGATTGTCCTTAGTGTCAAGAAGGAAGCTGGATACTTGTGAAAACTCTAAGCCTTGTGTACGTTGGCAAAAAGCCTCACTGAGGGCCCACAGATTTCAGGAGTTAAACCTAGAAATGCATAAACCTGTGTATATGTACATTCTCAAAGGAATGGGAATTTTAACCCTTGGAAGGTTATGTAATCTTTTCGTTTACTAACATTGTTGGGAAGCCAGTAGTTAGTTCAATTAATCTGCTTTGAATGTGCCTCCCCTTTTAAAAAACTTATTTTATTACAGCATAATTCCATTATACATACATATATACATTCTTTTTATTCTTTCGCATTATGGTTTATTGCAGGATATTGAACATAATTCCCTGTGCTATACAGGAGGGCCTTGTTGTTTATCCGTTCTACATATTAGTTTGTATCTACTAACCCCACACAATCCTCCCCTCCCCCGGCCCCCTTCCCTTTGGCCTCGCTAAGTCTGCTCTCTATGTCTGGGACTCTGTTCATGTTTCATATATAAGTTCATTTGTATCATATTTTAGATTCCACATATAAGTGATATCATATGGTATTTGTCTTTCTCTTTCTGATTTATTTCACATAGTATAATGATCTCTCCATCCAGGCTGCTACAAACGGCATTATTTCATTCTTTTGTATAGCTGAATAGTATTCAATCATATAATTTACATATATATATATATATATATCCATCTTCTGTATCCATTCATATGTCAGGGGACATTTAGGTTATTTTCATGTCTTCGCTATTGTGACTAGTGCTGCAGTGAACACAGGGGTGCATGTATTCTTTTGAATTTTACTTTTGTCTGGGTATATGCCCAGGAGTGGGATTGCTTGATCATATAGTAGCTCTAATTTTTAGTTTTTGAGGAACCTCTATACTGTTTTCCATAGTGGCTGCACCAGTTTACATTCCCACCAATAGTACAGGAGGGTTCCCTTTTCTCCACACCCTCTCCAGCGTTTGTTATTTGTAGACCTTTCAGTGATGTGGATGTGTCCCAGTTTAAACTTTGTCAGAGAGATATCTACCAGTTACTTCATGTCTCTGAGCTTCCCTTTTTTCATCAACAAAACAGAGGAACATCAACCTTACAGGCGTATTGTGAATAGGAAGTAAAACACTGTGTATGAAATACAGCGTGGCGCAGTCCCTGGACCATGATAGGCACTAAAATAGAGAAGTGACAGCCTGGAGGAATAGAATACGTAAACCTTCCTGTGAAGATCTTGACCACTGGGCTGAGGAGACCATGATTCATTCTGCCTCTGGGAAAGCCCCTCCTTCCAGTTCTTTAATAAAATGAAGAAGTCACTGTTTTTAAGGATACTACGTTGAGAGAATGAAAGAGCATACAAGGGGGAAGGAGAAAAACTGTCTTTTGCCTGATGATGTTAAGGACAGATCTTGGAAGCCAAAGCTGTCCCATTAGACCTTAATTAAACGAGTGATGTCAGAGTTGGAACTAGAGAAATTGATAGAGAGCCCACAGAAAGATTAGGGAAAGTAGCACCTACTGCTTCACAGATATTTAGGAGTCAAGATCTGTGAGAAGTCCCCTTACATGGTGGTAACAGCATCCTTATCCGTACTATCAAATATTCATCAGCTGCTTATTGAATCTAGGGCACTGTGCTAAATAAGGCAGGGGATCAAAGATATAAGACAGTCTTTAATTTCAGTTTAGAAAAAAGATAAATATGGACAACAGTATATGTTGAATGGCAAATGGGGGATTGCTACAGGACTGCAGAGCAAAGGGATTATAGGATGGATGCCCACATGGGGGTAGGGCAGCTGTTCTAACACGTTTTATTTTTCTTTTTACGGTGGTATCTGTGGTATATGGAAGTTCCCAGGCCAGGGGTCGCATTGGAGCTGCAGCTGAAGCCTATGCCACAGCCACGGGAACACTGGATCCAAGCCTCATCTGTGATCTATGCTGCAGCATGCAGCCATACCAGCTTCTTAACCTGCTGAGGGAGTCTAGGGATCAAACCCGCATCCTCACAGAGACGGCGTTGGGTCCTTAACCCACCGACCCACAGTGGAAACTCCTGTGCTAATACTTTTAAAGACCCTCCCACCGTAAGTATGACTTGAATCATATATTATTCAGATAAATGAAAAATAGGGAAGAAAGTCTTCCAGGGAATGGGGTCTTGCTTACATGCCAACATAAAGAGTTCTGAGTTAAATTGAACTCGATGAGGAGATAGTTCTGAAAAATTTCACTATATTTTATTGAGTTATCATATAATTAAGCTTTTAACCAGCTAAACAGAAGAGAAGGCAATGATGAAAGGCATTTATGTCAATGCCCACTTAGAGCCATATCTATATTTTTTACTTTACATACATAATCTGCAGGATGTTCACCCAAAGCTAAAAGAGGCTGTTTTGGAGTGATGGCCATTTTTGTGATTTTTCTGGACAGTACAGGTATTAGAAAAGAGAAAAGAAAGGAAGAAAGGCAGGAAGACCGCTGGCAATGAGGAATTAGGATTCTCATGAGAGGGCCCGACATGAAAGAGTCATGCAGCAGGGGACACAACAATGTCAGACGTTTCAGAAAGGAATACATGGCCTCTAAGCAAGTTGTTAGAAAAGGAAGCCATGATTTCTGGCCCTGGGGTGGGCTTTCCAAAGCAAGTCCCGTGAGATTCATTTTATTTCCTTTGGCAGAGCAGAGATGCAGTTAGCCTCTCCCGCACACAAAATCTTCTCTTAAACGTTTAATAATACAATTGACATAAAATGAGAAAAACATGGAGTCACTGTGGAAGACCACATAAGTAAGCCATGAGAAGAAAATTTAATTCTTCTGCTAATGCTCCCCCTCTAAAACAAAGACGGTGGAATATAGGTTTTCTCATATTTTTCCTCTGCCAGAAACATTAGCCTCCTCCAAGCTGAGATAACAAGACAGTACATTTCCCTTTCAACCAAAAGTTCTAGTCAAAGAGTTTTCATTTCTTTTCCTTTCTTTTTTTTCCTTTTTAGGGTGACACCGGCAGCATATGGAAGTTCTCCGTGCTAGGGATCGAATGGGAGCTGCCAGCCTACGCCACACACAGCAACGTGGGGTCTGAGCCACGTCTGTGACCTACACCACAGTGAGGCCAGGGATCGAACCTGAGTCCTCATGGATACTAGTCAGGTTCATTACCGTTGAGCCACGACTGGAACTCCAAAGAGTTTTCATTTCTGTTGTCATATGCAGTTTTTGACTGGAATTTCTGCAGAAATCAGGAAGACATTTGAAAAGAAAGGCTGGGCAATGAAAGTGCCACAGATGTGCTTAGTCATTTAAAGCTATGATTTCAGAACCTGGGTGCTGAGGGCTGCTCAGAACTCTGGTTGAGGAGACTGACTTCCAAGGCTTTACCCCCTCCCCCCATTCTCACCCTCCCCCCCAACCCTCAACCCCACAACTCCCACCCCTGATTGGCTAGCGAGTGGTTCTGATGCTTTGAAAGTACACAAAAGGCTCTTGGAACTCAGACAGTGTCTAATCTATCATCAGGCCCGAGTACATAATTTATGGGGCCCACTGAAAGTGAAAATATGGGGCCTCTTATTAAAAATTGTTAAGCATTTCAAGGGAGCAGCAGAGAAGCACTAAATCAAATGTGGAGCTCCTGTGACTACACAGACCTCAGGCCTTTGAAGCTGCTTTGAACTGATTTTAGGTTTCACATGGGTTGGAATTTCACTTAAAAGTTAGATGGGGAAAGAATTCTTCTGGCAGGAAAAAAAAACAAAAAACCAACATCGACAACAAAAGGAGAACAACTGACTTCAGTCCTTTATTGTATACTTCCGAAAGGAGTGTTAAGAATCACACAGTGAGGAGTTCCCGTCATGGCTCAGTGGTTAACAAATCCGACTAAGAACCATGGGGTTGCGGGTTCGATCCCTGGCCTTGCTCGGTGGGTTAAGGATCCGGCTTTGCTGTGAGCTGTGGTGTAGGTTGCAGACGTGGCTTGGATCCCGCGTTGCTGTGGCTGTGGTGTAGGCTGGCAGCTACAGCTCGTGTTAGACCCCTAGCCTGGGAACCTCCATAGGCCGTGGGTGTGGCCTTAGATAAGGCGAAAAACAAAACAAAACAAAAAAAAAGAATTGCACAGTGAGAACAGTTAAACACTATAAGAATGAAAACACTGTAAAAACATACAGACTAAAATATGAGAAAAACTTTTGCTTGCTTTATAATCCTATTTCTGTCCTCAGAGGTATGTATCAATATTTTGATCTGTATTCCTCCCAGATATTCATGCTTTCATCTGTACATTACGCATTCAAATACTTTTTATGTAGCATTACTGTGCTGATACTGGGTATTCGACCCAATAACTTGCTTTATTCTCTCAATGTCTTTGAACTTCCCACGTCAGTCTTATATATCTTCCTCATTCTTTTAAATTATTGCTGTATAACATTTCCTACTATGGATTGCCAGTAAGTATTTAAACCACCCATTCTCCCTATTCCTGAATATTTAATTTATTTTCAATTTGTGGTATTATTGTTTTAATAATAAACAACAGTACAATGGATGTCTGTGTATATGTCTCTTTTTGTAGATATAAGAGTATTTTTCTTGGATATACAGCCTATAAGTAGATTTGCTGAGTTGAGAGGAACTGAGATACAAAAAAGCCTACCCCATGGAATAGTTTCTAATGGTAAATTTTATGTAAATATAGTAAGCTTAGTAAAGGTATAAGTTGAGTTAACTTTGGAAAGACAGTGTGGAACTATATACTAAAATCTGTATGACTATATCACATCTTTTGACTAAGCAAATGTGCATCCCAGAATAATCACAGGTCTGTGCAAAGATATTTCTATAAAGATGTTCATAGCTGTTCTGTTTGTAAAACTAGTAAGTATTCTGATATTCAAAAATTTTCTACTAATATAACCATATGGGTTGTTAAAATATTGAAAATCTTTTGCTGTGATTGCTAAATAGATGCTGCTTGCAGCCCTGCCCTTGATTCCCTCTGCACAGCAAAAACAAAACAAAACAAAACAAAAAACTGCCTCATAGACTTTTCCCAAGGTCCCTTCTATTCAAACACTAAACTAAGGGTCATACCTGGCAGCCTGGGGCCTTCAGAATCCAGCTCTGGTCTGACTGGCTGGTCATTCTGTTTGGCTGGTCCATGCCTGCCGGCTGTCAAAAGTTTTGTATGTATTTTGAAGATAAGCCCTGGAAATAATGTGAAATTTCAACAATAGGAATTGGTTAAGAGAGTACACTGGAAGACTATGCAGCTATTAAAAATGGTAGCTTGGGGGATGTTGAAAACAGAGAAAGCTGTGCAGGTTGAGGGGGGCAGGGAGGATTTGGAAAATCTCTACTCTTTTCCTTTTTTTTTCTTTTTTGTGTTGTCGTTTTTAGGGCTGCACCCGTGGCACATGGAGGTTCCCAGGCTTGGGGTCTGATCGGAGCTACAGCTGCCAGCCTTCACCACAGCCACAGCAACGCGGGATCCGAGCCGCGTCTGCAACCTATACCACAGCTCACGGCAACGCCGGATCCTTAACCCACTGAGCGAGGTCAGGGATCGAACCCGCAACCTCATGGTTGCTAGTCAGATTCGTTTCCTCTGAGCCATGGCAGGAACTCTGAAAATCTCCATACCTAGGTTTAAGTTTTCTCTAAACCTAAAAATGGCTCTAAACGGTAAAGTCTAGGAGTACTCACTGTGGTGCAACAGGATCAGCGGCATCTCTGGAGGACAGGGACGCAGATCTGATCCTGGCCCCGCACAGGATCTGGCATTGCCACAGCTGCTGCTTAGGTCACAGCTGGGCCTAGGATCTGATCCCTGGCCTGGGAATGCCAAATGCCACTGGGAAGACAAAAAAAAAGCTAAATAAATAAATGAATAGTCTATTTTTAAAAATGGTAGTCTAGGAGTTCCCTGGTGGCCTAGCAATTAAGGATTCAGCATTGTCACTGCTGTGGCACAAGTTCAATCCCTGCCTAGCCCAGGTACTTCCGCATGCCATGCGTGTGGACAAAAAAAAAATAAAAAAATAAAAGAAAAGAGTCTGAAGGTTCATGATATCATTGCAAAATATTTACAATATACTTACTACCAGAGTGGGGGAAAAGGCAACATACAAAGCAGTATACCCAATATAATCCCACTGGAGACATATTTATTCATAATGATTCACAGAGAAAGGCTGAAAGAAAACTACAAAAATATCGAGAATGATTATATCCGGATAATGGAATTATATTTGGTCTTTGTCATTTGCTGTGTTGCGTATCTGCATTTTTCAACATTTCTTTTTTTTTTTGCCACGAGCCTGACGGCGTTCACAAAACGTGTCATTTTAAAAGTAAACTAAAACTAAAGTTACTTAGCTCAGAAAAGGCACTCTCTCTTCTCGACCCCTACATGTGCTGTACTTGCTTGATTACAGCTCCCTGGGGAGTGAACCAAAGAGTAAGCCAAGAAGGCTGACGGGAGTTCAGCAAAAACATCTGTAGGGAGAGAAGCTGGGGGTGGGGGGTGGGAGTGGGGGTGGGGGAGGGGCAGAGAGGCCCAGAACTCAGCCAGCATCTCAGATCCTTTCAGTCTTTTCTACCTTCCATCGTTCAGAGAGCTCATTTTGGTGAGGCCACAGGCATTTTTGAAATACTGCAACGCGGGGAGCTGCCAGAGGCAGCCTTGCCAGTTCTTTCATGTCTGAGTATATGTGACTACTTTTCAGGGAATACATACAAACGAATGTTCCATTCTCTTGCTGGGCTTTAAGCCAAGGTATAGGTTTACAGAGCTGTGTACACAGCCACTGAAATAACATGCCTATTCCCCAGCCCAGGAGAGGCAGCTGCTTTCATCTCAGCAGCCTCTGGTTAGAATCGTCTTTTCATAATGATAAACCCTTGAAGGATAGATGCAGACTGAAGAACCTGAACCACATTGGAAAGGCTGTCATGGAACATGCTTTCCCAGCCAGAGCAGCCCCCGGAGGAGAAACTCCAAGGCCAGCCATCTCCTGTGGTATGATGGATGCTCAACCGCAGAATCCCATCTGGTTGGAAACTTGGGGCCAATCGGCAGGTATGTCTCTCCTTGGACATTGAGATGAAAGTTTGAAATTCTCATGGAGACCCCAGGAAGAGTGGGCTTTGGGCCCTCAGGCTCTGAGATGCTGGCAGAATCAACAGTTCTGTTCAGATCAAACAGCACTCTAGGACCACAGACTTCACAGGGCATATTTTACAATCCTGGGCCTAGGAAGAAAGTTTTAGTTCTCAGACTAGGTGGTCCTTCATATAATATGATATCAGAAATATGCCTTTTTATCCTTATTTCCTTTAGTATCCACCCTACCTTTCTGCAGTCCTTTTATTAAAGTGTCATTCTATATATTTAAGGGATAGATTTTACAAGATTACAAATATCTCTAGAACGGGTGTCATATCAACTATGACCTCTTAAATGTGACTGAACTTTTTGTATCCAACTTCCGCTGGTCACATACATTCCTTGCAGAGAGTGAAAGATGTTAGCTGACTTTAACAGTGGGGAGAGGAGGAGTTCCCTTCGTGGCTCAGTGGTTAACGAATCCGACTAGGAACCATGAGGTTGCGGGTTCGATCCCTGGCCTTGCTCAGTGGGTTAAGGATCCGGCGTTGCCGTGAGCTGTGGTGAAGGTTGCAGACGCGTCTCGGATCCTGCATTGCTGTGGCTGTGGCGTAGGTCGGCGGCTACAGCTCCTGTTAGACCCCTAGCCTGGGAACCTCCATATGCCGCGAGTGTGGCTCTACATAATGGCAAAAAGGCAAAAAAACAAAAACAAAAAACAGTGGGCAGAGCAGGGGTTCTGTGAAAGACTGCCTCAGGAAAGCAGGCTCAGGAGGGTTCTAGAAGAAAGGGCCAAGAATGAGGGAGAGGTGGCTGAGGAACCAAGAATGTATAGGGCCTGTACTTATTATTTACAGATTCCATATTTGTAAATTGACCCACTTACTAAAATGTGTAAACTTCAAAATCAATAATCTTGGGAGTTCCTGCTGTGGCACAGTGGTTTAAGGATCTGGCATTGCCACAGGAGGTCACAGCTACAGGTTGAATTTGACCCCTGTCCCGGGAACTTCCATATGCCAGAGGTGCGGCCATTAAAAAAAAAAAAAATCAATAATCTTGGCACTTTTACAGTCATCTATGGACCTGCACAGAGCAGTCAAAATTTTGAGTCTCCCGACCACATGTTCCCAGTTGAAGCTGGACACGATGATTCAGCTCTGATTATAAACAGGCATCCTTTTGGGAACCACAGAGTGCTATGGTTTTGCATTTAGTTTTTTTCTGTTGATTTCACTGTTTAAAATGGTCCCCAGGGAGTTCCCGCTGTGGCAGAGTGGGTTAAGAATCTGAGTATAGCAGATTCAGGTTGCTGCAGAGGCGCAGGTTTGATCGTGGCCTTGCACAGTGGGTTAATGGATCGGCATTGCCACAGCTGCAGCATAGGTTGCAGCTGCAGTCCAGTCTCTAGCCTGGGAACTTCCATATCCAATTAAACAAACAAACAAATGAGATGGCCCCCAGGCAGTGCTACAGTGCTGTTCTATGCTCCTTTCCCCAAGAAGGTGGTGATGTGCCCTACAGAAAAAAAAAAGGTGTACTAGATAAGCTTCATTCTGTCATGAGTTACAGTGATGTTGGCTGGTGGTTCAATGCTGATGAATCATAACATATATTGAATATGGCGTCTTTAAACAGAAACACACATAAAACGAGGTTATGTATTGATCGGTTGTTAACAAAGTTGTGACCAGAGGCTCGCAGGAGCCTAGCCCTGCATTTCCCCTTGGAACAGCCGATCAGCATTGGCTAATTCAGGGCGTTCACGGAGACTTTCTAGATCATCACTACCGCAAATAAGGAGAATGACTGGGATCTGAAATTCTGGGAGTGGAAAATATCTAGCTGTAGTAATAAAATAAATGACGTGTATTTGTATCTTCCTGTTATTTTCAGGAGTAAAGAGGAATGAGAGCCTCAGCTTGGAAGTTTGGAAAGTTTATCAAATTCGAGGATTCCTGGAACTATATCAATGTCTCAGAAAGATCCTAAAATTCCTCTTTCACTTCCCACAAGGATTCACTCGGGCAGCAGTTCTCCTGAGAGGTTAACCCCCGTCACGACATGCCCTTGCAGGTACTCACTGTGCGAGCCAGCAGTGCAAAGAGGCCGAGGAGCCTCTACCTGGAAAGATGTAGCCCACTTTACCCTAATATTTGCCTATAATTTGCATGATTTTATTTTATGTGACAGGCGAGTTGAAATGCCATTTCTAAATACCTACAGGAACAATTCTTCACCAATGAACATTATTTCTAACATCATCTCCTCGGTCATTAAAGAATTCTTGGTCTCAGATTTAGACACAGATTTGAAGTGCTGCATCTCCACGAGGACCCCGGATGCTAATTTACCAGGGTTAATCCTAAAGTGTGGATTTCCAAAAGGCCCGGAATGGGGGAGGAGAGGATTGATCCGAATTGACACACATATCCATCACACACTTTCTACTGAACTAATAGTCCTAGACTTGGCAATGTTGGATCCTGACAAACTTACCTAGGGAAGAGGAAGCTTCTAAAAGTTGACTCACTTATAATAAGTACACAAGTGGTTCAGTGAAAAGTGGACATCGGAAGAAACAGAGGGCTGGTCAAGTGGTGCTAGCTTGTCAGACATGGCAGCGGGAGCTGCAGGGGGTGGAGGGCTTGCCTGACACTGAAGGAATGAGGCACTGCCTCACACTCAAGGGAGGGACAAGACCTGAATCTGGAGTGGGAAGAGGAACAACGGCCTTGAGGGGAATATGCTTTGCTAACCCGGCGTGACCCTCAGGACAGGATGGACTGAGGCTGCGGGTGCACGGGGGTGGTGGGGAGGGGTATGGGTGGGCAATGAACTTCACGGTTCTCTTCTGGAAGGAATAGAGTTGAGCCCCAGAGGAGCACCCCATCCCTGCGCGAGGTCCACAGAGTTCATTCCTGCTGCAGCCAATGAGATTGCCTGAAGAGGCTGTGCTGGTTGGAGCAGGAGCCTGGAGGTAAAACTAGCAGGTACACGGAAAGATAGAGGCAGGGGGCGGGGCTGGGGCGGGGCTGGGGCGGGGCCGGGGCGAAGGGGCTGCAAAGTGGGAGCTAGCTCTCTGGTCTGGAGACACCTGTGGGCGTGGCTAAAATTTGAGACCCAGATAGCCTGGCATTCAAGCCAACTGGGGCCTTCCCTTCTTTGGGGGAAAAAGACTGGCTTTTTAAGAGCCCGTGGTTCTATTGTAAGATGAATAAAAATACCTAGCCAGAGAAATGGAATTAAAGCATGCAAAGAGGGGAGTGAGACATATTCCAGTGGATTACTTAATGGGTTTATTGGGAATTTTAACTTTTCCCCCTCTTCACAGGACCAGAGGAGAACCAGTTCCATATAAAGACTCTGATGTTATATTCAACTCAATCAAACGCACAATAGATTTTTATTATTTTTTCCTCAATGAATTTCATTACTTTTACAGTTGTACAACAATCATCACAACCAAATTTTATACCATTTCCATCCCAAACCCCCGGCGCATCCCCCCACCCCCCAACCTGTCTCACTGGGAAACCATAAGTTTTTCAAAGTCTGTGAGTCAGTATCTCTTCTGCAAAGAAGTTCATTGTGTCCTTTTTTTTAGATTCCACATGTAAGTGATAGCGTCTCACTGTGTGACTGACTTCACTTAACGTGGTAATTTCCAGGTCCACCCGTGTTGCTGCAAATGCCATTATTTCTTTCCTTTTAATGGCTGAGCCATATTCCGTTGTGTATATGTACCACATCTTCTTTATCCACTCCTCTGTCGATGGACATTTAGGCTGTTTCCATGTCTTGGATTTTCTCTGGGTGGATGCCCAAGAGTGGGATTGCTGGATCAAATGGTAATTCCATTTTTAGTTTTCTGAGGAACCTCCATACTGTTTTCAACAGTGGTTGCACCAATTTACATTCCCACCAACAGTGTAATAGGGTTCCCTTTTTCTCCACACTGTCTCCAGCATTTATTGTTTGTAGACTTTTTGATGATGGCCATTCTGGCCAGAGTAAGATGGTACCACATAGTGGTTTTGATTTGCATTTCTCTAATAATAAGTGATGTCGAACATCTTTTCATGTGTTTCTTGGCCATCTGTATGTCTTACTTGAAGAATTGTCTGTTTAGATCTTCTGCCCATTTTTTATGGGGTTGTTTGTTTTTTTGGTATTCAGCTGCAGAAGGTGTTTATAAATTTTGGAGATTAATCTCTTGTCAGTCCCTTCATTTGCAAATATTTTCTCCCATTCTGTAGGTTTCGTTTTGTTTAGGGTTTCCTTTGCTGTGCAGATACTTTTAAGTTTAAAGTCCCTTTTGTTTGTTTTTATTGTCATTACTCTAGGAGGTAGATCTGAGAAGATGTTGCTGTCGTTTATGTTGGAGAGTGTTTGGCCTATGTTTTCCTCTTAAGAGTTTTATAGTATCTTGTCTTATAAGTAGGTCTTTAATCCATTTTGAGTTTATTTTTGTGTATGGTGTTAGGAAGTATTCTAATTTCATTCTCGTACATGTGGCTGTCCAGTTTCCCCAGCACCACTTATTGAAGGGGCTGTCATTTCTCCATTGTATATTCTTGCCTCTTTTGTCATAGATCAGTTGACTGTAGGTGCGTGGGTTTAATTCTGGGCTTTCTATCCTGTTCTATATTTCTGTCTTTGTGTCAGTACCATATAGATTTGATGACTATAGCTCTATACTTTAGTATGATTTCAGGGAGCCTGATTTCTCCACGTCTTTCTCAGGATGGTTTTGGCTATTCTGGGTCTTTTGTGTTTCCAAACAGACTAAAATATTTTGTTCTCGGTGTTCCCATCGTGGCTCAGTGGTTAACCAATCCGACTAGTAACCATGAGGTTGCAGGTTCAGTCTCTGGCATCGCTCAGTGGGTTAAGGATCTGGTGTTGCCATGAGCTGTGGTGTAGGTCACAGATGTGGCTCGGATCCCACATTGCTGTGGCTGTGGCTGTGGAGAAGGCTAGCGGCTACAGCTCTGATTAGACCCCTAGCCTGTGAACCTCCATATGCCGCGGGTACAGCCCTGAAAAGACAAAATAAATAAATAGAATAAAATAAAATATTCTGTTCTAGTTCTGTGAAAAATGTCCTTGGCAATTTGATAGGGATTGCATTGAATCTGTAGATTGCCTTAGATAGTATGGTCGTTTTGATAAGATTGATTCTTTCAATCCAAGAGTGTGGTATGTCTTTCCATCTATTTGTGTCATCTTTGATTTCTTTCATCAGTGTCTTATAGTTTTCAGAATAGAAGTCTTTTGTCTCTTTAGGTAGGTTTATTCCTAAGTATTTTATTATTTTTGATGCAATGGTAAATGGGATAGTTTCCCTAATTTCTCATTCTGATCTTCTGTTAGTATATAGAAATGCAGTCGATTTCTGTGTATTAATTTTGTATCCTGTGACTTTGCCAAATTCATCGATGAGCTCTAAAAGTTTTCTGGTAGCGTCTTTAGGATTTTCTAGGTATAGTATCATGTCATCTGCAAATAGTGATAGTTTTAGTTCTTCCTTTCCAATTTGGATTCCTTTTATTTCTTTTTCTCCTCTGATTGCTATGGCTAGGACTCCCAAAACTATGCTGAATAGTAGTGGCAAGAGTGGACATCCTTGTCTTGTTCCTGATCTCAGCGGGAATTCTTTCAGCTTTTAAGCACTGAGAATGATGTTAGCTCTGGGTTTGTCATAGATGGCTTTATTATGTTGAAGTAGCTTCCCTCTATGCCTGCTTTCTAAAGGGTTTTTATCAGAAATGGGTGTTGGCTTTTGTCAAAGGCTTTTTCTGCATTTATTGAGAAGATCATAAGGTTTTTATTCTTCAGTTTGTTAATGTGGTGTATCACACTGAATAATTTGCAGATATTGAAGAATCCTTGCATCCCTGGGATAAATCCACTTGATCTGATGTATAATCCTTTTAATGTACTGTTGGATTCAGTTTGCCAGCATTTTGTTGAGGATTTTTTTGCATCTATGTTCATCAGTGAAATTGGCCTGTAATTTTCTCTTTTTTGTGGTATCTTTGTCTGGTTATGGTATCAGGGTGGTGGTGGCCTCATAGAATGAGTTTGGGACTGTTCCTTCCTCTGAAATTTTTTGGAATAGTTTCAGAAAGATAGGTGTTTGCTCTTCTCTGAATGTTTGATAGGATTCACCTGTGAAGCCATCTGGTCCTGGAATTTTGTTTGCTGGGAGTTTTTAATCACAGTTTCAGTTTTGGTACTTGTGACTGGTCCATTCATCTTTTCTATTTTGTCTTGGTTTAGCCTTGAAAGATTGTACATTTCTAAGAATTTGTCCATTTCTTCTAGGTTTTCCATTTTATTGACATTTAGTTGCATGTAGTAATCTCTTATGATCCTTTGTATTTCTGTGATGCAGTTGTTAACTTCTCCTTTTTCATTTCTAATTTTATTGATTTGAGTCCTCTCTGTTTTTTTCCTGGTAAGTCTGGCTAAGGGTTTATCAATTTTGTTGATCTTTTCAAAGAACCAGCTTTTAGCTTCATTGATCTTTTCTATGGTTTTCTTTGTTTCTATTTCATTGATTTCTTCTCTGGTCTTTATGATTTCTTTCCTTCTGCTAATTTTAAGTCTTGTCTGTTCTCTCTCTAGTTGTTTATTTGAGCTTTTTCTTGTTTCCTGAGGTAAGCTTGTATTGCTATAAACTTCCCTCTTAGAACTGCTTTTGCCACATCCCATAGGTTTTGGAGTGTCTTATCTTTGTTGTCATTTGTTTCTAGGTATTTTTTAATTTCCTCTTTGATTTCTTCAGTGATCCATTGGTTGTTTAGTAGCATGTTGTTTATTCTCCATGTGTTTGTGTTTTTTGCAGTTTTTTCTTGTTGATTTCCAGTCGTATAGTGTTGTGGTCAGAAAAGATGCTTGATATGATTTCAGTTTTCTTAAAGTTACTGAGACTTGATTTGTAGCCCAGGATGTCATCAATCTTAGAGAATGTTCTTTGTGCACTTGAGAAGAATGTGTATTCTGTTGTTTTTGGATGGAATGTCCTATATATATCTATAAGTCCATCTGATCTAATGCTTCATCTATAGCCTGTGTCTCCTTGTTGATTTTCTGTCTGGACGATCTGTCCATTGCTGTAAGTGGGGTGCTAAGGTCCCCCACTATGATTGTGTAATTGTTGATTTCTCCTTTTAAGGTTGTTAGCAGTTGCCTTCTATATTGAGGTGATCCTATGTTGGGTCCATATATATTTACAATTATTATATCTTCTTCTAGGATTGATCCTTTGATCATCATGTAATGTCCTTCCTTGTCTCTTATAATATTCCTTATTTTAAGGTCTATTTTAGCTGATATGAGTATTGTTACTCCAGCTTTCTTTTGATTCCCATTTGCATGGAATAATTTCTTCCATCCTCTCACTTTCAATTTGTATGTGGCCCTAGAAGTGAAGTGGGTGTCTCAAAGATAGCATATATATGGACCTTATTTTAGCATCCATTCATTCAGTCTATGTCTTTTGGTTGGGGCATTTAGTCCATTTACATGTAAGGTAATTACTGGTATGTATGTTCTTATTGCCATTTTATTAACTGTTTTGGATTTGTTTTTGTTGCTCTTTTTTCTTCCCTTCTTATTTTCTCCTCTTGTGGTTTGATGACTATCTTTTGTGTTGTATTTGAGTTGATTTTTCTTATTTTTGTGTGTATCTATTGTAGATTTTTGGTTTGCAGTTACCCTGAAGTTTTGATATAGGAGTCTATATATATATAAGAGATTGTTTTAAGGTGTTGGTCTCTTAATTGCAAGTGCATCTCCAGTGTCCTGCATTTGTGCCCTCCTCTTCTCACGTCTTCTGATTTTGGTAGCGTAATTGCGCATGGATGATTTCATGTCTCTACTGTATATATGCTGTTACTGGTGAGTCTTGTCATTTGTGGTATTTTTGTTTCTAGTTGTGGCCTTTTCTTTTCTGCCTAGAGAAGTTTCTTTAGTATTTGTTGCAAAGCTGGTTTATTGTTGCTGATTTCTCTTAGCTTTTGCTTGTCTGTGAAGGTTTTGATTTCTCCTTCAAATCTGAATGAAAGCCTTTCTGGGTAAAGTAATCTAGGTTGGAATTTTTTTCGTTTCATCATGTTAAGTATATCATACCACTCCCTTCCAGCCTGTAGGATTTCTGCTAAAAAAAAAATCTGCTGTTGACCTTATTGGAGTTCTCTTGTATGTTATTTATTTCTTTTCCCTAGCTGCTTTCAAATTTTTCTCTTTGTCTTTAATTTTGGTCATTTAGATTAATATCTGTCTTGGGGTGTTCCTCCTTGGATTTATTTTATATGGTACTTGTTGCACTTCCTGGATTTGAGTGAGTGTTTCCTTTCCCATGTTAGGGAAGTTTTTGGCTATTATCTCTTCAAATATTTTTTCTGTCCCTTTCTCTCTCTCTTCTCCTCTGGCACCCCTATAATACAGATGTTGGTGTGTTTAATGTGTAATATGGATGTTTAGCATTGTCCCAGAGTTCTCTTTGACTGTCTTCCTTCCTTTTCAATCTTTTTTCTCTTTTCTATTCCACATCAGTGATTTCCACTAGTCTGTCCTCCACCTTGCTTCTGCCTCCTCCTGTTCTTCTGCCTCCTGCATTCTGCTGTTGGTTGCTTCTAATAATTTTTTTTTATTTCAGTTATTGTATTTTGCATCTCTGCTTGCTTAAGTTTTAAATCTTGCATTTCTTCTGCTCAGTGTTTTTTTTTTTTTATCAATTTTTGCCTCCAATTTAGTTCCAATGTCTTGCATCATCTAAAGCATCATCAGTCTAAAGTCTTTTTTCTGGAAGCTGATAATCTCCAGATCACTCAGCTGTTTTTCTGTTTTTTTTTTTTCTTGTCCCCATATCTGCGTTATAGTTCTCTCCCTTTTCATTTTTATAGGTTTTTGCTCTGGGGTCCTTTTTGCAGACAATAGAGTTGTAGCCTCTCTTCTGTTGTCTGCCTCCCCTGTGGCTGAAGTTGGTGAGGGGGCTTGCTTTAGGCTTCCTAATGGGAGGGACTGGTGCCTGCCTACTGGTAGGTGGGGCTGATTCCTATCCCTCTGGTGGGTGGGGCTTTGTCACTGGGTGAGAATAAAGGTGACTGTGTACCTGGGGGGTTCTTTAGACAGCCTGTTTATTGATGGGTGTGGCTGTGATCCCACCTGGATTATTGTTTGGCCTAGGGCTTCTCAGCGCTGATGGGTGGGGCCAGATTTTTCCCAAAATGGCCACCTTTAGAGAACACATGTGGATGAATATTCCCAAGAACTTTGCCTCCAATGTCCTTCTCCCACAATGAGCCAGTCACCCCCTGTTTTCCCAGGAGACCCTCCAAGAACTGCCCAACCCAGATTCCTGCCCAACCCAGGATCCTGTGCTTTGCTCTGAGACTCAGTGCATATGAAAACCTGTGTGCACTTTTCAAGAATGGGTTCTCCATTTCACCCAGTCCCATGGAGCTCCCGCATACCTTCCAGTGCCCTTCAATGACAAATGCTGCAGGGGTTCTTTTTCCCAATGCCAGATCCCCAGGCATGGGGACTTGATGTGGGGCTCAGAATGCTCACTACTGTAGGTGAGTCTCTATGATACAGTTACTTTCCAGTTTGTGGGCTTCCTGCCCAGCCTGTATGTGGTTGCTTATATTGTGAAAATGCCCCTACCTCTTGATGTGGCCTCCTCTTTGTCTTCTGGAGTAGGATATCTTTTTGAAAGTTTCCAGTCCATTTGTTTGAAGGTTGTTCAGCATTTGGTTGTAATTTTGTTGTTTTTATGAGAGAAGGTGAGTTCTAGTCCATCTAGTCCGCCATCTTAATCCTGTCTCTATTTTGTAAATCCACAATAGATTTTTAAACCAAAGGTCCTCTATGCAGAAAAATGTTTCCAGGAAGTCAAAGCAAGGAGAAGAGCCTCATTATTCCCTTTTTCAGTCTTTTAATCCAAACTCAGTAAGCAGTTTCCTGATGACTTTGGATTTTTCAGAGAATCAGAATAGTAGGAGAATATATATATATCATATGATATATATATAATAGTAGGAGTATATATAGAGAGTATGTATATACTCCATATATACTGAATTACACCACTGGCGTTCCTGGGGCTCCAGCTTGCAGGTGGCAGCTCTTGGGGCTTCTCATCCTCCATAATTACAGGATCCATTTCCTCATAATGAATCTTGGGCTTTAAGATGGAGCCCCAGGAAAGCCAGTGGTGTAACTTGATCTGAGTCCAAAGACCTGAGAACCAGGGAAGCCCTAAGAATAAGAGAAGATGAGATGTTCATTTCAAACAGTGAGGTAGGAAAAGGGGATGAATTCCTCCTTCCTCTGCCTTTTGCTCTATTCAGGTCCTCAATGGATTGGATGATGCCCACTAACACTGGGCAGGACAATCTACTTTATTGAATCCACAAATTCAAATATTAATGACATCTAGAATTGCCTTCAAGAAATGTTTAATCTGGGAGTTCCTGTTGTGGTTCAGTGGGTTCAAGACCCATAGTCTCCGTGATGATGCAGGTTTGATCCCTGGCCTTACTTAGTGGATTAAGGTTCTGTAGGTCACAGATAGAGCTCAGATCCAGTGCTGCTGTGGCTGTGGCATAGGCTTCAGCTGCAGCTCTAATGCAACCCTTAGCCTGGGAAATTTCATATGCCGTAAAACGAAAGGTGCAGCCATAAAACAAAAAATAAAGAAATGTTTAATCTGAGCCAGTCAGATTAAACTGGGCCAGTTTAATCCCATGGCCAGTCAAGATGACACACAAAATTAACCATTACACCTGTAATATTTGCAATTTCTTACTTTCTTTC
>PVHT021183617.1:8239798-8264582 GCA_004024745.2 Catagonus wagneri
AAAAAAAAAAAAAATAGAATCCTGTGGTTGGGAAAAGGAAGGTGGAGGACGTTAGCATGAACTCAGGGTGAATTAAAAAAAAAGGCTAGCAATGAAAAAAATAAAAATTAAAAAATTTTTAAAAAAGACTAGCAATGTGGAGTTCCCTTCGTGGCTCAGTGGTTAACGAATCCGACTAAGAACCATGAGGTTGCATGTTCGATCCCTGGCCTTGCTCAATGGGTTAAGGATCCGGCGTTGCCGAGAGCTGTGGTGTAGGTTGCAGACGCGGCTCGGATCCCGCGTTGCTGTGGCTGTGGCGAAGGCCGGCAGCTACAGCTCCTGTTAGACCCCTAGGCTGGGAACCTCCATATGCCGCGGGTGCGTCTCTACATAAAAGGCAAAAAGACAAAAAAAAAAAAAAGACTAGCAATGAGATCTTGCTGTAAAGCACAGGGAACTGTATTCAGTCACTTGTGAAGGAACATGATAGAAGATAATGTGAGAAAAAGAATGTATATAATGTATAACTGGGTCACTTTGCTGTATAGCAGAAATTGACAGAACACTGTACATCAACTATAATCAAAAAATTTTAAAAAATACTATAAGACCTTTCTCAGTGCCAGTTTTAATGTCCAGATGATCCTACTTAAAAGCCATTTGTTCACTGTCCCATCTGGAACCACACTATAAAAGTTCCCTTATTTACTTTTCTTCAGTGTCTTCGGGGATAGAAATGGGGAGAGAAAACTAAAACAATTTAATCATGAGGGTCCCAGAGCCTGGCTGACACCCCTTGCATAGGCCATTAAAGACCAACATGTCTGGTGGCCCACGTTTCAGTTTTGTCTTTCTGACATAAAGCAGAGAAAAAGATGGATTCTATGTCAGCTCTCATTATTATTGATTTTTTTTTTTCATGCAGTGGGGAGAAAACAGAATGAAAAATAGCATGAAGCTTCAGGATGGCCAGTCTCTTCCTATACCAAGGAGTAGTAGTCCGCTAAACTCAGTCAGGCTACTTGGGAGAACAAAGGAAGAGGACCGCTCTATTCATTGTGAAACTCTGACCCAGCGATCATTGTGTTCCGGGTTTTAACTCTGACAACCACTTTGTAGGATAGCTGATGTTATTCTCATTTTACAGGGTGTGTAATGTGTTCTGAGAGGTGAGTGACTTCTCCAAGGTCCAGCACCTAATGATTGGCAAGGCCGAAGTTTAAATCTCCTTAAGCTAGAAAGCCGATGCTTTCTCTACTAGTCTGCAAAAATGTGTATTTAATCAACTTTTTAAAGTAATTTATTTTATTGAAGTACAGTTGATTTACCTTGTGTTAATTTCTGCTGTACAGCAAAGTGATTCAATTATAAATTTTATATATACATATATATCCTTTTTCATATTATTTTCCATTAGGGTTTATTAAAGAAATTTTTTTTCTTTTGGCTTTTTAGGGCCACACCTGCAGCATGTGGAAGTTCCCAGGCTAGGGGTTGAATTGGAGCTGCAGCTGCCAGCCTACACCACAACCACAGCCACAGCAACACGGGATCCTAGCTGTGTCCACGACCTGCACCACAGCTCATGGCAGTGCCAGATTCCCAACCCACTGAGTGAGGCCAGGGATCAAATCTGTGTCCCCATAGATATTAGTCAGGTTCATAACCTGCTGAGCCACAACGGGAACTCCTATTACAGGATATTGAATGTAATTCCCTGCACTATACAATAGGACCTTGTTGTTAACAAGTATTTATTGAGTCTGTTCCATATGCCAGGTACTGTGCTATGATGAATAATATGTAGTCCTGCTCTGATAGAGCCCCCAGGCAAGTGGGAGATGGTGCATACAGATCTGCTGTTTTAGGTGCAAGTGGTTACTGTGTGGCCACAGCCAAGAAGCATCTGGCTGTCCTTGGGGTTCAGAAGCATCAATCCAGAGAACATATGTCTGCAGAAGTTTTAAAAAGTGCTTTTCAGGAGTTCCCGTTGTGGCTCAGTGATTAACGAATCCGACTAGGAACCATGAGGTTGTGGGTTCGATCCCTGGCCTTGCTCAGTGGGTTAAGGATCCGGTGTTGCTGTGAGCTGTGGTGTAGGTTGCAGACGCGGCTCGGATCCCGCGTTGCTGTGGCTGTGGCGAAGGCCGGCAGATACAGCTCCTGTTACACCCCTAGCCTGGGAACCTCCATATGCCGCGGGTGGGGCCCTAGACAAGGCAAAAAGACCAAAAAAAAAAAATGCTTTTCAAATTTCAATGTAAAATTGAATCACTCTGGGATATTGTTTAAGTACAGATTCTGAATCAATAGGACTGGGGTGAGGCCTGAGAGTGTGCCTTTCTAAGAAGTACCCAGGAGAGGCTGGGGCCACTGATCCATGGACCACACTTCTTAACTATAAGGTTCTAAGGGGAAAGTTAAGTTTAGCCAGGTGAAGATAGGTGCTGGTGAGAATTTTCCAGATAAAGATTCAGAGTGTGCAAAGACTCAGGGAGAAAAAGAATAAGATCAACTTCTGGGACTTGCCATTGACAGTAAGCCTGGATTATAGAGCATGAAGTGGTAAAGTAGCATGCCGTGGGGCTGGAGGTGACAGCTGGAAGCATATCCCATGGCCCCAGAAGACTTGGTAAGGAGCAATGTCTAATCCTGTGGGCAGTGAGACACCATTAAATGCTTTTAACTGATGAGTTCCTTTCTTGGATGTGGGCTTTCCAAAAAGCATACCAGCCGTAGTGTGGAAAATGCATCCAAATAGTGTCCTCAATCATGTTAGAATCACCTGGGGGAGCTTTGATAAATACCAGTGCTCAGTCCCCACTCTCAGGCAATTAAAAAGCATCTCTAGGCAGAGCTTCTCAAAGTGTGGTCCTTGACCAGCAGCAGCAGCAGCAGCAGCAGCAGCAGCAGCAGCAGCACCTGGGACCCTGTCAGAAATGCACGTTCCAGGCTCCATCCCAGATTTACCGAATCAGGAACTCCGGGGGTAGGCCAGTAGCCTGGGTTTTAACAAGCACCCTCCAGGTGACTCTGAAGCAGCTCTTTGAGAACCATTGGATTAGAGGAAAAAAAGTAGGGGAGAGAGAGAGTCCACTTTACCAATTAGGAGGTGAGATATGATGGAGTTGTTGAGCCCCAGGTCAAGTTTTTTTAACCTTGTTGAGCAATGGAGAACATCATCTTGACAGAGTGTTGGTAGTGTCTCAAAGCAGAGAGGCTAGGATGCATTTAGTCATGGGGTAGTTTCTGTGTAGAAGCTTATAAGTGATATTTGGGCAGAGACTGGTCCAGTTTATAAACTAGATAAGTTTTCTGTGTTATGGGCTGAATTGTGTTCCCCCCAGATCCATATGTGGAAGCCTCAACCCCTAGTGGGATGGTAGTTGGAGATGGGGCCCTTGGGAGGTAATTAGGTTCAGATGAGGTCGTGAGGGTGGGGTTCTGGTGATGGGATTAGCGCCCTTCTAAGAAAAGATGTCAGAGAGCTCTCTCTCCTCCCACCACCACACCCACCCCCACGCCCACCACCACCCGAGAGGATATAGTGAGAAGGCAGCCTCTACCAGCCAGAAGAGAGCTCTCACTAGAAACCGACCAGGCTGGCATCTCTCTCTTAGCCTTCCAAGCCTCCAGAATGGTAAAGTAAATACATTTTTTGTTGTTTAAGTCACCTAGTCTATGGTATAGACATTTCTGGAACATCGAGCAGTTTTTTAGGACAATGAGTCCTCATTGAATTACTGTTAAAACATTTTTGTGCTCTTATTTTGAGACATGTGAGTCTGAACCAATTTTAGCTGTAACAGACTAAGTGTAGATTGCTTGTATGGCAAGTTATCAGTTTTGTAATCATGGCTTCTGTTTCATTTTTTAAAGTCCTATAAACTAAGGCAGTAGTATGAGTAACTGAAATTGCAAACTTGTAATAGGGTTGCTGGATAAAATATAGGATGCTCAGCTAATAAGCATACAAATAATTTTTTAACTGTAATTATGTCTCAAAAACTGTGCATGTTAGACTGAAAAAGTGACCTGTATTTTTGTTTGCTAAACTGGAAAACTCTAAGCTATAAAGAATTAATGTAGATATATGAATATTTATGAAATGGGTGATATGGTTGAAGAGATGTATCAGGTGAGGAGAGTGATGAGTTGATGATGACTTGCAGCTGTCTGGCTTGGAAACTGGGTAAATCATTGCACCTACAGGAAAATAAGGGGTAGTGGAGACAAAGCTGATTGAGGAGGAAGGGCAAAGTGGTGAATTACATTTTGGACGTGGTGAGATTATCAAGTCTTTCTGGAACACAGAGGTAGGTGTAACCACTAGGCTATTGGAATTAAGTTCTGGAGCTTAGGAGAAAGCTCAGAATAGGATCAGTGGTTTGCAAATGATAATCAGTTGCGTGGGAGGGAAGCTCCAGTTGTGGATGAGAGCCTGGGAAACCAGGAGCAAAGAGATCACAGAAATTGAGGAAGGCAGACTCAAAGAGGGGAGAAAGGGGTTCTGTGGTGAGGAATGTTACTAAGAAAGAAGTGCTAGAGACGACAAGGAGGTCTCTGGTCATCTTGATGAGAAATTCCATGAGATGTGTGAGACAAGAAGTAACTTGGAAGTGAGAAAGTAAAAGCTGGAGTTCCCGTCGTGGCGCAGCGGTTAACGAATCCGACTAGGAACCATGAGAACCATGAGGTTGTGGGTTCGATCCCTGGCCTTGCTCAGTGGGTTAAGGATCTGGCGTTGCTGTGAGCTGTGGTGTGGGTCGCAGATGCGGCTCGGATCCCGCGTTGCGTGGCTGTGGTGTAGGCCGGCGGCTACAGCTCCGATTAGACCCCTAGCCTGGGAACCTCCACATGCCGTGGGGTGCAGCCCTAAAATGACAAAAAAAAGGCAAAAAAAAGAAAGTAAAAGCAGGCAGTGTGGAGTAGGGGCAAGCTGTGGAGATGAAGGCAGTGGGATCACAGACCTAAGGATAATCGTTTTGTTAAGAAGAGCCAATAGAAAAAAAAAAAAAAGGAAGATGAGTCCATAGAGTAGGTCTAAATGTCAAAGGGGAGGAGGTAGAAAAGAAACAGGAGACAGACTGAGCTATCTGCGGTGTTGGGACACCAGATGGATGCAAAGGCCAGGAGGAGGGCTCTTTGGACAAGAGGAGGAACGCTTTTCTGTTTATGAAGGAAGGTGGAAGGATGGCTGTGTGTGAGGATGAACTGGTGGACTCGGGACATGCTGAGTGTGGCAGGAGCCCTAGGTCCAGACTTCCTGCCCAAGGAACTTGTCCCCTTGTGACTTCTTCATGCTAGCTGTTCTCATTGCATTGGATAATGTAAAGTGATGGAAGACAAGCTGAAATTAAAATGGTAGTTTTTATGAAAGCTAAGCTTTGGAAAAACTCTTAAAATGGTAAGTTGCAGAGTTCCCATTATGACTCAGCAGATTAAGAACCCAACATAGTCTTCTTGAAGATGTGGGTTTGATCCCTGGCCTGGCTCAGAGGGTTAAGGATCTGGTGTTGCCACAAACTGCAGTTTAGGTCACATATTTGGCTCAGATCAGGTTGCTGTGTCTGTGCGGTAGGCCAGCAGCTGCAGCTCCAATTCGACCCCATATCCTGGGAACTTCCATATGCCACAGATGTGGCCTGAAAAAAAAGAAGCAAAGAAGAAAACAAAACGGTGAGTTACTCTTTTCGTTTTTGTTTTGTTTTTTTGTTAAAGTGGGTGTGAATAAGGCAACAGTAAATGTTTATTCTTTTAAAAACAAACCAAATCGGGTAGGGTTTTGCACTTGAATTGCTTTACCTTAAGAAATTCGAATCGAACAACACAAATGATAAATTGCTGGCATGGTTTCCGCAGAACTCCAGTTAATGGACCCTCTTGAAAATGTCCTGGTCCTAACTTAGAACATTTACAAACGGAAGCACAGTTTTTAGGTTAAAACAAAGTATTTGTTATACATGAAGCATTTTTTAGGTGACTCCCCCCGTTTTACTGTGTTTACAATAATTCCTTCCAGTTTTATTTATTTTTTTTTTTGGTTGGCAAAAATTGTATGTAAGGTACACAATGTGATGTTTTGATTTATGTGAAGTCATTGTGAAAGGATTACCATAAAGAAGTTGATTAACATCCATCACTACATAGACACCATTTTTTTTTACAGCAACATTTGAAATCTATTCTCTTAGCAGGTTTCAAGTATACGGTAGGTCACTCACTATAGTCACCATGCCATACACTAGGTCTCTAGAATTTATTCATCTTATAGCGAAAGTTTGTACCCTTTGATCAACATCTCCCCTTCTCTCCCATGCCTCTGCCTCTAGTAATGACCATTCTACTCTCTGTTACTCACGAGTTCCACTTTATAAATTCAACATGTATGTGACCTCATTTGGCTTTTTGTGTCTGGCTGGTTTCACTGAGTATAATGTCCTCCAAGTTCATCTGCTATCACAAATGGTAGAATTTTTTTCATTTTTATGGCTGAATAGTACATCTTCTGCATTTTCTTTATGTGTTCATTTTGTCAGTGGACACTTCAGTTGTTTCCATATTTTGGCTACTGTGAATAATGCTGTAGTGAATACGGGGATGCAGACAGCACTTTGAGATACTCATGTCATTTTCTTTGTATATATACTTGGAAGTGGAATTTCTGGGTCCCATGGAAGTTCTGTTTTTAATTTTTTAAGGGACTTCTACACTATTTTTCATAATGGCTGTACCAACTCAAGTTCCCACCAGCAGGGGACAAGGGTTCCCTTTTATCCACATCCTCACCAACACCTCGTCTCTTGTCTTTTTGATAATAACCACTCTGATAGATATGAACTGATATGTCATTGTGGTTTTGACCTGCATTTCCCTGATGATTAGTGATGTTGAGCATCTTTTCGTGTATTTGTTGCCCATGTGTATGTTGGAAAAAATGTCTATTTCACGTCCTTTGCCCATTTTTAAAATTGGGTTGTTTTGGTTTGCTATTGAGTTTTAAGAATTCCTCGTATATTTTGGCTATTAACCCTGTGTACGTTTGAGATATTAACCCCTTATCAAATATATCATTTGCTTGCAAACATTTCCACACAATCTGTAGGTTCCCTTTTCATTGTATTGATGGTTTCCTTGGCTGCACAGAAGCTGGTTTTATTCAATGTAGTGTCACTTGATTACTTTGCTTTAGTTGCCTTTAATTTTGGTGCCAAATTCAAAAAAAATTATTGCAAAGAATGTCAAGGAGCTTACCCTTTGTAGTTTTATGGTTTCAGGTCCTTACATTGAAGTCTTTAATCCATTTTGAGTTTGTTATTGTACATGGTGTAAGGTAGGGATTCACTTTCATTCTTGTGCATGTGGCTGTTCATTTTTCCTAGCATAATTAACTGAAGTTGTCCTTTCCTCTTGCGTATTTTTCTTTGTGGAAAATCAATTGACTATATACACATGGGTTTATATCTGGGCTCTCTATTCTGTTCCATTGATCTATGTGTCTGTTTTTATGCCTGTCCTATGCTATTTTGATTACTATAGATTTGCAACATAATTTGAAATCAGGAAATATAATGCCTACAGCGCCCCCCCTTAAGATTATTTTAACTGCTCAGCTTCTTTTGTGACTCCCTACAAATTTTAAAGTCAACTTCTCTATGTTTGTAAAAACTGCCAATGGACTTTTGATAGAGACTGCATTGAATCTGAAGATGGATTTGGGTGGTATACACAGTATGAACATTTTAATGATATTAATTCTTCTAATCCACGAACACAGGATATCTTTCCATATATGTGTCTTCAGTTTCTTTCATTGATGCCTTGTAGTTTTCAGTGTACAGGTTTTTCACATCCTTGTTTAAATTTATTCCTAAATACTATTTTTGATTCTATTACAAAATGAGACATTTTTATTTTTTTGATAGTTTGTTAATGTGTAGAAATGCCACTGATTTTTTTGTATGTTTGTTTTGTAACTTAAAAATTGCTGAATTCATTTATTTTAATAGTTTTTTGTGGATTCTTTAGCACTTTCCATATATAAGATCATGTCATCTGCAAACAATCAGTTTCACCTCTGCCCTTCACATTTGGATGTCTTTTATTTCCTTTTCTTATCTAATTGCTCTGGCTTGGACTTTTATGTTGAATAAAAGTAGCACACGTATGCATCCTTGTCCTCTTCCTGATCTTAGAGAAAATGCTTTCTGCTCATTACTGAATATGATGTTGGCTGTGTGCTGGTCATTTATGGCCTTTATTATGTTGAGGTACAGTCCCTCTATACCAGCTTTTTTGAGAGCTTTTGATTATTAGAGGATATTAAGTTTTATCAAATAGTTTTTCTGTGTCTATTTAGATGATCGTAAGACTTTTATCTCCTATTTTGTTCATGTTAATGTAGTGTATCATAATGATTTTGGGGGGAGGGCCTGTGTTGAATTATTCTTGCATTCCTGTATTAAATCCCACTTAATCGTGGTATACAATCCTTTTAATGGGCTGTTGAATTCAGATTGATAATACTTGCTAAGTATTTTTGCATCTATGTCCATCAGAGATATCAGTCTATAATTTTCTTTTCTTAGGTCCTCGTTTGACTTTGGTATCAGAGTAATGTTGGCTTCTTAATGACTTTGGAATTTTCCCCCTTCTTCAATTTTTTTGAGAAGCGTTTGAGAAGGATTAGTATGTATTCTTCAGATATTTGTTAGAATTCATCTGCTCCTGGTCTTTAGAAGGTTTTGTTTACTGATTCTATCTCATTTATTTGTAACTGTTCTGTTCAGATTTTCTGTTTATGATTCAGCCTTGGTAGGTTTTATGTTCTTAGGAATGTATTCATTTCTTCTAGGCTGTCCATTCTATTGGCGTATATTGTTGATAGTAGTATCTTATGATCCTTTGTGTTTGTATGGTATCAGTTGTAATGTTTCCTATTTCATTTATAATTGAATCCTCTTTCTTGGTAAGTCTTGCTAAAAGTTTGGTTAGCTTTTTTTTTTTAATCTTGTTATTTCACCAATTTTTTTTCTATTGTCTTTTTAGTATTTATTTATTTATTTACTTTTTAGGGCCACAACCATGGCATATTGATGTTCCCAGGCTAAGGGTCTATTGGAGCTACAGCTGCCAGCCTATGCCACAGCCATCCGAGCTGCGACTGTGACCTACACTGCAGCTCACAGCAATGCTGGATCCTTAACCCACTGAGTGAGGCCAGGGATCGAACCCGCAACCTCATGTTTCCTAGTCAGATTCACTTCCACTGCGCCATGACGGGAACTCCAGTCTTTATTTTTGCTCTAATCTTTATTTCCTTTCTGATGCTAATTTTGTGCTTAGTTTGGTATTTTCTATTTCCTTGTGTGAGGTTAGGTGGTTTGAGACCTTTTTTTGTTGTTGTTGTTGTTGTTTTAATATGGGTATTTATCATTGTAAAGTTCCCTCTGACAAATGTTTTTGCTATGTCCCATAAGTTTTGGTATGTTGTGTTTCTATTTCATTTATCTCAAGATTTTTGTTTTTATTTCTCTTTTTATTTCTTCTTTGATCCATTGGTTGTTCAAGAACATGTTGTTTAATCTCCATGTTTGCTATTTTCTAATTTTCTTCTTTGATTTTCTAGTTTTATACCATTTTAGTAAGAAAAGAGGTTTAATATGATTTCAATATTTTTAAATGTGAGACTTCTTTTGTAGACTAACATATGCTCTATCCTAAAGAACATTCCATGAGCAACTTGAGAAATGTGTGTTTTGCTGCTGTTGGATGGAATAATCTATAAATATCTCTTAGGTTCATCTGATCTAACATGTAGCATAAGTTCAATATTTCCTTATTTATTTTCTGTCAGGATGATGTGTCTGAATTGTTGCAAATGCTGTATTGAAGTCCCCTAGTATTGTGTTGCCGCCTATTTCTCCCTTCAAATCTGTTATTTATATATTTAGTTACTCCTATATTGGGTGCAGAAATATTTACTAATATATCCTCTTGATGAACTGACCCTTTACCATTATATGACTATCTTTGCCCTTGTTACAGACTTTGGTTTAAAGTATTTAGCCTTATGTAAGTTTAGCCACCATTGCTTTCTTTTTGTTTCTATTTGCATGGAATATATTTTTCTATCCTTTTTACTTTTACTCTATGTGCATCATTAAAAGCAAAGTGAGTCTTTTGTAGGCAACATTTTGAGTCTTTTAAAAATCCATTCAGCCACTCTGTCATTTGGAGAATTTAGACCGTTTATATTTATTGATAGGTTCAAATTTACTATTGCCATTTTGTTAACTGGTTTTTGAATGTTCTTAATTATTCCTTTCTTCCTCTCTTGCTCTCTCCATTTGTAATTTGATTTTCTGTAGTGGTGTGCTTTGATTCCTTTCTCTTGTACATCTGTTATACACCTTTGCTTGTGGTTCCTGTGAGGCTTACATAAAACAGACTTATGTTTTAGGGAGAAAAAAATTAACTTTGAACACATTCAAAAGCTCTACATTTTTACACTGCCCACAACATATTTTGGTTTTGATATCATAATTTATGTATTTTTGCCTTGGGTGTTCACTAACAAATTGTAATTATAGTTGTTTTTAATACTTTAGTCTTAAACTAGAGTATTGTTGACCCACATTACAATGCTAGGGTATTTTGAATTCAACTATATATTTACTTTCACCAGGGAGTTTTATACTTTCGTATGTTTTCCTGTTATTGATTAGTGTCCTTTTGTTTCATCATGAACTCCCATAAACAAATATCTCAAGGCCAGTCTAGTGATGATGAACTCCTTCAACTTTTCTTTGTCTGGAAAGCTCTTCATATTCCCTTCAATTCTGAAGCAGAATTTTTCTCAGTTGGCAATTTTTTTCTCTCAATACTTTGAGTATATCATCCCACTCCATCCAGTCCTACAACAGTTCTGCTGAAATAATCTGCTGATAGTCTAGGGTATACTGCTACATGTAGAGGGACTATAAGTCCTGGGTTTAGGGTGGTGGTGGTGCCAGAGCCCAAGTCATAGGGCTGCAGCACTGATAATGTCATGTGAGGTACAGGTATTTGTGGAGAAGCTATGGAGTTGGGGTTTGGAACATGGTCTGAGCAGAGTGGCCAGGGCTCTGGAGTATGCATAGTGTTGGGGGTGGGTGGTCCTGATCCCAGACTGGGTAATAGCAGATACTTCTTCAAGGGTGACAAGCAGCAGTGTCGCCCTTTATGGGATCTGTGGTGGCAATGGCTGTTTGTTACCTTGAAACTGCCAGCGTCTTCCATGTAGCAGGCTTCTGGGATCCAATGCTGATGAACATTATGGAGTCCCCCACCATGACAGGGAGTTGAGGTCCTCAGTGGCAAAGCCTGCTGGGGTCCTCTGTTGAACAGACTGCTCAGTTCTGGTGGCAGCTATTATGTGGTTGATACTGTTAATCCCACCCTTTGTCTTTGTTCCTATAAAGACATCCCCAGTTATCTCAGCTATGCCAGTCTCCTCAGTGAGCCTTTCTGGGTGGTTATTCTGGTTTCTGCTCCCCTGTGTTGCTGCAGGTTCTTAACTGGACTCTTAAGCCCTCCCTGGGCTATTATCATTCAGGGATATGTATCTAATTGGATTCCCCCCCCCCCACGGGAACATGAAGCCTAGTGTCTCCTGTTTTACATCTTGCTGATATCATTCTGCATGAGTCCCTATTTTACGTTAATCAAATAATGTGGAATTCCTGGCCACATCAAAGAGCTTCTGGAGTTCCCTTGTGGCTCAAAAGGTTAAGGACCTGAGGTTGTCTCTGAGGATGCAGGTTTAATCCCTGGCCTCACTCAGTGGGTTAAGAATCTAGTGTTGCTGCAAGCTTCAGCACAGGTCACAGATGCAGCTGAGATCCAATGTTGCCATGGCTGAGATGTAAGCCCCAGCTGCAGTTCTGATTCAACCCCTGGCCTGGGAACTCCTATATGCTGTAGGTGCTGCCATTAAAAAAAAAAAAAAATTGAACTTCTGCTTTGTTGTCATTGTGAACATGGTGAAGTAATGTGCAAGGTTATTTTTTGTAAATTCAAAGAAGTAACATAGAAAGTTTGAAAAAAGTAGAAGTCAGAAATAGCTGTTAGTGGAAACGGGCAAGATAACTGCCTTCAGAAATCTTTGTAGTCTTATTGTCATGCCCTATAGAGCTTGAAAAGCTGTACTGATACAGTCCATTACCAGGAGAGTACAATCTTACAACCTATGTTTGGCTAACTTACCAGGACCATATCTGGGGAGGGGAGGGCAGCCAATGGATAGAATATGACTTTTCTCTATTTGGTCTATCTGATCACTTTTAAATTCACACAGTCAGCCTGAGGTAGGCATCCAGAATCTCATTCTTCCTCTGATTTTCATTTTTACGCGCTCCTCACTTTTTCCCTACCCACCTCCTCTCCTGTTACTTACATCCTGAATGTGCCCCTCATGGTCAGGGCTGGAAAAGGGTTCTCCCTGGTTCATGTGGTGGATAAGTGTGGATCCAATCAGTGGGTCACTCCTTGCAGTTATAGATCCTCTCTATCCTGCCCCTCTCCCACAACATTTTCCATTCTTCAAATTGAAGTATTATGAAGACAAAACCAAACCCAAACAACCTTTTAACCATTATTGAATAACTTTGGGCAGACTAATGTTGAATACCTTTCCAATGTGTTATGAACATCCGACTGAAGCTGGGGATGAAAATGATGGAGGTGGGTGAAGAGAAATTAGAATCTCAGGCTGCCTCACTGAGGGTTATGAGGCGGGGACCATGAGTTTATGCTGACCCACAGTTTTCTTGATATTTGGTAGTCCTAGTACAGGCATGGGGTTGTCAGGAAACTGAATTGATCCAGAGCTGGGATTATCTGGAGTTTATGTCCACCCATTCTGGACAATGAGTGAGGGCTTTGAGCATTAATTAAAAGTAGATGAAGTGGTAGCCTTTGAGGACCAGTCTGGGTATGGAAGGAAATAAAAACTCGTGTGTTTTGGGGGAGAGGGGAGGGTGCCTGAGGGGAGGAGATAAGGAAAAACGAAAGGGACAAGAGGGATCAAAGGAGTGGTAGGGTTTTTTTTTTTTTGCTTGCTTTTTAGGGCCACATTCATGGCATATGGAGGTTCCCAGGCTAGGAGTCAAGTGGGAGCTACAGCCACCAGCCTATGCCACAGCCACAGCAATGCAGAATTCGAGCCATGTCTGTGACCTACACCACAGCTCATGGCAACGCCGGATCCTTACCACACTGAGTGAGGCCAGGGATCAAACCCACAACCTCATGGTTACTTAGTCGGATTCGTTTCTGCTGCGCCATAATGGGAACGCCAGGAGTGGTAGTTTTAATGAAGATAAAGAAGACAAAGTGTGATTTTCCTCCCCCCTAGTCATTTTAATGAAAAGGGAAACTATCTACAGCAGCGGTTCTCAAATTGGGGGAAAGGAGAGGGACTTTGCAGAAGACATTTGGCAACATCTGGAGACATTTTTGGTTGTCATCATGGGGGTTGCTACTGGCATCTAGTGGGTACAGGCTAGAGGTGCCACTGAGCCTCCTACAGCATACAGAACAGCCTTCCATGGCAAAGAATTGCCCAGCTTAAAATGTCAGTGGTGACATGGTACAGAAATTCTGTTCTAGAGAGAGTGCCATTTTAATCTGAAAACTATGATGTGTGTCCCCAAATGGAAACACTACCCAGGATTTTTTAAATGCCAGGTTAGGGAACCCAAGTTTTCAGCACAATTCACACTGCTAGGAAGGGGAAAGTGAAGGTCTACAAGAGGGCGGGTAGATTTCAGGAACCCCTGAAAGTGGTGACTGTGACTATAGCCTTCAAGCCACCCACCGTGGCCCAGCACCAGATGCCACCTCTATATAGCAGAAAGCCTCCTACAGAAGCTGAGCCACTGGCTCTGCCCCATGGGGTGGGATGGCCTTTCAATCCCTTGAGCAAAGATGCCCTCTTATTTGGTTGGAGGCAGCCTCTACTTTTCAAAATGCCCTCTTTCTATTTATATTAGCTTGGATTGTTTTCATAGCTGGGGAATAGCTACACTATTTTCTTCTTAAGCTGCCACAAATATTAGTCCATCTCATGGCTATACTCTTATCCTGTAATTTTTCCCCCTTTTGTTATTTATAGACCAATCATCTAGAGCTAGTGGCAAGGGAATGGATCTTTTATAGCTGGTTTGTTTTCCTGAAAAGGCTAGCAAATCTTTTTGTATTCTAAAAATATAGGGACAACTTCTGTACTCTATTTTGCTACAGAGGGAGGGTCATTTCTGATTGCTCATTAGATGTTATATTTGGAAAACAGCCTCTGTATTCTGCTTCTGAAATGAGGGGAAGTTCCGTTATTATTGAGATCACACAAAATGAGAAGCCTCAAAGAGTCTAGGTGAGACAGACCAAACTAATAGCAGATGTGAACTAGAACAACAGTTCTCAATCCTTAGTATGTGTCAGAATCACCTGGAGCACTTGATAAACCAGAGATTGCTAGGCCTCATTCCCAGAGTTTCTAAATCGGTAGGCTTGGGGTGGGGGGGGACAATAATTTACATTCTGATGAGCTCCCAGGTGGCACTGATGTTACTTATTTCAGGACCACATATTGATAACAAATGTGATTTTCCACATTTATCTTGATTAGTTCTATTTCAATGTTAAATTATGTTTAGGAAGTCGTCTTTATATTTTGTGCATATGGTATTTTACTCTGTTAGAAAGGCTAGATTTAGTTTTTTTAACAGGTATTCCTGTGAATATGCATATCTGAGAGTGAAAAACATTAAGCCTTAAGATGTTTTGCAACCTTGCATAGTCACAGCAACGGTTGCTATGAATTTTAAGGACCGAAAATCATCTCTTGAAAAAGACCAATTTAATAAATGCTCACCAAAATTCTATCTATGTAAACACATACAAACTTAGAATAAGAGCCAGGCTTTAGGTAGTGGGCCTGAGTGGCCGTGTTCCTCATTTGTATAAAACACCAGGTAGATATCATATTAATAACGACATCATCCCTTTTAGTTATCAGTCTTTTTCATCATTTTGGTTTATACATAATCTCTAAAAGTAGAACAGTATTTCAGAACATCCTCCTCCCACTTTTGAAATTTTCATTCCGAATTTGAAGATGTGATATTCTTTTAAACATTCTTATTTTCATTCATTAGCATTAAACAGAAGGAGATCAAGGTGCCGGAGTAAGAGGACACAGAGCTTACCTCCCTCCACAAACACATCAAAACTATATCTGCGTGTGGAGTGATTCGTCCTGAAAACAAACTGGACACTGACAGATTCTTCTACCACCAGGGCACACAAGACATACGGAGTTTGATAGGAAGGGAGAGATCGCATTGGGACCTGTGTCCCCAGGAGGGGAAAACAGAGGAGGAGGAGGTTTACACAGGCTCAGAGAGCCTCCCTGGGGAGTGAGGCAATTAAAACCACCCAACACTGGCAGGGTGAGTCCCCTTAGCTTGTCTGAAAACCAGTAGAACTGACAGAGGGGCTGTAAAAAACCTAGACTCTATTGGTGAAGAGCACACATATGCTTGCTTAAAACAAGGCAGAGGAAGCATATTGGAAGTGCCTGGGACTCTGGCTATTTCCCTGTGACCACCCCAGCCTCAAGCCATGCCCCCTCTTGCTCTGCGACATAGCTCAATATTAAGGTGAAGGCTGCTGAATCTGTGCAGAGTGCACAGTTGGGGAGGGTGAAGATGGCTTAGACCTATTGTGGTTTGTGAATGGAGCAAGGGCAACCATTACTGGTACTTGTGGAGGCAACAGATTGGGAGCAGTCTTGAACTCTGGTATGCCAGAACCACCCCAGTATGCACCTCACTCCACAATGGGTGCCCTCACCAGCCCCTCTTGTTCTAGACTTCTCCCCTCTGGATTAAAGATGCCAAAGCTGGGATGAGGGTAGAGCACACACTTAAAGGGAACAGAACCAGTTTGGGCTCCACCTTCAGGACTTCTGACCTCAGTAGAGTGGTGTTGGTCACTAGGTCACTAAGCAAGGGAGAAGCCCTGGATCACACCTGGCTCTAGCTCTAACCTCTTCATCTCCAGCCTCACCTCCTACCAAGGTAATAGCTACCAGCACGCCCTGGGGGAAGATGTGACTCATTTTCACTTCAGACCCAGCTCTTCCACCAAAGTCATTGGTACATGCAGACTGTGTAGGAACACTCCACACAAAGATGCCACTTCAAGACTGGAATAGGTTAACTGTTTCACCTAATTACCTAGAGTCAGAGAAAGTTAAGCAAAGAAAGTTCAGCAAAGTAAGAGGACAGATGAATTGGTTTACAATGAAAGAACAAGAAAAAAACCTGGAAAAAAACAATTAATTGAACAAAGAGAAATTATTTATCAAAGAGTTCAAAGCATTAGTTATAAGAATGCTAACTGAACTAGAGAATAGAGATGAACACAACGAGAATTTAAAAACCAGGAAATATAAAAAAGAACCAGAAAAATAAAATAACTGAAATGGAAAACACACTAAAAGGAATTAAAAGCAGACTAGATACAGAAGAACATATAAGTGATATGGAAGATAGAATAATGGAAATTGCCCAATCAAAAGGGCAGAAAGAAAAACAAATTTTAAAAAATGAACAGTTTAAGGGACCTCTGTGACAACATCAAGCATACCAACACTCACGTTATAGGGGTACCAGAAGGAAAAGAGAGAAAAGTGTCAAAATGCATTTGCTGGAATTATGGCTGAGAATTTCCTAACTTGAGGAAGGGAATACATACAGGTACAGCAAGCACAGAGTCCTAAACAATATGAACCCAAACAGATCTGCATCAGAATTTTTCATAACCAAAACAGCAAAACTTAGAGAATTCTAAAGGCAGCAAGAGAAAAGCAAAAGAGTCACATATGAAAGGACCCCTAGGTCTATCAGACAATTGTTCTGTGAAAATTTTGCAGGCCAGAAGGAGAGGCAGATATGTTAAAAAATGCTGAAAAGGGAGAAACCTACAACACAGGATATTCTACCCATCAAGATTGTCATTCATGGAGTTCCCTTCGTGGCTCAGTGGTTAATGAATCCGACTAAGAACCATGAGGCTGCGGGTTTGATCCCTGGCCTTGCTCAGTGGGTTAAGAATCCGGCGTTGCCGTGAGCTGTGGTGTAGGTTGCAGACGCAGCTCGGATCCCGCATTGCTGTGGCTGTGGTGAAGGCTGGCAGCTACAGCTCCTGTTAGACCCCTAGCCTGGGAACCTCCATAAGCCGCAGGTGTGGCTCTAGATAAAAAAGACAAAAAAAAAAAAAAAAAAAAGATTGTCATTCATAATTGAAGAAGAGATAAAAGTAATTTCTCAGACAGACAAAAAACTAAGAATTCATCAATACTAAAGCCACTCTAAAAGAAATGTTAAGGGGTCTTCTCTAAGTGGAAACAAAAAGGTTATAAGAAAGACTCTATAGGAAAAGGAAAAATCCCACTAGAAAAAGAATATATAAAGACTGTGGATCAAACCACTTAAATAAGTTAATAAAAGATTAAAAGATAAAAATTATAAAATCAACTATAATAAACAGTGAAAGATAAACATGAAGATGTAAAATATGCCCTCAAAAAAACATAATAGGGAGAAGGGGAGTGAAATAAATGTAGATCTTTTATACTATGTTTGAACTTAAATGATTACCAATTTAAAACAAGTAGATACAGGTATATATTACTATAGTTACATATCAGCATCTATGAACCCCATTGTAACCACAAAACCCAGAAAGGAACACAAGCATACCAGTAGAGAAAATCATTAAACCAAAAGGGAAGAGACTAAAAGAAAAAAGAATGGAGAACTCCAAAACCAAACAGAAAACAAGTAACATATGACAATAAGTACATTCCCATCAATTATTTTAAATGTCAATGGACTAAATGCTATAATTAAAAGACATTAAAGTAGCTGATTGGATAAAACAAGACCCAAATACATGCTACTTACAAGAGACCCACTTCAGAGCTAAAGATGCACATAGACTGAAAGTGAGGGGATAGAAAAAATAGTTTCTATAAATGGAAATGACAAGAAAGCAGGGTTAGCAGTACTAATACCAGACAAAGTAGACAGTAAAGCAAAATCTATAACAAAAGACAAAAGAAGGACATAATATAATGATAAAGGGATCAATACAAGAATAGGATATTACTCTTGTTAACATATATGTACCTAATACAGGAATACCTAAATATATAAAGCAAATATGAACAGACATAAAGGATAAAATCGATAATGATGCAATAATAATAGAGTGAGAACTTTAACACCCCACTTACGTCAATAAGCAGATCATCCAGATAAGAAATCAATAAGGAAATAGTAGTCTTAAATGACACAATAGACCAGTTGGACTGAGATGATATCTATAAGATATTTCATCCAAAAAACAGTAGGTTACACATTATTGCCAAGTACGTATGGAATGTCCTCTAGTATAGGTCACATGCCAGGCCACAAAACAAGTTTCAACAAATTTAAGATGATAGAAATTATATCAAGCATTTTTTCCAAATATAATGGTATGAAAGTAAAAATAAGTTATACCTAGAAAGCCACAAACACATGGAGACTAAACAACATGCTACTAAAAACCCAATGGGTCAGTGAGGAAATCAGAAATATCTTGAGACAAATGAAAATAAAAACAAAAATTTCCAAAATCTTTGGGATGCAGCAAAGACAGTTCTGAGGAGGAAGTCTATAGTGATACAGGCCTACATCAAGAAACAAGAAAAATCTCAAAACAACCTAACTTACAATCCTAAAGGAATTGGAAAAAGAACAAAGCCCCCCAAAGAAAATAAAGATCAGAGAAGACATAAATAAAATACAAACAAAAATATAGAAAAGATCAATGAATCCAAGAGCTGTTGTTTTTTTAAATAAACAAAATTGAAGTCTTTAGTTAGACTTATCAAAAAAAAGGAGAGAAGAATAAACCCAAATAAAAGCAAAAAAAATGAAAGAGGATAAACTACAACTGCTATCACATAGATTCCAAAAAAAAGCTTCAAGAGAATATGACAATTATCACCAACAAATAGGGCAATCAAGAAGAAAAGTCTAAGTTTCTAGAAATATACAATCTTCCAAGACTGAATCCAGAGGAGGGGGTTAAGGATCCAGTGTTTCTGTGAGCTGTGGTGTAGATTGCAGATGCAGCTTGGATCTGGCATTGCTGTGGCTGTGGTGTAGGCCAGTGGCTAAAGCTCCGATTCAACCCCTAGCCTGGGAACTTCCATGTGCCATAGGTGTAGCCCTCAAAAAGATAAATAAATAAATAAATAAATAAATAAATGCAGCAAAATAAACATAACCAAAAAGGCAAATGACCTATACTTTAAAAAATTGCAAAACACTGATGAGAATTGAAGAAGATTCAGAGAAATGGAAGAATATCCTACATTCCTGGATTGGAAGAATTAATATTGTTAAAATGTCTGCATACCCAAAGCAATCTACAGATTTATTACAATCCCTATCAAAATACCCATGATATTTTTTCACAGAACTAGAACAAATCATCTTAAAATTTGTATGGAACTACAAAAGACCCTGAATAGCTGAAGTAATCTTGGGGGGAGGGGAAGCTGAAGGTATCACCTCCGAGACTACATATTATACTACAAGGATACAGCAATCAAAACAGCATGGAACTGGCACAAAATAGACACATAGATTGATGGAACAGAATAGAGAGCTAAGAAAGAAACCCATGTACCTATGGTCAAATAATCTATGCAAAGGAAACAAGAATATACAATGGAGAAGAGACAATCTGTTCAGTAAGTGATGCTGGGGCAATTGGACAGCTACATGCAAAAGAATGAAATTATAACATTTTCTCACACCCTATAGAAATAAATTCAAAATAGATTAAAGATCTAAATCTAAGACCTGACACCATAAAACTTTTGGAAAAGAACATAGGAAGGACAGTCTTTGATATAAATCATAGCAATATTTTTTTTTGGCTCTGTCTCCTTAAGGCAAAGGAAACAAAGGCAAAAATAAACAAATGGGACCTAAATTTAAAAGCCTTTCAGAGTTCCCTTAGTGGCTCAGTGGTTAACGAACCCAACTAGGATCCATGAGGATGTAGGTTTGATACCTGGCCTCCCTCAGCGGTTTAAGAATCCAGCATTGCCGTGAGCTGTGGTGTAGGTTGCAGATGCAGCTCAGACCCCGCCTTGCTGTGCGGTGGTGTAGGTCGGCAGCTGTAGCTCCGATACAGCCCCTAGCTTGGGAACTTCCATATGCTGTACCTGTAGCCCTAAAAATAAAAAATAAAATAAAATAAAAGCCTTTGCCCAGAAAAGGAAACTATCAACAAAATTAAAGGACAACCTACTTAATGAGAGAAAATATTTAGTAATGATATGACCAATAAGGGGTTAATAACCAAAATATATGAGCAGTTCGTACAACTCATATATTCCAAAAATGGGCAGAAGGCCCTGAATAGACATATTTCCAGAGAAGACATATACATAGCCAACAGGAACATGAAAAGATGTTGAACTTTGCTAATCACCAGGGAAATGTGAATCAAAACCATAATATCACCTCACATCTTCCAGAATGACCACTATCAAAAAAAGACCACAAACAACAAATGTTGGCAAATGGGGGAGAAAAGGAAACCCTTTTGGTAGGAGTGTAAATTTGTGCAGCCACTATGGAAAACAGTATGGAGGCTCCTCAAAAAACTGGAACTAAAACTATAATATGATCCAGCAATTCCACTCATGGGTATATATTCAAAGAAAATACTAATTCAAAAGGATATATGCCCCCCAATGTTCAAAGCATCAAAGCAGTGTTATTTACAATAGGCAGGGTATGAAAAGTGTCCAGCAGCAGATGAATGGATAAAGAAGATGCTTATACATATATATGTGTATATACATACACACACACACACACACACACACACACAAATAGGTATATATGTAACACATACGATAGAATACTACTCAGCTGTTAAAAAAGGATGAGACTTTGCCATTTGCAACAACATGGATGAACCTGGAAGCTATTATGCTTAGTGAAATAAGACAAAGACAAACTCTGTATGTTATCACTTGAATATAGAATCAAAAAAATAAAACGAATGAATAACAAAACTGAAACAGACTCACAGAGACAAGAGAACAAACTAGTGTTACCAGTGGGGAGAGAGGCCATATAGGGGCAGAGGGTTAAGAGGTACAAACTACCATGTATAAACTAAATAGGTTATAAGGGAACAGAGCCAATTTTTAGTAACTTTAAATGGAGTGTAATAGATAAAATATTGTATCTGTATGCTGTACATGTGAAAAAAATATAATATTCTAAATCAACTGTACTTCAATTAAGAAAAATTAAACAATTTATGAAGATCACATTCTATAAGATGTAAAATAAAGTTGACTAACATTTTTTGGAGTACTGACAAGTAAAATGATCTTTCTATGGGAAATATCAGAGAACTAGTTTAATATTTTAAATATTACCTATTTCATAAAAATCTAATTTCATAGTATTTAAAAAAGGAACCATGTGACATAAAGGACTCTGGTAATACCTAATTAGGAAATGATAGATTAATCAGTGAAGAAATTTCTTTCTGGGAGAACTTCTCAGTGATTTTCATATGTTTAATAATCATTATGGGGAGTTCCCATAATTTGGCTCGGTTAAGAACCTGACTAGCATTCATGAGGACATGGGTTTGATCCCTGGACTCGCTCAGTGGGTTAAAGATCTGGCATTGCCATGAGCTGTGGTGGAGGTCACAGACGTGACTGGGATCCAGGTTGCCGTAGGTAGCAACTTCAGCTCCAATTCAACCCCTAGCCTGGGGACTTCCATATGCTGCACGTGTGGCCCTAAAAAGACAAAAAAAAAACATTATGAACCTGCAGTCATGAGACTTTTTCAGTGTGGCATGTTTGAGGAATTATCTTTCACCTAATGTTGTTTTGGAAGTGCTTAAGGACAGGCTGGTAAATAGATTTCATCTATGTGTTGCATCAGTTCAGTATGAATGGTTGCCTGGAGTTCTGTGTTGAGAAGGATTCTGAAGCCTAGTTGGATGCAGCAAGAAAAAGTGTATTTATCTCTTTGGCTGTGTCTGCCAGTTGTGTGGAGAAAATGGCGGCACAAATACTATGATCCTCCTCTTGTGGATATCTAAGAGGAACAGTTCTTCTCTGTCCCATTTTTTCCTATATAATTGTATGAATTAGCTTCTTATATTTACTATGCTGAACTAAGGAATGATTTGTAATTACAATTTTCTTACTATATATTTCAAGACACCTCCTAAGTTTTTCCAAATTCATTTCACTATCATTTTTTGAAGTTTTTAATGTATTCTTTTCCCAAATAGATACCATATATGCTTCAGCTACTGAGATGGAAATAGACACTGAAATCGTAGGCAACCAAAGCAAAAATAGACAAGTGGGACAAATTTAAATCAAATTTAAAACCTCCGTGCACCAAAAGAAACAATTAACAGTGAAATGGCAACCTACAGAATGAGAGAAAATATTTGCAAATCCTGTATCTGATAAAGGGTTAATATCAAAAATATAAAGAGTTCCTACAACTTAATAGCAAAATATCCTGACTGAAAAATGGGCAATGAACTTTACATTTCTTCAAGGTCATACAAATGGCCATGAAAAACCTATGAAACAAGCCTATGAAAAGATGCATGACATCACAAATAATTAAAGAAATGCAAATCCAAACCACAATGAGCTATCACCTTACACTCATTAGGATGACCACTATAAAACAACAACAACAAAAATAATGTGTGGATGTGGAAAAATGAGAATTCTGTGTGTTGCTGGTAGGAATGTAAAATGGTAACATCACTATGGAAAATGGCATGGCGGTTCTTCAAAAAATTAAAAATAGAACTACCATATGACCCAGCAATCCTACTTCTGGATGTGTATCCAAAAGAATTAAAAGCATGATCCTGAAGAGTTATCTGTACACTCATGTGTATATCATCTGTATCCATAATAGCCAAGAGAATCAAGCAACCAGAGGTCTCTAGATGGATGAACAACTAAAGATACAGTAAATACATATAATGGGATATTATTCAGCCTTAAAAGGAAGGAAATCTTGGCATACACCACAATATAGATGAACCTTGAAGACATATGCTGAGTGAAGTAAGCCAGCCAATACTGTATGACTCCACTTGTATGAGATACCTAAAGCAGTCAAACTTAGAGAGTAGAATCATGGTTATCAAGGCTGGGAGGAGGGAAAATAGGGAGTCGTTCAAGGGGCTTCAGTCTCACAAGGTGAAAAAGTTCTAGAGATCCATTGGACAACTTGATTATAGTTAATTGTACTGAATGGTACACTTAAAAATGGTTAAGATAGCAAATTTTGTTGTGTGTTTTACAATTAAAAAAAGATATATATATGTGTATATATATATGTGTATATATATATATGTGTGTGTGTGTATATATATATATATGTGTGTGTGTGTGTATATATATATATTGTCTTTTGTCTTTTTAGGGCCGCACCCATGGCATATGGAGGTTCCCAGGCTAGGGGTCTGAATGGTGAAAAGCTGAAAGAATTCCTGCTGAGATCAGGAACAAGACAGGGATGTCCACACTCGCCACTACTATTCAACAGAGTTCTGGAAGTCCTAGCTACAGCAATCAGAGAAGAAAAAGAAATAAAAGGAATCCAAATTGGGAAGGAAGAAGTAAAACTATCACTTTTTGCAGATGACATGATACTATACCTAGAGAATCCTGAAGACTCTACCAGAAAACTGTTAGAGCTCATCAATGAATTTGGCAAAGTTGCAGGATACAAAATTAATACACAGAAATCAACTGCATTTCTATATACCAACAATGAAAGATCAGAAAGAGAAATTAGAGAAGCAATTCCGTTTACCATTGCATCAAAAAAATCAAATACTTAGGAATAAACCTGCCTAAAGAGACAAAAGACCTGTACTCTGAAAATTATAAGGCTCTGATGAAAGAAATCAAGGACGACTTAAACAGGTGGAAAGACATACCATGCTCTTGGATTGGAAGAGTCAATATTATCAAAATGACTATACTCCCCAAGGCAATCTACACATTCAGTGCAATCCCTATCAAATTACCAAGGACCTTTTTCAAAGAACTAGAACAAAATAGTTTAAAGTTTGTCTGGAAACACAAAAAACCCAGAATAGCCAAAGACATCCTGAAAAAGAAAAATGGAGCTGGAGGAATCAGGCTCCCTGACTTCAGACTCTACTACAAAGCTACAGTCATCAAAATCGTATGGTACTGGCACAAAGACAGAAATATAGATCAGTGGAACAGGATAGAAAGCCCAGAATTAAATCCACACATCTATAGTCAACTAATCTATGACAAAGGAGCCAAGAATATACATTGGACAAAAGACAGCCTCTTCAATAAGTGGTGCTGGGAAAACTGGGCAGCTACATGTAAAAAAAATGAAACTAGAACACTTCCTAACACCATGCACAAAAAGAAATTCAAAATGGATTAAAGATCTAGATATAAGACCAGATACTATAAAACTCTTAGAGGAAAACATAGGCCAAACACTCTCTGACATAAATGATAGCAACATCTTCTCAGATCCATGTGTCAGAGTAAGGACAATAAAGAGAGAAATAAACAAATGGGACTTAATTAAACTTCAAAGTTTCTGCACAGCTAAGGAAACCCTAA
>PVHT021183617.1:8265582-8352968 GCA_004024745.2 Catagonus wagneri
TAAACTTCAAAGTTTCTGCACAGCTAAGGAAACCCTAAACAAAACGAAAAGACAACCCACAGAATGGGAGAAAATATTTGCAAATGATTCAACTGACAAGGGATTAACCTCCAAAATTTACAAACAGCTCCTACAGCTCAACACCAAAGAAACAAACAACCCCATCCAAAAATGGGCAGAGGATCTAGGCAGACAGTTCACCAAAGAAGACATGCAGATGGCAAATAAACACTTGAAAAGATGTTCAACATCTGTTGTTATTAGAGAAATGCAAATCAAAACCACTATGAGGTACCACCTTACACCAGCCAGAATGGCCATCATCAAAAAGTCTACAAACAATAAATGCTGGAGAGGGTGTGGAGAAAAAGAATCCCTATTACACTGTTTGTGGGAATGCAAATTGGTGCAGCCACTGTGGAAAACAGTATGGAGATTCCTCAGAAAACTCAAAATAGAATTACCGTTTGATCCAGCAATCCCACTCCTGGGCATCTATCCAGCAGAAACCATGACTCGAGAAGACACATGTACTCCAGTGTTCATTGCAGCACTCTATGCAATAGCCAGGTCATGGAAACAACCTAAATGCCCATGGACAGAGGAGTGGATAGGGAAGATCTGGTACATACACACAATGGAATGTTACTCAGCCATTAAAAGGAACGAATTACCAACATTTATAGCAACATGGATGGACTTAGAAATTATCATGCAAAGTGAAACCAGTCAGACAATTAGACAGCAACACCCAATGCTACTGCTTACATGTGGAAACTGAAAAGACACAATGAACCTCTTTGCAGAACAGAGAATGACTCACAGACTTTGGAAAACCTTGGTTTTTCAAATAAGACAGTCTGGGGGGTAGGGGGATGCACTGTGGGTTTGGGATACAAAATCTGTAAAATTGACTTGTGGTGGTTTATGTACACCTATAATTCAAATAAAATCCAGCCTACGCCACAGCCACAGCAACTCCAAATCCTTAACCCACAGAGCGAGGGCAGGGATAGAACCTGCAACCTCATGATTCCTAGTCAGATTTGTTTCTGCTATGCCACAATGGGAACTCCTTTAAAAATGTTTTAAAAGAAGTAAAATAGTGCTGCATTGAATTAAGGAGGGTTTTGCTGGAAGGTAGAAAGATCCTGAGAGCCAGCCCCACAGCAAATCAAAAGGTTTACCAAAAGACAGAGTTAAGAGTGTCAGGCTGAGCAGCTCAGGTCTGGATCCAACTCCACAACTTATGAGCTGGGCAACATTATCCACCTATTTAATCTTAAGCCTCAGTTTCCTCATGTGTAAAATGGGGTAGTACCAGCATTTATCTCCAGGGTTGTCAGGGGACTTAAATTAACATATGTTAAAGGCTAAGGAACTATGCCTGTCATCATAAGAATTTAATAAATGTTACATTTTATTCTTATTCCCTCATAATGTCAACAACTTAAGGGAACACAGACTGTAGCATTGGACAGATGGTTGTTCCAAGAATAAACATCTTCCATGTGTAGCAAAAGTGTAGAAGGCAAAACACATCATCACCATTCTTGAAAGACTTGATTGTAACATAAGCATAATTAATTAAGCGATCTACTTGTAGTCTGATAAATTCCAAAGTTTATTTTAAAAAATAAATGTTGAGATCAGAAAAGGCCACTCTTCACTCTATTTTATAAATGTGTTAAGTATATAGAAATATATATGTTTAAAACTTTTCAGAAAAAAGGAATGAAGTGTGTGGGGGGTGGGGAGTAAACTTCCTTCTACTCTCTTAAGGTTCTATTTCTGGGCCTAAGAATTAAACAGACAAAAGACAGATTAACAGAAGGAAAGCATTCAAATTTATTTAATTTTATGTGCGTGCATAAGAGTCTCCAGAAGGAAAATGAAGAAGCCACTAGGTCCAAAAGATTATATCCCTTTTTACACCAAGAAGGATAAATTGTGGGGCTGTGACAAGACAAATATCATATGATAGCACTTATATGTGGAATCTAATTGAAAAAGGATCCGAAAGAACTTATTTTTAAAAAAGAAACAGGAGTTCCCGTCGTGGCGCAGTGGTTAACGAATCCGACTAGGAACCATGAGGTTGCAGGTTCGATCCCTGCCCTTGCTCAGTGGGTTAACGATCCGGCGTTGCCGTGAGCTGTGGTGTAGGTTGCAGACGCGGCTCGGATCCTGCGTTGCTGTGGCTGCGGCTCAGGCCAGTGGCCACAGCTCCGATTAGACCCCTAGCCTGGGAACCTCCACATGCCGCGGGTGCGGCCATAAACCCGCGGCCATAAAATGACAAAAGGCAAAAATAAAATAAAATAAAATAAAAATAAAAAAAATAAAAAAGAAACAAACTTGCAGATTTCAAAATCAATCATACCACCGGTTTTCACAGGTGAAGCTGCTGAGGGGAGAGCAGGAATAATGCATACACACTACTGTATAAAGTAGATGATTGATGACAACCTACTATATAGCGCAGGAAAATCTACTCAATAGTTTATATTACATTATGGGGAAAAACAATGGAGATTATATATATTATGTTATATATTACATATATATTATATTATACATATTATATATATTTGATTCATTTTGCTGTACACCTGAAACTAATACAGCATTGTAAGTCAAATATACTCCAATAAAATTAAATTGAAAAAAGGAGAAAAAAGGACAAAGGATATTGGGCTACAGGCAGTCAGTTGTGGGGCAGTGACTAGGAACTAAGTGGGGGAAACTAATGGAAGACTGGTGTTATTTGAGAAGGTCTGTTCGTACAGGTCAGTTTCCAGTCTCCAAAGATAAGAACATTCTCTTCCTGGTACAGGGAGGGCACCTTACTTGGGAAATTTCAGGTCCTGCTTGGAGGCAGAAAGGGAGAGACCTTTCTGCATCTGCTGTGTCTCAAGTGCATTCCGCTTAAAATAATTTGCCGAGGCAGCATGTTTTGGAAAGTTATGTTCTGAACTCTTCCAGAGAAAAGGTGAGACACTGTCAGTATCGAACTCTATGACGCCTAATTAATTTAAGCAGTATGGCCCTGCTGAAAGAAAGGCGGTCAGGTGAACTCAGCAGCATGGAAGTCTCTCCCCTCCCCACTTACCATCACCTCCACTTACACCGCCTCTTTTCCCAGTAGGTCCTAGAATAGGATATTAGAATTTAATGTATGGTAAAAGTAACGGTTCGAAACAGTGGGAAAAGGAAGGACGAGTCACTGGATGGGGCGAGTGGCTAATATTTTGGAAAGAATAAGTAGACGTCTGTGTTATCAACTAAAATAAACCTCAGCTAGATTGAAGGCTTTGTTGTGAAACTATGAAGACTCATGATGCATAGGAGGACATACAAGCGTGTGTTTATTTGATCTTGGGGTGCACAAGTGTTTCTTTCTGAGCATAAAAGCAAACAAAACTTAAAAAAGAAAGGACTGGCCTATTTAACCAGCTAAAAATTAACTCGGGAAAGAACACTATACACAGACTTTCAGTATAGGAATTGGACGATTTTGACCTGTAATTCTATTTCCAGAAATAGAATACTGGAAAATGTTTCTTCTAAACATTTGTGTAGAAGGATGTCAACTGACATATTATTTATAAAACTTCCCAAACATCCTAAATGTTCCTTAATAGGGAAATATTGAAATAAATTATCTTGCTGTTCTATATCCATCCTGAACAAGTCGAGAAGTGGCAATAGAAGCATGTTTAGAAATATAGTGATACATTCCATAATCAGCAAAACAAACAAAAAATTAAGTGGTTGCTTTGGAGAATGAGAATTAGTGATAAATCAGACTTTTGAGGGGCATGATTCTATGCCTTTCAATACTAAATTTTAATTGATATACACCTGTTACTTTCCTACAAAAAATCTAAGAATAATAAAACTGTATAAGTAACAGGATTCTAACTTTATAAAATCATCAGAATATCAAGGCCTAGGAAAAAGGATACTCATGTTAATAGTGATTTCTTTCACAGGCTGGTGAAATTACAGGCGATTTAAAAAAAATTTTTTAGCACTTCTGTATTTCTGAATTTTCAATGGTGAATATAAAGTTCCCTTTATAATCAGAAAAATAATTGGAAACAAAATATGCTACTAATGTTATTACAAAGAAGTAGAACTGTAGGCATTCCTGCTGTGGTACAGTGGGTTTAAAACTCTGACTGCAGCAGCTTAGGTTGTGGGTTCCATCCCCAGCCACACACAGTGGGTTAAAGGATCCAGCATTGTGGCAGCAGCAGCGTAGGTCACAACTGTGGCTCGGATCTGATCCCTGGCCCGAGAACTCCATATGCTGAGGGGCAGGCAAAAAGGAAAGGAAAAAAAAAACTTAGTAAAAAAACAAGAAATAGAATTGCATTCTTTCTACTGCAAATATTACCAATTTGATTATCTTACTTATAATCTGATGTGTGTCCATCACCCCCCTCCCCTTCCCCAGTAAGAAAATATTTCCTACACTATGTCTCTCTTGATCTTTGTTAAGTCAAATAGAATGTTATGGATTCCCAGAAATAAGCAATCAGGTAATTGTGTGCTGTTGGTCTAGATGTCAGTTCCGATAGATTGGTAGCCCTTTTGGGTTACTGCTCATTCAACCAAGTATTAAATGGGATTTCCAAGAGTGTGAATTAAGTTATGAGTTGACATAACCTAGGCTTCTAATTTTAGTGCTTTTTTTTTTTCCTCGCACCTGCAGCAAATGCAAGTTCCCAGGCCAGGGATCAAATCTGAGCTACAGCTGTGACCTATGCCACAGCTGTGACAACGCCAGCTCCTTAACCCACTGCACTGGGTGAGGCACTGAACCCACACCTCAGTGGCAACCCTAGCCGCTGCAGAGACAATGGTGGATTCTTAACCTGCTGCGCCACCGTGGGAACTCCTATTTTTAGTGTTTTTAAAAAAGTATTTTGTCACAGAAATTATTTTGACACAAAAATTATTTTGATGTATTTATTCCCAAGGCCACATGCAACAGACTTCTTCCTGGACAGGAGTAACTGTGGGAAATACTGCCTAACAGTTAGCCACGTGCTAGGACTGCTTAAGAAAGTATGAATTCAATGCCAGAAACATATAGGTGGACAGGATTTAAGACAACTCTTAATTATCTTTCTCAAATAATTTGCCGAAGCAGCATGTTTGCCTTAAGCACTGGACAGAGTCTTCCAAAGTGACTTCCGGCTGGGCATTAAATACAAAAGGTAGGCAGGGTTTAAAAAAATATTATATAGGAATTCCTGCTGTGACTCAGTGGGTTAAGGGTGCTATGCTGTCTCCATGAGGATGCAGGTTTGATCCCTGGCCTCACCCAGTGGGTTAAGGTTCTGGTGTTGCTGCAAGCTGAGGTGTAGTTTGCAGATGTGGCTCAGATCCTGTGTTGCTATGGCTGTGGCATAGGCCTTAGCTGCAGCTCTGATTCGACCATTGGCCTGGGAACTTCCATATGCTGCAGGTGCATAAAAAGAAAAAAAAAAACCGTGATATACTACTCCTTGCCATCCCCCACCCTCCAAAAATAAAATAACTAAAAAAGACTTGAAGCTCGCATAACTTAAACTCACAATTCTAGGAAATCGTCAACTGTCAAGAATTATGAGTTCTCCATTGTCCCTTCTGCGTACATCCTCATTCCTTCCTCTGGCCCTAGATTGTCAGGCAGTTTGCTATTTTCAACATGATTTTCCCTTTCAAGGATAACTTTAAAACCAGGGTTTGTCATGGGACCAAAGCCTTGCTGTCTATGTATTCCAGCCCATTGACTACAGAAAGTCCATGTGAAACAAGTTGAAACAGATGCCTAATCGATGGACATTTCTGTGAATTACTAGGAAACAGAGAAGCTCTCTTTACAGATATAATTGCTTTTGAGCATCAGTATCAGGGAAAAGGTCACTAGAAGATAAAGACCACTCAGAGGAAAGCAAAGCTGAGAGAAGGGAAGAGGGGAGGAGGAGAAGGGAGTAGAGTCAGAGACGGATATTACTAATGACGCTGGATGTGATAATGAGGAGGAAAATTTACTGGGTTAAGCTACTGATATATTCTTTGATTTTAATTTTTATTATTTTTTCTTTTTACAGCCATACCTGCAGCATATGGTAGTTCCCAGGCTAGGGGTCGAGTCAGAGCTACAACTGCCAGCCTACGCCACAGCCACAGCAATACTGGACCCAAGCTGCACCTGTGACCTATACGGCAGCTTGTAGTGACACCGGATCCTTAACCCCTAAGTGAGGCCAGGGATTGAACCTGCATCCTCATGGACACTCTGTCAGGTTCTTAACCCCCGAGCCACAACGAGAACTCCCTAAGCCATTGAGATTTTAGAGTTGTTAACAGCAGTTAGCACACGCTGATGAACACATCCCACCAAAATATATATAGTAATATGTACCTCCCTTCCCAGTGGTTTTATTTTTTTAATTTTTATTCCCAGTGGTTTTAGAACACTGGATCTTCTACCCAGTCTATGTTTCCACATTAGAAAGTAGTTAAGGACACACTTTTTGGGAGGAGGTTTAATATGTTAAATAAAAAATCCAGGAGTTCCCTTTGTGGCTCAGTGGTTAACGAACCCGACTAAGAACCATGAGGTTGCGGGTTCGATCCCTGGCCTCGCTCAGTGGGTTAAGGATCCGGCGTTGCCGTGAGCTGTGGTGTAGGTTGCAGACACGGCTCGGATCCTGCGTTGCTGTGGCTGTGGCGAAGGCCGGCAGCTACAGCTCCGATTAGACCCCTAGCCTGGGAACCTCCACATGCCGCGGGTGCGGCCCTAGATAAAAGGCAAAAAGACAAAAAAAAAAAAAAATCCAAACCAGTAGTTATTATAAAATATAATTTAATTTCACTCTTCATTATGTACCACAAAATTTTTAAAAATACCAACATACTGACATAAGCAAGTGAAATGAGAAAGAACTAAAAACTGTACAAAAGGCAAGCCTAAGGGAGTTCCCATTGTGACTCAGTGGTAACAAACCTAGTATCCATGAGGATGTGGGTTCAGTCCCTGGCCTTGTTCACTGGGTTAAGTACCTGGTGTTGCTGTGAGCTGTGGTGTAGGTTGCAGACGCAGGTAGCTCCAATTTGACCCCTAGCCTGGGAACTTTCATGTGCCACACATGCAGCCCTTAAAAAATATATATATAAGTCAAACTTAAACTCAGGATTGAATGAGCAGTGACACACACGCCAAACACTCCCAAATGAGTTCAGAAAGCATTATTTTAGGATGGATGGGTTTTCTTTCTAAAGTCAGCTTTTATTGGAGCTACATCTGGAAAGGTCTCTGAACCAAAATTCTTATTTTATGTGGAAAGGATCTTTCCAGACTTTTCTTAAAAAGCACTTCTTACAAAACAGAGGCAGACTTATTCTAGACACAAAACTCATAAATGCCTCTCCTCCACTCCACGGAACTTGAGAGAAAATCAGTCTAATGACAACAAAGCACTATAGGAATGGGAAAGTGACACCTAGTGGCCACCCGGGAGGTTTTCTCTAAGCTTCTGATAATTCTGTGCCCACAATGCTGTGCTTGGTGAACCCGAGCCTCTAATCCCAGAGCCCAAAAATGACCTACCTGAGTGGTAGATTCCTCTTTAGAGCAGAATCTGAAACTGGACCCACTGATCATGGTCTGATAACCTAGAGAGTGGCTAGTTTATACACCTGTGCCCTGGACGCCACAGAAATTCCTCAAAGTTTTCTACCAACCAATGAATACAGCCTCTTCCCACAGTGACACTATAATTAGATACCTCCCTTTAATTCCATTTACTTACTGAAAGTTTATTCTCTATCTTCCTATTTCTCTTTCTGTTTCTCAATGGATTTTCAAATTTAGTGACTACCATACAGTGTCAATACATACCTCAACTTTTATTTGATTTCAGGCTAATAAAATACCTAACACTTTCAAGTTTACTAATTTCAAAAAACTTTTAAATTTGATATGCTGATAGAGGCTCACAGGTATTTGTACTGAATTAAGGATGAATACATGTTCTTTAAACCATACCGTTTAGAGGTAAATAGCATACTTATGGTATAACCTTTGGTCAGCTTAAATAATATCCATTTAAAATGTTCTAGAGCAGGGAGTTCCCGCTGTAGTACAGTAGTTTAAGAACCCGACTGCAGCAGCTTGGATTGCTGTGGAGGCACAGGTTAATTCCTTGGCCTAGGGTAAAAAGATCCAGCATTGCCGCAGCTTTGGTGTAGGTTGCAGCTGCAGCTCAGATTCAATCCTTGGCCCAGGAACTTCCATATGCCACTAGTGCAACCGTACTATTTTAAAAAAAAGTTCTCGAATGGAAATACAATGTGTTCAAAAAACCAAAAAAAAAAAAAAGAAATACAATGTGTGCCACAAGTGTAATTCCAAACTTTCCAGTAGCCATATTAGAAAAGTTAAGAAATAAATTTTAATGTTTAATTCAGTATGTCCAAAATATTATTTGAACATGCAACCAACGTAAAATTGTTAATGTGATGTTTTGTATTTCTTTTTTTTTTTCACATTATGTCTTATAATCCTGGCATGCATTTTATGTTCACAGCCCAGCTCAGTATGTATTGGCCATGTTTCAAATGCTCAATAGACAACGTAGTCAGTGGCTATCATACTGGACGGCATATTTCTAGTGTCTGACTAATGCTCAAGTCCCGTGGATTAGAATCACAGAATCAGAACTGAACGTAAGCTGAAAGATCAAACCTCTTTTTACGTATAAGGAAACTGAGGTACAGAGAGTTTAAATGGCTTGCTTGAGCTCTCACAGATAAGTTTAGGTTGAGTGGGCTCTTCTGATTCCAGGCACTCCTCCCACTCCAATATATTATTGTAGGCCATTTTTAGAATTAAAAATAGAGTATTCTTTTCATTAAACTTGTAGATATTTTTCACCAAAATGCAAGCGATCAATTGGTAAGAGAAAAAAATAATATAAACCAGAAAGATATGGCACTCCCAGTAGCAATCAAATGCATTTTGAAGAAAGCATTGAACTTAGAGCTACAGTGTCTTACAATGCATGGATTGGATTCTGGGTCCAGGGCAAGAAGATAAATACCAGAGTGGGCTACTAAGGAATCGAAGCATTCAAATGGCTTTCCACCCGCAGGTCTATGGAATAACCCCTTCTCTTGCAAAGAGAGAGAATTGCTGCTATGCAAGCAGCAATAGCCAGCTTTGAAAAGCTCTGCCTCCCAGATCCTTGCATCATGAGGGTTTGCCCCACCTGATTTGGAGGTCATGTAGCCTCAGTGACCTATCTTGCTGTCACCGGCTTAGGCTGACTCTGGAGACCTCGCCCATCCTGCAATGGTTCAGACTCCTAAAACGCTAACCTTTGGAGGCAGACTTCTCCATCTGACTTGGAGAACAGATGTGATCGTTCATGGCTCTTCAGACCCAACTATCATGCTTAAGCTGCTGCAAACCAGTCTTCCCCCATCTTCTGGAGTTTCTTTGGCTTCTTCTAAACCTGGATGTCTCTCGGAGTTCCCTTCGTGGCTCAGTGGTTAACGAATCCGACTAAGAACCATGAGGTTGTGGGTTCGATCCCTGGCCTTGCTCAGTGGGTTAAGGATCCGGCGTTGCCGTGAGATGTGGTGTAGGTCGCAGGCGCGGCTCGGATCCCGCTTTGCTGTGGCTGTGGCGAAGGCTGGCGGCTACAACTCCGATTAGACCCCTAGCCTGGGAACCTCCATGTGCCGCGGGTGCGGCTCTACATAAAAGGCAAAAAGACAAAAAAAAAGTTAAAAAATTTAAAAAATAAATAAACCTGGATGTCTCTCAAGTCCTCAAATGTCAGAACCAGGAGCGGTGCTGTCCCTCTGACCTGGCTGGTACATTGTATCGGCTCAAGACAACAGGCCAGTACATCCTTGCCCACATAGCACTGCAAATGTCAAATGTGGAAGGACTTTTGATTTAAGGCCTGTGTTTCCTTGTTGATTTTCTGTAAGGATGACCTGTCCATTGATGTAACTGGGATGGTAACGTCCCGCACTATGACTGCATTGCTGTCAATTTCTCCTTTTATTGCTGTTAGCAGCTGCCTTATATACTGTGGTGCTCCTGTGTTGTGTACAAATATACTTACAATTATATCTTCTTCTTAGATGGATCCTTTGATCACTATGTAGTATCCTTCTTTGTCTCCTGTGATCTTCTTCATTTTAAAGTCTTTATTTTGTCCGATATGAGTGTTGCTACTTCTGCTTTCCTTTGATTTCCATTTGCATGTAATACTTTCTTCCATCTCCTCACTTTCAGTGTGTATGCATCTGAGGTCTGAAGTGAGTCTCTTGTAAATAGCATATATATGGGTCTTGTTTTTGTATGCATTCTGCCAGCCTGTATCTTTTGGTTGGAGCATTTATCCCATTACACTCAGTATAATTATGGATAAGGATAAGTACTTATTGCCATTTTCTAAATTGTACTGGATTGCTATTTTATGCCTTTTTTCTTCCCTTCCTCTTTTGCTGTCTTCTCTTGTAATTTACTATCTTTGTATTGTGTTTGGACTGCTTTTTCTTTATGTGTGTGTCCATTAGAGTTTTTTGGTTTGTGGTTCCCATTAGCTTTTGATATAACCATCTATAATGTGTACAGAATTGGTTTTGGTTGCTGTGAATTTGTGAAATTGTTTGCTTAATTTCAAATGCATTTTCAATATTCTGCATTTGTCCTCTCCTCTTACGCTTGCTAGTTTTATCATATTTATCAATGGGTAATGTCTTATTTTTATGTTTTCCTTTACCAGTGAGTTTCTCATTTGTAATTTTCTTGTTTCTAATAGTGTTTTTTTCTTCTCTGCCTGGAGAAGTTCCTTTAGTAGTTGCTGTAGTGCTGGTTTGGAGATGCCGAATTCTCCTGGCTTTTTTTTTTGCTTAATGAATTTTATTACAATTACAGGTGTATAAAAATCATTACAAGTCAATTTGATAGCATTTGCGTCCCAAACCCTCAGTGCACCCCCCTCCCCCCAGATTGTCTTATTTGAGTCTGTGAGTCATTGTTCTGCAAAGAAGTTCATTGTGTCTTTTCAGTTTCCACATGTAAGCGGTAGCATTGGGTGTTGCTGTCTAATTGTCTGACTTGCTTCACTTCGTATGATAATTTCTAGGTCCATCCATGTTGCTATAAATGTTGTTATTTTGTTCCTTTTAATGGCTGAGTAATATTCCATTGTGTGTATATACCATATCTTCCCTATTCTCCTGACTTTTTTTTTTTTTGCATTATAGCTGGTTTACAGATTTCTTATTCTCCTGACTTTTGATTGTCTGAAAAGTTTGTGTTCTTTCCATTATATCTGAATGGGTAGAGTATTCTCAGTTCTATGTTCCTCTCCTTCTATCACCTTAAATATATCTTGCCACTCCCTTCTAGCTTGCGTAGTTTCTGATGAACACTCAGCTCTTTTCCTTATGCAAGGTAGGGTGGGGTAGGGGGTTCCCTTGTGTGTTATTTGTTGCTTTTCCCTTGTGTATTTTAATATTTTTTCTTTGTATTTGATTTTTATCAGTTTGAATAGCATCTGCCTCACTCTGTTTCTCCTTAGGTTTATCCTGAATGGGATTCTCTGTGCTTCCGCAACTTGAGTGAGTGCTTCCTTTCCCATATTAGGGAAGTTTTCAGTTATAATCTCTTCAAATATTTTCTTTGTCCCCCCCCCCTTTCTGGAACTTCTATGACGTGGATGTTGGTAGGTTTAATGCTGTCCCAGAGGTTTCTTAGTTTCTCTTTAGTTCTTTTCACTCTCTTTCTTTATTCTTTTCTGTGGTAGTGATTTACATCACTCTGCCTTCCACATCACTCATTTGTTCTTCTGCCTCTGTTATCCTGCTATCGATTCCTTGTAGTGTATTTTTCATTTCAGATATTGTGCTACTTATCTTGGTTTGCTTGTTCTTTAAATCCCCTGGCTCTTTGTTAAACATTTCTTGTAACTTCTTGATCTGTGTCTCCATTTTTTTTGGATATCTTGGGTCGTCTTTACTATCATCAGTCTGCATTCTTTTTCAGGCAGATTCCCCATCTCCTCTTCATTTTGTCATTTCCGTGTGGTTTTGTCTTGTTCTTTTGTCCGAAAGCTGTTTCTTTGTCATCTCATAGTGTCTACGTTTCTATGTTTATCATCCCCTTGACAGCAGGTATACAGATGCAGCAGCTGGTGCCCAGTCCTGGAGTTCTCAGGAGTGGAGAGAGCTCACGTGTACTCAGACCACATGGGACAGCGGTATCACACTCCCTCTCCTGGGCCCAGGTGGCTGCTAGGGATGGGGTCTTTGAGGGAGGTGGCAGTGATTCAAGTTGATGGGATTGCTCTTGTGCAGGGTGTGTGGGGCAAGCAGTGGCTCCTGCGACCCCTCCCACTACCAGGCAGCTCTCTGTAGCCGGCAATGTCAGCAGTTGTTCCTGCCTTCCCTCCCTTTTCCTGGGAGGCTCTCAGGACTGCTCTTTATAGCTTCAGGGGCAGGCACCATTTGCAGTCACCCCCTCTGTCTCACCACTCTAGGGAGCATTCTCTGTAGCCCCAAGGGTGGGGGCTGCTCCCTAACTGTATTTAAAAGGTTCTCATTGTAGCCATAGGATCTGTGCCTTTCCCATGACCCCTCCCCCTGCCAGGTCACTGGTACGAGTGCTGTCTATAGCTGCCTTAGTGCTTGTGCTTTTCCCGTGGTCATTCTGCCTGCTTGGTGAGTTGCTCATGGCTCCTGTGGCTAGCTGCAGAACATATGCCACTTGTGCCATTCCTACTGCTAGCCATAGAACATGCGCCACTCCTGTGGTCCTCTGCCAGGCCTCTGGCAGGAGCCATGGAACTTGTGCTATTTCTGTTGCCACTCTGACCAGCTGCCAGGCCATTTGCAGCTCCCAGGGCCCTTTGTGCTGTTTCCACTTCACTCCACCTGGCTGCTGGGTCATTTGTAGCTCTTCATGCTGCTTGTGCTGTTTCCTAGCTGTGGAATGTGTGCCACTCCTGTGCCCCCCATGCTGGCCGCTGGCACTAGTGCTATTCCTGAGGTCACTCTGCCCATCCACATTCTCTGTAGCCCTAAGGGGGGGCTGCTCCCCAGATGTTGCTAGGCAGCAGCTGCTCCCAGGTGGCTCCTGCAGCTGGAGTAGATGGTGTCCTGCAGCCCGAGAGCATGCATTGGGAACCAGGCTAAAGTGGATCCTGCCACTTCCCTCCTGTACCCTGCAACAATGGCACCTGGCCTCCAAGCCCAACCAGATTTCCTCAGCTTACACCCTCAAATGTGATTTCCCTAGACTCCAGTCCCTCCAGGCTGTCATGGCATGGCCAACCCGTTTTTTTTTTTTCCACGTAGCCTGCCCCAGCTCTCTCTCTGAGTCTGATCTCTAAAGCCAGAGTCCCCATACCAGCATGTGGTTTGGAAATGCAGGGCAGTAGCCCTGACTGTTTGTGGAGGACTATTCCCATTTTAACTGCTTCACGCCAATGGCTGTGTTCTTCTCCAATACTTTAAAGTTCCTCCTCTCTCCCAGCTGATCTCCACTACTGGTGGGGGCACTTCCCAGGGTCTAGGAGATTTTCCTTTTTCCAGCTCCCTCCTAGGAGTGCAGTTCCCATTCTGCTTCCTTTCTCATTTTTTATTTTTCTTCTTTCTTTTGTCCTACTAGGTCCCTTGAAGTTTTTCTTGCTCTGTCAGAATCCTGAGGTCATTTCCCAGCATTCAGCAAATTTTCTGTGCCAATAGTTCAACATGTAGATGGATTTTCAATGTATTTGTGGGAGTAAGTGAGCCTCACATCCTACTATTCCACCATCTTCTCTCTGCCCCTTCCCATTATAGTTTATTACAAGATACTGGATATAGTTCCCTGTGCTATATGGTAGGACCTTGTTATTTATCATATAGTAGTTTGTATCTGCTAATCCCATACTCCTAATTTATCTCTCCCCACTGCTTTCCCCTTTGGTAACCATAAGTTTGTCTTCTATGTCTGTATGTTTTATAAATGAGTTGTGTATCATTTTTTAAGATTCCACACATAAGTGATATCATATATTTGTCTTTCTCTGACTTACTTCACTTAGAATGATAATCTCTGGGTCCATCCAAGCTGCTGCAGATGGCACTATTTCATTCTTTTTATGGCTGAGTAATATTCCATTGTATATATGTACCTCATTTTTTTCCCATTCTTCTGTTGATGGGCATTTAGGTTGCTTCTATGCCTTGGCTCTTGTAAACAGTGCTGCAATGAACATTGTGGTACAGGTATCTTTTTGATTTATGGTTTTCTCTGGGTTTATGCCCAGGAGTGGGATTGTTGGATTATATAATAGCTCTATTTTTAGTTTTCTAAGAAACCTATTGTTGTCTATAGTGGTTGCACCAATTTACATTGTCAGCAACAGTGTAGGAGGGTTCCCTTTTCTCCACAGCCTCTCCAGTGTTTATTTTCAGACTTTTTGATGATGGCCCTTTTGACTGGTGTGAGGTGATACTCATTGTAGTTTTGGGGAAAATCTTAGTTGTAAAGCTATTCACATTGCTAAAAATTTCCTAAGCCTGAAAATACAGTGATTAAGAGTTTTTTGAAAACTGAAAGGGTGGGAAATTGCCAAAGATAACTTACCAAGGAGTGGTTCGTGACTATGGGGAGCAACAGCACTCTGGTTTTGCTTTGTAGCCTCTAGTTCTCCTATTTCAGAATGACTTAGTGTAATCAGCTCTTTACTTGACATCTGAAAGGGTAGAATAAGAAATAGGAAGTTTCCTACTTGAACGAAATAAAGACATCTTAGCAGTTTTCAGATGTGGGCCTGCCCTCACTGCCATTAACGATATGGAAGCTTGCATTTACTCTGAGTATTCTGAGCTAAGCATTCCACAAGCATCCCCTTGTTTCATGCTACAAATGTCAGGAGGTCGAGAATCTGAGAGTTCCCAGAGGCTAGTATCACACCCAAAATGTTGAAGTCATGATTCTAACCCAAGTCTATCTGGCTCCAAAACCCCATATTATTGATGACCATAACTGAATTACATATATAAGGAAAAGTTTTGGATTAAGAAGGAAGAGCTATTTTAATTTTAAAAAATGGGGAGTTCCTGTTGTGGCTCAGTGGGTTAAGAACCTGACATAGTGTCCATGAGGATGTGGGTTTGATCCTTGGCCTCACTCAGTAGGTTAAGGATTGGCATTGCCACAAGCTGCAGCATAGATCACAGATGTGGCTCAGATCTGTCATTGCCATGGCTGTGGCACAGACCTGTAGCTGCAGCTCCAATTAGACCCCTGGCCTAGGAACTTCCATTTGGCACATGTGCAGCTGTCAAAAGAAAAAGAAAATAATGGTAAAACTATCCTTCATATGAAGCTACAATGGGAAATACTGCTTTGGAGTAGAGAATGGATTAAACTGGAGACGTTTACCAAGTGGTCATACTGTTAATTTGTTTTAGGTCAAACACTCTAATCCTCAGCATATCTCATCAAGAATTCATTTACCTATGTTATCATATTAAATTGACGAACTTTACCACAGAATGCCTATGTAATGTACGGCTACTTGGAGACTTTTGTGTTACAAGGACTTAAATCCCTGTTTCTAGTTTATTGTCTGGGACAAAATGTGTACCAAATAAACATTTGCTAAATATATATCTTGAAAATACTAGATCAAAAGTTTTTATTAGTTTAAAAAAGATATTTTCAAGTTCCCTCTTGATCTTAGTCAGATTTAATTTCTCTTTTTTCCTATACTGTTTTACCTCTTAGTTTATATACCTATTTTAGAGCTTTCTGTTGTGTGAGATACATCAGAATTATACTGTATGGGAGTTAGTTAATGATATGTGAGTCAGATATTCAGTACTATGTTTAGTCATTTTTGTATATGCAATAGTGCACTTCAAATAGTATTTTTTCAACTAAATTAAATAGTATGTACTACCTAATTTGAAGCTTATACTCTTTAAACTTTTTTTCCAGACCATAAAGAGTATATTTAATCCACCAAATTGGAATCTATTAATAAATAACAATAATAATAGCTACCACTTATTGAGCACATATCGTGTCCTAGGCACTGTGAAGTTTTTGTTTCTTTGCATATTAAATCACTTAATTCACATACTACCCCAAGAGACTGGTGCTATTATTAATCCCTGTTTTACATATGAGGAAATTGAGGTGCAGAGTTCAAATAAAATACAGGCAGTTACCCAAGCAGTAAGTGTCTAAATCACAACTTGGACCCAAAAACTGTGGTTCCAGTGACTACACTCTTTTTTAAAAAAAAACTTATTTTACATTGGAGTATAGTTTATTTACCAATGTTATGTTCATTTCAGGTGTACAGCAAAGTGATTCAGTTATACATATACATATAAATATATCAATTCTGTTTCAGATTCTTTCCCATATAGGTTATTATAGAATACTGAGTAGAGTTCCCTCTGCTATACAGTAGGTTCTTGTTGATTATCTGTTTTGTATACAGTAGTGTGACTATCTTAATCCCAAACTCCTAATTTATCCCTCCCCCTGATGCTGCCTCTTTGGTAACCATACATTTGATTTTAAGATCTGTGAGTCTGTTTGCTTTGTAAATAAGTTCATTTGTATCATTTAAAAAAAATTGTATGTCCACACCTGCAGCATATGGAAGTTCCAGGGCCAGGGACTGAATCCGGCATAGGTCGCAGCTGTGGCAACATTAAATCCTTTAACCCACTGCTCCAGGGATTCAAACCTGTGCCTCCACAGCGACCTGAGCTGCTACAGTTGGATTCTTAACCCACACCACAGCAGGCACTCCAATTTGTATGATTTTTAAATTAGATTCCACACATGAGTGACATTGTATGATGTTTATCTTTCTCTGACTTATTTCACTTAGTATGATACTCTCTAGTCCATCTATGTTGCTGCAAATGGTATTATTTCATTCTTTTCTATGGCTGAGTAATATTCCATTGTATATATGTACCAAATCTTCTTTTGTCTATTCCTCTGCCAGCAACTTCACTCTTAACTGCTATCGTGCATTGCCTCCTAAAAATTATGGGCCTAGCTAGGAAGAATTCATTTTTTACAGGATGGCTTCTTTTCTCAAAAGAAACAATCATCATGGAAAAAATTGTATTGTTCATTTATTTCATGAGTCCTATCATTTATGATGGTACTTATATTCCTGCAGTTTACAGTGTGAGCATCTTTCAATAAATCTGTTGGACTTGAATCATCAGGGGGCGAAGAAGACTGTAACCTTCAAAAAGTGACACGTAAAACATTTTATGTGTCTATATATTTCAGAAAAACTTTCTCCTCTGAATACATAATCTACTGGTAAAAATACAGGGAGGAACATGAGATGGAATATCTTGACAATCTACATAATAGGGCTGACTCATTCAGTGCCAAACTTATTTTTCATTCCATGCCAAACTTATTTTTGACTATGCACTGCTGAAAACATTCTATAGTAAATAGCAACATAAAACTCTGAGGTGAAAGCTCTTAAGTAAATCACATTACCTGTCTTAATACAGCATGTGGCAAAATAATAGAATGACAACACGGTTCAAAATAAGCATTCACATCAAGAATCTGTTCCTTATCAAGATCCATGAAATGCAGAACTAAGAGTAAAATAAGATTTCCTAACATCCTGAAATCTTTTTTTTTAAAGTGGAAAATGTGTCATATTTTTACTACAATAAGTCATCCCCAGGTACATATATCAATGGAATAAAGACATAAACATAATCATATGCTTTGGTCATAAGTCTCTTTAAGACTTACTGTGTAAAACTGACAGTATCATATATTATTAAATGCTCAGTTATATGATTATGGCATAAATATAACTTTAGGTCCTTATGTATTCCCAAGAAGGCAGCTGAGAAGAAATTATAGAGGGAGAAATTAAATCAGAGGAACAAAATGAATTAGGTAGGAAACACAGATGAAAAGATTGGTGACATGATTTGAGGATTTTTCATAGGGCAGTCAGTATAAACAGCTTGGCTGGCTTCCTATTCTGTGGTTCATGGTTTAAAGTCACCACCAGCTCAATTAGTTCTTAAAGATGAAAACTATCCCTCCCATTGTGCATTTCACTACCTGAAGAATCTTCTGAAATATGACTTTCTTTGTATTAGTCCACTGAGCAGAAACTCGCTATTTAAATTGATCCACTACTTGATTTCAACTTAAATAAAAGTTCCTTTAACTGAGTTAAAACTCAGTTGCTCAGCACCTGACTCCTTTCTCAGTGAATCTCGTTTGCTAAAACCAACACACTTTCTCCCACCCACTTCTATACACTGACTGAGGTGACTCTATACATAAAAGCTCTCCCCACTACATCCTGGACATTCCTTTTTTTATTTAAAGGGCTGCACCCACGGCATATGGAGATTCCCAGGCTAGAGATCAAATCAGAGCTGCAGCTGCTGGCCTGTACTACAGCCACAGCAACACAGGATCTGAGCTGCATCTGCAACCTACACCACAGCTCACGGCAACACTAGATCCTTAACCCACTGAGCAAGGCCAGGGATCAGACCCGCATCCTCATGGATCCTAGTCAGGTTCATTACCGCTGAGCCACAATGGGAACTCTGCATCCTGGACATTCTAGCAATGACTGGCTCAATTTCCACTTTCTTTATGATGCCGTTCCAGTCAAATTAATTTCATCAACCATTCAATGGGGCAAGAGACAGTCTTCTTAGCAAATGACATAAGAAATAGCCACATGCGTATGAAGGAAGTTAGACTCTAATCCTACCTGGGATAATCTTTTGGTCAAACTTTGCTCTATTTAGTACAAACATTTACAATTCACTCCAGAAACACATTTTTAAACTTTTTTTTATGAAAAACTTCAAACAGTTATAAAAGTAGATCATATAATGAAATATCATACACCCACCAAACAACTTCAGTAATTGTTCTTTTCTAATCTTATTAAATATATTTAACCCAAACTCATATGTCCCCTCTCCTCCCAGACAATTCACGGTTTAAATTGTAAATAAACACTAATTTAATTGATTACGGGGTGTTACCCATGATTTAACTGTTTTCTGGGGGATATTATACATACCGCTTAAAAATTGAATTCAAAAACATTATCTTTCTAGAGTTCCCGTCGTGGCTCAGTGGTTAATGAGTCCGACTAGGAACCATGAGGTTGCGGGTTCGATCCCTAGCCTTGCTCAGTGGGTTAAGGATCCGGCGTTGCCGTGAGCTGTGGTGTAGGTTGCAGACACGGCTCGGATCCCACACTGCTGTGGCTGTGGCGAAGGCCGGCGGCTACAGCTCCTGTTAGACCCCTAGCCTGGGAACCTCCATATGCCGCGAGTGAGGCCCTAGAAAAGGCAAAAAGACAAAACAAAACAAAACATTATCTTTCTGAAATCCAGAGGAATTCTGAGTTTGAAACCAATCTGGGCTAAAGGGTTTTAGATGAGCAGTTATAGGCCCATATATACACATATTCACATATTCCTCACATACTTTTTTTTTCTTATAGAAGTGGATTATTATACATCCCATTCTTTTGTTCTACTCCTGTGCTTTTTTCTATTAACCATACGAAACTCCTTCCATATTGGCAATACATAGAGCTCCTTAATTTTTAACTGTTACAGAGTACTCCATTGTATGGATATATGCCATAATAAGTTATGGTTATGATAAATATTTAAATATTTAAATCACTACTGTAAACAGTGCAGCAAGGCACAGTCTTGTTCATGGATCTTCGTGTTTGTGTAAAAAATATTTGCTCTGGAGTAGAGTTGCTGACTCTGATTACGTACACCTATATTTTTGATGGGTGATATCAAACTGCTCTCTGAAGTGTCTGCACTAGTTTATACCCCACAGACAGTGTAAGACAGACTGTTTCCTCACCAATAGTATCAAACCTTCAAATCTTTGATAACTCCTAAATGAAAAAAGGTATCTCATGATTGTTTAATTTTATATACATATAATTTTAACTATGAATGGGGATGAGAAATTTTTAAAGTTTTTCTTCTATTTTCTTCCAGTCATGTCCACTCTTCAATCTTTTTTTATTATTGAGGTATTTAAAAAATTTATTTAATAACTTCATTCTTTACACATAAAGTTTATATAAAGTTAACATAAAATTTATGATCTATGAAGTTTAATATAATATGAAATTCATTAATTTTACATTACAAAGCTCTTTCTATGTTAAGATAATTAGTACATTTTATCATATGAAATACACATACATTCTAATTTATAAATTGTCTTTTAACCTTGTTAATTATAATGGTTATGTTTAAATTTTGAATTTTTATACAATTAAATTTACCCATTTTTTTCTTAATGAATTCTGGATTTTGTGTGATGTTTACAAAGGACTTTCCATATTAACTTGCTCCTGTAAAGGTGATCTTCTTTTCCTTTATGTTATCAAACTGGTCATTGTTTGCATTTAGGAAACCTATTGGTTTTTCAATATGGTTTGGTCAATATGATGATAATTTTACTTGTGAAAGTATCTGCAGCAATAACTTTACCTTTGTAAACCCAGAAGTTCACTTGCAATATCTGTTCCAATACTACCAGCACCAAGCACTGTACCCATAGACATTCCAGGCAGGTTAATACAGGACTGTCTAGAGTACCCTGAAAAATAACAAAGGGAAAAATCCAACCAAGGACTTTAAAAAGTATATCACTTACATAAAAATCTTTCAATTCAAATATATTTCGCTTATATAGCTGGTTTACAGATTTCTGTCAAATTTTCCAACTGCACCGCATGGTGACCCGGTTACATGTACATATGATTACATGTCACATGTGATTAGACATAGTTCCCTCTACTATACAGCTGAATCTCCTTGCTTTTCCATCATTAAAGCACTAGTTGACCCCATTCCCTCCCACTCCCTCCCCCACCCCCCCCCGGCAACCAGAAGTCTGTTCCCCAAGTTCGTGCTTTTCTTTTCTGTTGAGAGGTTCATCTGTGCAGTATACTAGACTCCAGTTGTAAGAGATTTCATATGGCATCTGGCTTTCTCCTTCTGACTTGCTTCGCTCAGTATGAGGGCCTCTAATTCCATCCATGTTGCTGCGAGTGACATTATTTTATCCTTTTTTATGGCTGAATAGTATTCCATCGTGTATGTATACCACATCTTCCTAATCCAATCATCTGTTGATGGACATTTGGGTTGTTTCCATGTCTTGGCTATTGTGAATAGTGCTGCAATGAACAAGCGTGTGCAGGTGTCTTTTTCAAGGAAAGTTTTGTCCAGGTATATGCTCAAGAGTGGGATTGCTGGATCATATGGTAGTTCTATGTATTGTTTTCTGAGGTACCTCCATACTGTTTTCCATAGTGATTGTATCAGCTTACATTCCCACCAACAGTGCAGGAGGGTTCCCTTTTCTCCACACCCCCTCCAGCAATTGTTGTTTGTGGACTTGGTAATGATGGCCATTCTGACTGGTGTGAGGTGGTATCTCATGGTAGTTTTGATTTGCATTTCTCTAATCATCAATGATGTTGAGCATTTTTTCATGTGCTTGTTGGCTATCTGTATATCTTCTTTGGAGAAATGTCTATTCAGGTCCTTTGCCCATTTTTCATTGGGGTTGTTGACTTTTTTTGTGGTTGAGCTGCATCAGTTGTTTGTATATTTTAGAGATTAAGCCCTTGTCAGTTGCATCATTTGACACTATTGTCTCCCATTCTGTAAGTTGTCTTTTTGTTTTCTTTTTGGTTTCCTTTGCTGTGCAAAAGCTTGTCAGCTTGATTAGGTACCATTGGTTTATCTTTGCTTTGATTTCTGTTGCTTTGGGAGACTGACCTGAGAAAACATTTGTGAGGATGATGTTGGAGAATGTCTTGCCAATGTTTTCTTCCAGGAGTTTGATGGTGTCTTGTCTTACACGTTTAAGTCTTTCAGCCATTTAGAGTTTATTTTTGTGCATGGTGTGAGAGTGTGTTCTAGTTTCATTGATTTGCATGCAGCTGTCCAAGTTTCCCAGCAATGTTTACTGAAAAGGCTTTCTTTTTCCCATTTTAAGTTCTTGCCTCCTTTGTCAAAGATCAATTGGCCGTAGGTGTCTGGGTTTATTTCTGGGGTCTCTATTTTGTTCCATTGGCCTGTATGTCTGTTTTGGTACCAGTACCACACTGTCTTGATTACTGTGGCCCTGTGATATTGCCTGAAGTCTGGGAGAGTTATGCCTCCTGCTTGGGTTTTGTTCCTCAGCATTGCTTTGGCAATTCTGGGTCTTTTGTAGTTCCATATAAATTTTTGGATTGTTTGTTCTAGTTCTGTGAAGAATGTCATGGGTAATTTGATAGAGATTGCATTGAATCTGTAGATTGCTTTGGGTAGTATCGCCATTTTGTCAATATTAATTTTTTCCGGCCCATGAGCATGGAATATCTTTCCATTTCTTTGTATCTTCTTTGATCTCCTTGATTAATGTTTTGTAGTCCTCTGCATATAAGTCTTTCACCTCCTTGGTCAGGTTTATTCCCAGGTATTTGATTTTTTGGGGTGCTATTTTAAAAGGTAAAATATTTTGGTATTCTTTTGCTAATATTTCATCGTTAGTATATAGAAATGCGATTGAATTCCTGAAGATTAACCTTATATCCTGCTACTTTACTGAATTTGTTGATCAGTTCAAGTAATACTGGGGTTGAGTCTTTGGGGTTTTCTGTGTATAGTATCATGTCACCTGCATATAGTGACAGTTGTACCTCTTCTCTTCCTATTTGGATGCCTTTTATTTCTTCTGTTTGTCTGATTGCTGTAGCTAGGACTTCTCACACTATGTTGAATAATAGTGGAGAGAGTGGGCATCCTTGTCTTGTTCCAGATTTTAGTGGGAAGGCTTTCAGCTTTTCTCCATTGAGTATTATGTTTGCCATGGGTTTTTCATATATGGCCTTTATTATGTTAAGGAATGTTCCCTGTATTCCCACTTTGGTAAGAATTTTGATCATGAATGGATGTTGGACTTTGTCAAAAGCTTTTTCTGCATCTATTGAGATAATCATGTGGTTTTTGACTTCTCTTTTGTTAATGTGGTGTATGACGTTGATTGATTTGCGTACGTTGAATCATCCTTGTGCACGTGGGATGAATCCCACCTGGTCATGGTATATGATCTTTTTGATACGCTGTTGGATTCGGTTGGCTAAAATTTTGTTGAGAACATTTGCTTCTATATTCATCAAAGATATTGGCCTATAGTTTTCTTTTTTTGTGGTATCTTTGTCTGGTTTTGGAATTAAGGTGATGTTGGCATTATAGAATGTCTTTGGGAGTGTTCTTTCTTCTTCAACCATTTGGAAAAGTAAGGAGGATGAGTATGAGTTCCTCTTTACATGTTTGATAGAATTCACCTGTGAAGCCATCTGGTCCTGGACTTTTATTTGTAGGGCGTGTTTTGATGACATGCTCAATTTCATTTCTAGTGATTGGTCTGTTCAGTTGATTTATTTCTTCTTGATTCAGTTTTGGGAGGGTGTAAATCTCTAAAAATTGTCCATTTCTTCTAGGTTAGCAAATTTGTTGGCGTACAATTGTTCATAGTATTCTCTCATGGTTTTTTGTATTTCTATAATATCCATTGTAATTTCTCCTTTTTCATTTCTTATTTTGTTTATTTGGGTTTTTTTCTCTCCTCTTCCTGGTGAGTCTAGCCAGAGGTTTGTCAATCTTGTTTACCTTTTCAAAGAACCAGCTCTTGGATTTATTGATTTTTTCTATTGTTTTTTGAATTTCTATTTTAGTGATTTCCTCTCTGATCTTAATGATTTCCTTCCTTCTGCTGACTTTAGGGTGTTTTTGTTTTTCTTATTCTAATTCAATTAGGTGATGGGTTAGGTTGTCCATTTGAGATTTTTCTTCTTTTTTGAGGAAGGCCTGTAATGTTATGAACTTCCTTCTAAGCACCGCTTTTGTGGCATCCCATAGATTTGAGGTTGTGTCTTCATTCTCATTTGTCTCAAGGTATTTTTTTATTTCTTTCTTAATTTCCTCATTGACCCATTCGTTTTTAGTAGCATGTTTAGTCTCCATGTAGTATGTTTTTTCTCATTTCCTTTCCTGTGGTTGATTTCTAGTTTCATGCCTTTGTGGTCAGAGAAGATACTTGAAATAATCACTATACTCTTAAATTTGCTGAGGTTAGCTCTGTGCCCCAGTATGTGATCTATCCTTGAGAATGTTCCATGTGCACTTGAGAAGAATGTATATTCTGAATTTTTTGGAAGTAATGTCCTGAAAATGTCCATTAGGTCTAGCTTTTCTATTGTGTCACTTAGGATCTCTGTTGCCTTACTGATTTTCTGCCTAGAGGATCTGTCCATTGATGTGAGTGGAGTGTGAAAGTCTCCTACAATTATTGTATTGCCATCTATTTCTCCTTTTATGTCTGATAGTACTTGTTGTAGGTACTTGGGTGCTCCTATGTGGGGGGCATATATATTGACAATTGTAATATCCTTTTCTTGAATGGATCCTTTAACCATTACGTAATGTCCTTCTTTGTCTTTCTTTATGGCTTTCACCTTAGTCTATTTTGTCTGATAGGAGTATTGCCACTCCTGCCATCCTTTCTTGTCTGTTGTCATGAAATGTCTTTCCCATCCTCTCACTTTCAATCTAACTGTGTCCTTTGCTCTAAGGTGAGTCTCTTGTAGGCAGCAGATTGTAGGTTTTTGCTTATTTATCCATTCTGTCACTCTGTGTCTTTTGATTGGAGCATTAAGACCATTGACATTTAAGGTGATTATTGATAGATATGTATTTATTGCCATTTAAGATATTGTTTCCAGTTGATTCTATGTTTCTCTTTTCTTCTTTTCTTTTTTTGGATGGATGGGTTCCAATTATTTTATACTTAAGTTCTTTTCTTTTCAGTATTTGTGGATTAGATGTCCCAATTTGGTTTATGGGTGCCCTGTTTTTTAAGTATGTTAACGCCTTCTTATATCTGCTTGCTGTGGCCTGATAACCATATAGGCTTAAACACATCATTAAGAAAATAAAATAAAAGAGAATCAAGAAAAAAAGTTTTTTTAAGTTAAAAAAAAGCAAAAAAAAAAACAGAAAAAAAAGAAATAGTCTATGTTTTCCTACTTTCCCTGCCACAATGTACGAGGTTGTTGTCTCTTGTTTTTATAATTTAATTTATTTTAACTAATTTATTTATTTATTTTAGCATCTTCATGTTTAGATATGTATGCTGGCTTATTTGAATGATTGCTTTCCAATTGTGGTTTCCTCCATTCTAATTCTTACTTTTTACTTCTTTCTTTCTTTCTTTATAGGAAACTTTTCAGCATTTCTTTTAGAAAGGGTTTGGTATTGCTGTACTCTTTTAGCTTTTGTTTGTTGGGGAAATTCTTTATGTCCCCTCCTATGTTAAATGATATTCTTGCTGGGTAGAGTATTCTAGGTTGCAGACCTTTTCATTTCAGCACTTTAAATATATCTTGCCATTCCCTTCTAGCCTGTAATGTTTCTGTAGAGAAATCTGCTGACAGCCTTATTGGGGATCCCTTACAATAACGCTTTGCTTTTCTCTTGCTGCCTTTAGGATCCTCTCTTTATCTTTAATTCTTGCCATTTGTAATATAATATGCCATGGTGTGGGTCTGTTTGGGTTCAGCTTGTTTGGGGCCCTCTGTGCATCCTGTATCTTGATGTCAGATTCCTTCAGATTTGGAAAGTTTTCAGACATAATTTCTTCAAATATTTTTTCAATGCCCTTTTCTTTTTCTACTCCTTCTGGAATTCCTATTATGCATAAATTGGGCCTCTTTATATTATCCCATAGATCTCTTATATTGCTTTCATGTTTTTTTCCATTTGATTTTCTGTCTGCTATCATGATTGGGTGATTTCCATTATTCTATCTTCTACATCACTAATTTGTTCCTCTGCATTATTCAAACTGCTCTTTATTGCCTTTAGCTCAGTTTGCATCTCTGCAAATGAGTTTTCTAACTTTTCTTGGCTCCTCTTTATGTTTTCTAGTTCCTTGCTAAGGGAATCTGCATTGCTGTTTGAATCTTAATTCCTGGATATTCAGCCTTAATTCTTCAAGTATTTTCATTACCTCCCTTCTGAACTCCATTTCTGACAGACTGCAGAGGTCTATTTCATTGTTGTCTGCTTTAAATGACTTGTCCTGTTCTTTTAACTAGTTTTTGAGCTTCTTCATCTTGCTTGTGGTTTTCTTTTTCTGTGAGTTTGGGGAAGCCACACTGTAGTCTTGGAAGGCTCCTTCTAGGGAGGAGCACCCTTTTGTATTTTTTTGGTGGGGTTACTATTTATTTTTGGTGTGGGAGTTTGAATATTTGGTGTCTTTTTCTTTGGAGTGAGCAGGCTGTTATCTCAGTGGTACTCTGAGTGTTCTCTCAGGAGCCTATGTCTCAGCTCCCAGGCACCATCTGGCGCCTCAGGCTGTGGTGTCTGTGCCAGTATTCAGGTCGTCTGTGTGAGTCTCTAACTCCAATTTTCCAATCTCAATCCAGCTGCTGTGTTTTTCTCAGACTTTGAGGTCCCTCTAGCTCCGCCAATCATTGGTTAGGTGGCTTTGCAGGGTGTGGGTTCCTTTTCTTTTTCACAGCTCCCTCCCTGGGGTGCTGGATGCCATCCTGATTCCTTTTCTCTCTCTCCCTTTTTTTTTCTGTTGTTCTACTCACTTATTTCAAGAATTTCTTGCAGATTTTGGAGGTTTAGATTAATCGGCATTCAGATGATGTTTTGTCCAAGTTGTTTTATATTTAGATGTGGTTTTTTTTTTGATGTATTTGTGGGAGAGTGTGCACATGACCTCTTACTCCTCTGCCATCTTGCCACCGTCTCAATTCAAATATATTTCCTATTTCCCTCTTTAAAAGAAATAGACTACCTGTATCCTAAAATGTTTTAAATATTCATTTCAAACATAACTCATGATGATTTAAGATACTTATGAAGAATGATGTGAATCAAATATGTGGAAAGCCACTGAGGGTTCAATCATGACCTGTAACCCTTGAGTACAGACAGTTCCTTTCCACTTCAATCTCCATACCAAAGCTGGAGCATTGTGACTTAACTTTTTTCTTTTATTTAATTATAGTTGTTTTATACTATTGTGTTCATTTCAGGTATACAGCAAAGTGATTCAGTTATACATACATATACAATATACATTTTTTTCAGATTCTCTTCCACTGTAAGATAACCTGTATCTTCCATTATAGGTTATTACAAGGTTCTGAATATAGTTCTCTGTGCTATATAATAAATCCTTGTTGTTTATTTTATATGTAACAGTGTGTATCTGTTAATCCTAAACTACTAACTTATCCCTCTCCTCGTCTTCCCTATCGTAACCCTAGGTGTGTTTTCTATGTCTGGCAGTCCGTTTCTCTTTTGTAAATAAGTTCATTTGTAGTGTTTTGTTTTGTTGTTTGGTTGACTATTTAGGGCTGTACCCGAGGCATATGGAAGTTCCCAGGCTAGGGGTCAAATCGGAGCTGCAGCTGTGGGCCTACACCACAGCCCTAGGAACAGGGGATCCGAGCTGCTTTTGCGACCTGCAATGCTGGATCCCCCATCCACTGAACAAGGCCAGGGATCGAACCCGCATCCTCATGGCTACTAATTGGATTTGTTACCGCTGTACCACAACGGGAACTCCTGTACTTTTTTTTTTTTTTAGATTCCACATACAAGTGATAGCAGTCTTTCCCTGTAACTTCACTTAGTATGATAATCTCTAGGTCCATCCACGTTGCTGCAAATGGCAATATTTCATTCTTTTTTAATGGCTGAATAATATTTTTATAGTTCCTAATATTTTAGTTTTTCTTTATACAAAAAAATACATTATTATATCCCTGTGGCAAAAAGCTAAGAGAAATCCCCCTTAATGCTTTTCATTAAATTGTCCACCAGATATTTGAGTGCCTTAATGTACAAGGAACTATCCTCACTGCTGGAGATTAATAATGGGTAAAAACACCATTCTTAATCCTGAAGGACTCAGTCAAGTAGTGAGGCAGTAAGTGAACAACGAATTGCAATACCATGTAGATCATAACAGAAATGTGGCCAAGGTAACCGAGGGAATTCTGAGGAGGACAACTCAACTCACTGAAGTCTTTCCAACTTGACCTTGAAAATTTTCTCTCTCCAAGATAGAAAAAGAGGATAACTTAATAACAACAGTCTTAGTAATAACTCTCCATCACCAAAGCTAAACTTACCTTCTGATGATTGACAGCTACAAGAAAGCAGTGGTTCTTCTCCAGTCTTACCATGTCCCCTAGAATTAAGAAACACTATAGATGACTTTTTTTAAGGTGAAGAAAATTGTTAAAGCAACTACATTAAACTCTGTGTATTTGAATGATCAGTTCTTGACCCCATTTAGGTTTGATGTACCCATACTGTTAAAGTCACTACCAGAGACTGAGGAACTGATGTGCTAAGTACCAGAGCTTTTGCTAGATGCCATATTACCATAATACATGTTCTCACAATGACAAACTCTCAGTTGGTATACTAATGATAAGAAGATAAAAATCACTGGGGATGCTGCTGTAAAGGTACTAAGATTTGGGGGAGTCTTTTTCAAACTTAATTTCATAGATAAGGAAACATAATTGGTTCGATAAAACATTAGCAGTTTCAAAGAAAAAAGTAATACTTAGAATAGGTCCATGCTAGCATATTGAGCAAATCAGGGAAAGCTGGTTTTTCCTTCAGGCCACACAACCATAGACTAGGGCTTGGCAAGCAGTGAATGGGATGGATTTCTGCTCATCCCTCAGCCAAGTGCTCTTGCCCAAGCACATGAGGTCCCAAAGCTTATTTGGTGGACATGCAAAAATGATGTTGAGGGCAAAACAATTTTTTACAATTATAAACAGTAAAAAGCCACATTCAGAGCGTTTTCTGGAAGGACCAGAGAAGGCCGTGAAAAGGTAAGGGGGGAAACTGCCTGAATAAATGCATTTACTGTCATGGTTTATACTAAGCCAAAGGGAATTTATTACAAAAGGGCAAATGTTTAGCTTAATTCTGAGAACTCACACCAATGAACAGTGAATGAATTACTCAAAATATATACTGAAGTTATAAAGCCAGAGGATAATATAGATTTTTTTTTGAAGTAGTTGATTTACAATAATTCAGGTATACAGCAAAGTGATTTAGTTTTATATATGTGTGCATATGGTTTTTTTTCAGTTTCTTCTCCATTATAGGTTATTAAAAGATATTGAATATAGTTCCCTATGCCATACAGTAGGCCTTTGTTTATCTATTTTATACATAGTGGTGTGTCTGTTAATCCCCAGTTCCCAATTTCTCTCTCTCCCTCTTTCCTCTTTGGCAATCATAGGTTTGTTTTCTATGTCTGTGAGTCTATTTCTTTTTTGTAAATAAGTTCATTTGTATTATTTTTTAGATTCCACATATAAGTGATATCATATGATCTTTGTCTTTCTCTGACTTACTTCACTTTGTATGATCATCTCTAGGTCCATTCATGTTGCTGAAAATGGCATTTTACTCAAGTTATAAAGCCAGAGGATCATATAGTTTTAATGGTTTAGCAAGATGAAAAGAGGGAAACAAAGATACTCATTTGAAATTAACATAAAGGTCTTAAGAACATAAAAAATTACTTACAAAACTAAAGTGTTGACAGACACACTATATTCCAGTTCTTTGGTCCAAGGATTTGTGAAACTAAACCACTGGCTTTTTAAAGTTACGAAAGAGCCATCTTTTGCTCTGAATTTGTATGAATCTGTAAATATTTTCTTTTTACTCTGTAGAACTTAACAAGAAAAGATAATCAGCACAGCACTCTACCACTATATAAATCCATCCCTTAAGGATTAATTCAAGCTTCAGATTTCACAGGAATGAAAATTAAGAGTCGAAGCTATAATTAAAAATACCAAAAAATGGCCCCACTCAATACATACCTGCTTTGTGCTTGTTGGTCAAATTATTATGCTCATCTTGATGAAAATATTCAAAACAAGAAGTTCCCAAAAGTTCCTGAGGCAGATATCCTAAAATTGGTGTTGCCCTGTCATTTTAAATTGAAAATAAAGTTCAGAATTGATGAATGTATTCCCTTCCAGAATATTCTAGGTCCAACCTGGTCAGGGGAGTAGAGAAGTGGGCCAGAGGATGAGGAACCCATTTGCATCACTGGGCTCCCTTTGGCTGCCCTAGACCTAGAAGAGAGCTGCAAAGCAGCATAGACACCCAGGTACCAGGCTATTCCAGAGGCCACCCACTCAGTCCAGGCCATGCTTTTCCTACCATTCACTGATAAAACTGTGTCCACAGACCACACCCCATTGGCTAAGAAATATTTCAAGTTTACAATTTGGCTTGAACAAATTTACTAATATATACACATCCTTATTTCATTTAAACTTTATTTCCCATTCTAAAGCCTTAAAAAAAATCCAGCAGAGCTACTAAGCCACATCTTTAATAGCCTTAAATACCCCATCGAACTCTAATCACTATGGTGCATAAATGTTTACCTTTGATCAACATAGACAAATTTTCCATTCATTGCAAAACGGGTTATAAATTCAGTTGGCTTCACTTGAAACTCTCCACTGTTTGTGTGGGACGATATATGAATGTAATCTTCCAATGGCAACAAAGCAGGTAAAATTATGACTGTCTTTCTTAGTGTCCCTTTCTTCTTCCATTTCCACAATATTCGGAGGCCAGCTCCTCAAGTAACCAGTGCAGTGCACAGTACAGAATTTTCTGTAATCTAATTCAAAGTTTTAAAAAAAGAGCAACTGTCAATTATATCTCCATAAAACTAAAAAAAGAAAACAACTTAAAAGTTTTTGAATCAATTATGAATAAATTCTTAAAATCGTTACATTGTTAAATTTGTGAGAATAAATTATAACATACCAAAATTTAAATAAGGTGGAAACAATGCTCTTGGAGCTAAGAGCAAGGGAGCATGTGCTGAGTCAAGAGCAAGCAGTCAGAGGGGGCTGAAGCATAGTCTCTGACGGGGAAGTGGCTGGAGAATAATGCAGGGAACAGTGGTTATAATTGTGCTATGAAATAGTCTTTAAATATGCTAAATATGTAAAGGGAATAGGATTGTGTTAAAAAAAATCACCAATCATGTTTACTTAACAACTTTATTCCTTTATTTATTTATTTTGCTTTTTAGGGCCGCACCCACTGCATATGGAAGTTCCCAGGCTAGGGGTCAAATCGGAGTAGCAGCTGATGGCCTACGCCACAGCCACAGCAACATGAGATCTGAACCAAGTCTGTGACCTACACCACAGCTCACGGCAATGCTGGATCCTTAACTCACAGAACAAGGTCAGGGATTGAACCAGCATCCTCATGGATATTAGATGGGTTTGTTTCCACCACATCAGAACAGGAACTCCTAACAACTTTACTCTTAATGGTTTATATTTCTTAAGAACTAAACTGTTATGTACCACATCAAAATGATTGTTTTAATTTCAGTTTAAATAGGTCTATGGCTATTTCATTATTTCCAAGTCAGTTTTTTAAATTACAGTAATCTGTATGTTCGAAAAAGATTGACTTCATGTTCCCTTGCTCTTAGCTCCAAGAGCATTGTTTCCACCTTATTTAAATTTTGGTATGTTATAATTTATTTTCACAAATTTAAAGAATAATTATGTGCATATTCTTAAATTTCTCATGTTAGCACTTATAGTGGTTAATAGGTATGTAAGATTATAATAGTCTATAAAAACATTAAGACATTTATAATAAAACATACAAAAATAAAATTGGACTCAAATTTCACTTTTCAGAAAAATCTCAATTAATTCATAAGAAAAAGCTTATCAAACAGGTCCAACCAGGAGTTCCCTTCGTGGCTCAGTGGTTAACGAATCCGACTAGGAACCATGAGGTTGCTGGTTCGATCCCTGGCTTTTCTCAGTGGGTTAAGGATCCGGCGTTGCCGTGAGCTGTGGTGTAGGTTGCAGACACGGCTCGGATCCCGCGTTGCTGTGGCTGTGGCGAAGGCCGGCGGCTACAGCTCCTGTTAGACCCCTAGCCTGGGAACCTCCATATGCCGCGAGTGCGGCCCTAGAAAAGGCGAAAAGACAAAAAAAAAAAAAAAAGGTCCAACCAAAAAAATAAAAAACTGATAATAATCCATATGCTCAAGTATCAGGAAATGCTTAAGAAAACATAATAGTATAAAAGATAGGCAATATAGAGATTATGGCAGTCTACCAAAAAAAAAAGTAACTTAAAAAGGGGAAGAACAACGGTAAAAATTACTTAAAACAGCTGCTTGTGATAAGATTTAGAAAAAACCAGAACCGTCATTGTTTTAAGTTGGCACTGCTTGGTAAGACTTGCTATTACAAATCTTTTTTTAAAAAATGTTAATGGAAGATGATATCAGCTGTCTTATAAGATGGCAACTAGCAGTGATAACAAAGATGTAGAGAACACTTCATGCGACAGGCTCTGTTTTAAGTGCTCTAGGTGCATAATCCATTTAATCTTCTTAATAGTCCTATGAGAGATTCTAATGCTACCCTATTATCTTAGGAAACTGAGAGTTACTGCCAAGGTCACAGCAGAGAAGGGTGGAGTTAAGCGTTTACATCCAGAGAGCCTGGCTCCACAGCTCCCTTTCTGAACCACTAATTTGGTGCTATATGATGGTCGTCATGGAAGTCACCTCTGTCATGGAAGGTGTTCAAACAGGAGCTCCCTGGGTGATGGAGGGTGAGGGCTTCCGAAAAGTGCTGCAGTCAGTAGGAACAGCCAGTGCTGAGTCAAGAGCAAGCAGTCAAAAGGGGCTGAAGTGCAGTCTCTGACGGGGAAGTGGCTGGAGAATAATGCAGGGAACAGATAGTTTAGTCCTTGTTAGCCCCTCCACAGGCCACAAGTTGTCATCTCCTCCAACTCCAAACCAAGCCTTTCTCAATTATCCCCTCTCCTGTTGACTTGCACCATAGTCAACCCAGGTAGTGCAATGAGAAATCTGAGCTCCTCCTTTACCTCACCCAACATCCAAAATACTTTAAAGGAATTAAAAATTGGGATAAGCACAAATACAAGGTTTTCATTCATACTAACAAAACTCGAGGACTCTGAAAATTACAAGGCTTTCATTTACAAGAACATGGGTGGTGAGTGAAATAAGCCAGATGGAGAAAGACAAATACCATATGATTGCATATATTTCAATATCAAAAAACAAAAAACAAATGAACAAAACAAACCAAACAAAAACAAGCACATAGACACAGAGAACAGAGTGGTGATTACCAGAGGTGAAGTGGAGAAGGGGGTGGGGGGTTAGGAAGGAAGGCAAAATGAGTAAGGGGATCAACTTATGGTGACAGATGGAAACTAAACGTTTGGTAGGAAGCACACAGTAGTGTGTACAGAACTAGAAAGATAATATAGTTCATGTGACACTTAATAGTGTTGTAAACTGAAGTCACCTCAATTAAAAAATAAATCAACTTTGTAAAGCTTATATACTTAGGTATTTCCGAACTGACGCTTGAAAATTTACAGGTGATACTGACTGAAAATATTCTACTCAACTGAAAATATAGACTGAAAAATGTTTTACATTTATATTTGGAATCTCCCATAGAACTTAGCCTTTTACTTAAATTCTTCTCTAACAATGGGGTGACCAAAAATTTCCAACTTCATCGGTCCCTTGATTCTCACCTTGGCTATTTATTCAGTTGGCAGATTCCTCGTCGGGATTGCCTGATTCCATCCACCGATGGATTCTTACCCATTGGATCAATCAGCTCAAGTTAAAAATATTTCCATTAAATATCCTCTTATGCCAAGAATTCTTTAGACTTGTACCTAAACACTGGGGTCATGGGCCCCAATCCTCACCAAACTACTTATTGACATCAGCTTCACAGGGTAGATTCATGTGCAGTCTACTGTATGATTTTAAAACGAGAAAGGAAAAAAAAAAAAAACCTGTATTAACCCAAACACTGCCTTAATTTACAGGATATCTCTTTTATGAAACTTTCCTTCCACCAGTTTCAAGCCGGGTCTCTCAACCAGGTATCTTGCTGGCTTAGTCTGAATTCTCACAGTAGCTGATCCTGAGACAAGAGTTCAAGTACAGGAAGTATATCTGAGAGGTGCTGCCAGGGAACTCTGGTGGGGAAGCGAGACAGGGAAGCCAAAGAAGCTCGTGATAGGTATATCTTCCAAGTCACCACTTTAGGAAACTGAAGCTAAACTGATTAGGAGCATTCTGGGAAAATTTGGAGGACACGAACCTCCGAGCCATGCGGCCTGAAGGGCCTCAGCAGAAAGACAGAGGGCCTGTTTTTCTATCAGCTCCCCCGCCTCAGCGGGTGAGGGGCCTGCCCCTTGCTGGTACAGGCAGAACCGTCTCTAAGGACCAGAGAAAGAGGTCAAGCAGAGAGTCTCAAGTGTTGGACACTGGAAGCCAAGTGGCTTGAGAAGATGTCATGAGGTTCTGACAGCATCTGCTACCCTTGCACAAGAAGCCAGTGGATTACTGATTATCTTCCCACGATAAATTTAAGGAATACCTAAGCTATTTGGTAACAATCATCCATCTTTATCAGCCTTTGATGTCACAAGTGGAGACACATGATCAGTCTTATCCTTGTCTTAAAAGCTTTTTTCAAAGTTTGAATCCATGACATTCATGTTAGAGTCAGGGTAGAAATAACATTTGCTTTTGTTTGTTTAGTTTTGATTTCTTTTTACAACTGCAACCTGCAGCATATAGAAGTTCCTGGGCTACGGGTCGCCACAGCCACAACGAAGGTGGCTTCGAGCCACATCTATGGCCTACACCCCAGCCTAAAGCAACCTTGGATCCTCACCCACTAAGCAGGGCCAGGGATTGAACTCGCATCCTCACAGAGACTATGTTGGGTTCTTAACCCCCTGAGCCACAATGGGAACTCCCAGAAATAATGTTTTTTAAAAAAAACTATTATGGAAAATCTCAAACATGTGCAAAAATCAGGCAGAACAGTATAATGAAGTCCCATTTGAGAGAATTATGGCCAATTATGAGGAGTAGCTTTTCCATAAATTTTAAATACATTTTCAGTTAGCATAAGAAGGGGTGCTTTCTAGTCTCTCATCTTTTATTTATATTTTATTTTATTTTGTTTGCTTGTTAGGGCTGCACATGGAGCTTCCTAGGCTAGGGATTGAATCGGAGCTGTAGCCTCAGGCCTACACCACAGCCACAGGAATGTGGGATCCGAGCTGTGTCTGCAACCTACACCACAGCTCATGGCAACACTGGATCCTTATCCCACTGAGCAAAGACCAGGGATCGAACCCACAACCTCATGGTTACTAGTTGGATTTGTTTCCGCTGTACCACATGGGAATTCCTATTTATTTATTTATCTTTTTTAGGGCTGCACTCAAAGCATAAAAAGTTCCCAGGTTATGGGTCAAATCGCAGCTGCTGGCCTAAGCCGCAGCCACCGCAACTGGGGATCCAAGCCACGTCTGTGACCTACTCCACAGCTCATGGCAACGCTGTATCCTTAACCCACTGAGCAGGGCCAGGGATCAAACCCATATCCTCCCGGATACTAGTCAGATTCATTTCCACTGAGCCACTTTGGGAACTCCTCTCTTCTTTTAAATTTAAATATAATGATGGTGAAACTGGGAGACCGAGAGTTCCCGTTGTGTCTCAGCAGAAACAAATCTGACTAGTATCCATGAGGACGCAGGTTTGATCCCTGGCCTCGCTCAGTGGGCTAAGGATCCAGCATTGCCATGAGCTGTGGTGTAGCTCACAGATGCGGCTCAGATCTGGTGTTGCTGTGGTTGTGGTGTAGGCCTGCGGCTACAGCACCAATTTGACACCTAGCCTGGGAACCTCCATATGCCACAGGTGAGGCCCTAAAAAGACTAAAGAAAAAAAACAACAACTAGGTGACAAAAAATAAGTGGTTGCCAGAGGCAGTTTTCAGGAGAGACAAATAGAACACAGACGGGTCTTAGGACAGTGAAAATACTCTGTACGGTATTAGAACTATGGATATATGCCACTAGACATTTGTCCAAACCCTCAGAATGTACAACACCAAGAGTATACCCTAAGGTAAACTAATGGACTTTGGCTGATTATGATGTGTCAAAGTCGCTTTAATCCTTGGTTTAAAAAATATATCCGTGGCATTCTGGGTGGAAGATGCTGGTAATGGGGAAAGCTATACGTGTGTGGGCAGGTGCTAAATGGGAAGTCTCTGTAGTTCTCAATTTTGTTGTAAACCTAAAACTGCTTTCAAAAATAGTCTTAACCAATAATTAAAAAATTTAAATGTAACTGACATGCCACGGTAAGAAGGGAAGAAAAACACTTTTATTAACTACAGGCTTTCGTCTTTAATAGGGAGCCGTCTTAACAGATGGTGAATTCCACTGGCTAATTATTATCGGGAAAAACAATTTAGTAGCAACTGTTTGCAAAGTACAGTCATTTCACTTGACCGACACTCCTTTTGGTTAGCGTGGAATACAGAAGTGTCTCACGAGTGGGCAGTCATCCACGTGGCCAGCCAGGGTTACATTCTAAGGGCTCCAGGCATCTGTCTACACACACAGTTGTCCCCAACTTCCAACTCTTTCACTGCGAGGAAGGGCCATGCTGATGACTAACACATGCGCTCACCATTCCTTAGGCCAGGTCGGCCTCATGCCTTTGGCACAGAGCTTTGGCGTGTGTTCAGTGAATGCTTTGTCCCATAACTGAGCAGATTAAAAAGCCCTTTTTGAAAAGATATTGGACTCTGACTGCAGGCATCTGTGTGGCCCAGTGCGGTGTGGGCATGAGCATCCATGTGTGGGTTCCCACAGCACGAGCCAGCCCCCTGGCTGTGTGTCTGCTGCAGAAATCATCTAGAATACATTTCTTTCATTAATCACCTTTGGCATCTAGGAAGCTACCCCAGTAGGTGGCCAGGCAGAGTGGAAAGAATACAGATTTTTTTTAAAGCCAGACTCCTGGTTCTGCCACTTGCGATGTGACTTCAGACAAGTAACAGAACCTTCTTGGGCTCGGGTTCTCTCGTGTGGGAGACTGGGATGGCTTGCACAGGAGTGCTATGCAGATTGAAGTAGGTACTTAGGCAAAGTGCTGGGCGTGCAGATTTTAAATAATTACCGATTCTCCTCTCGCTCTTTTATTTTCCTTCTCTTCTTTCTGAGCCACAAATCGTGGCTTTTATGTATTGAGTGCTTCCCAGGAGCAAGCCCTGCCTTGGCCCCTTGTAATCCTAACCACAGTCACACGATGTGCTATTATTTCACCCATTGTATCAGTCTGCTCCAGCTGCCATACGAAATACAAAAAAATACCACTGGGTGGTTTGAACAACAGAAGTTTTCTCACAGTTCTGGGGGCTAGAAGTCCTAGATCAATGTGTTGGAAGGTCTGGTTTCTCCCGAGGCCTCTCTCTGGCTTGTGTACAGCCGATGTCTCACTCTGTCCTTACGTGGCCTCTCTCTGCGCCTGTGCAGGCCTGCTGTCTCCTCCTCCTCTTATGATGATGCCAGTCATACTGGGTTAGGGCCCCACTCTTAGGACCTCATATAACCTTAACGACCTCTCTAAAGGCCCTGTCTCCACGGAGGGCTTCTGCATGTGAATTTTGGGGAAGGCACAATTCGGTCCGTAATACTGTTTTCCACATATGGAAAGGAATTTGCCTAAGGTCCTGCAGTTCTTAAGGAACCGAGCTGACATTAAAACCCTACCGAATTCAGAGCCCAGGCCCTTTCTACTCCATCCTAGAGCCTGTCCACCAGCATGGCTGTTGCAAGGCAGAACCTAGTATAAGCACCCGGGGCACTGGTGGGACTTAAAGATACGTCAATTCCTTTAGCTCATCTCAGAATTCAGCTAGAAATTAGCTCTCAGTGGCCATTTACCAGATAGTCTTCAAATATCTGTGTTTTTACGGTAGGATTACTGATGTTTATTTCAAAGGGAAAAAGTTTTCCCTGCCTCTTCTATAAGTCTCTAAAATTTCTAATATTAAAAAGATCATTTCATGGAGTTCCCTTGTGGTGCAGTGGGTGAGGGATCTAGCATTGTCAACAGCAGCGACTCAGGTTGCTGCTGTGGTGGGGGTTCGGTCCCTAGCTTGGGAACTTTCACATGCTGCAGGTGCGGCCAGAAAAAAAAAAAAATCCTTTTAGAAACCACATGGAAGGAATAAGATTTGATTATTCAAGAATGCTGCTTGGATTTTTTTTTTAAACCTTTGACTATACACATGTGTTTTTGCTTAAGATTCGGTATTTGCAAGACTGCTTCAGAATGCTATCATAGTACCATGCGGTTTCACAGAGGATGTCTCGCTTTCCTTTTGGTACCTTTATAAAGGGTTAAAAGACCAGACACACAAAGTATTATTCCTCCAAGATGATTATCAGTATATATTCAGTCACGTGCTGTCCTAGCATTGGAAAGGAAAGGAAAAACTGAAAGGAAAAGTCTAAGGTGATAGAAGGAATATCTCAGACAAGGTACCTACCATCGATTTGTGACTTGTAGTTCCATATTTCAAGTCGGATTGTCAAATGCCAATTTAATCAACATAGAGTTCTTTTCGGCAAGGCCCAGATTCCTTTGGCTCCCACTGCAGAATCTTTTCAGATTTACCACGTGTGAGAATTATGTTAGAGAAAACCACCCAAGCTATTTGCTGTCTCATTTGGGACTCCCATAACAAAGCATTGCAGGCTGAGGGGCTTAAACAACTGATGTCTACTTCCTTTTAATTCTGGAGGCTGGAAATCCGAGAGCAGGATGGCAGCACAGTTGACTTTCTGATGGGGGTTCTTGTCCTGGCTTGCAGGCAGCTACCATCTGCCTGTGTGCTCACAGCAGCTCCTCTGGTTTATAAGGGCACCGATCACATCTGGAGGGCCCCACCCTCATGACTTCACCCAAACCTAATTATCTCCCAAAGCTCTCATCTCCAAATACTGCCACATTGGCTTTCAACCTATGAATTTTAGGGGACACAATTTAGCCCACAGTATCTGCTAAAAACTTCCTGGAGTAAAATCTGTTTTTTGTGTTTTTTTTTGGGGGGGGGCTTTTTAGAGCCGCCGCACTCATGGCATATGGAAGTTTCCAGGCCAGGGGTTGAATCAGAGCTACAGTTTCTGGCCTACACTACAGCCACAGCAATGTGGGATCCAAGCCACATCTGTGACCTACACCACAGCTCACAGCAACGCCAGATCCTTAACCCACTGAGCAAGGCCAGGGATTGAACCTGCATCCTCATGGATCCTAGTTGGGTTCGTTAACCACTGAACCATGAAGGGAAATCCAGAAGTAAAATCTTTTAAAACAGTTTGAGTTCCCTTCATAGGGCAATGGGTTAAAGACCCAGCATTGTTATACTGCTGTGGTTTGGGTTCCATCCCTGGCCCTGGAACTTCTGCACGCCATGGGCATGGCCAAAAAAATAGTTTAAATTGCTTCTTAGGTGAACCAAACCATGACAAGGCAGCTTAGTTCACTGGCTTGTTCATTGTTCTTGTGGGCGGAAGAGCAATCATGTGGTGAGTGAATCAGGAACAAAGGGCAAGAGGATGGTCCTGTGCTGCTTCAGTAAGTGTCGGGGTATCTACCATGTGCTGGGCACTGTAGAAGGAGCAATGAAGGTCTCAGTCTAGTGAGGGAAGCAAATACTAAAAAAATAATAATTTCAATACAGTGAGGAAAGGGCAGTAAATATGGGAGGTGCTCAGGATTATAAATGGATTTACCAAAAGTGGGTACTTGAAACTCAAGCCAACCAGAAAGGGGAGGGTGTCAGGGAAGGTTTCCTGGAAAGAGGTGTGGCCACCAGGTCCTGCTGCTAGGCTTGTGTGCTCCCTTCCTTCCAACAGGATAGTCTGGTGCTGCTGCTGGTATTGTGTTGGAGATCTGAGTGTGGGAAGCCTCCAGGGAGGCTGGGCAGGTGCCTGAGCTATAGGCTTGACAGGCTCCGATCTTCTCTTCCATCTTGGGCACGTCTCAGCTCAGGATTAAACTGGCATTATGGTGGAGAAGGCTATCACCAAGATGCTCTCTTAAATCTTTCATATCTCCACTGATCATCCTGTAGGGCCTGCCTTACTGGGGAAACAGATCCTACGACATGTTTCCTGAGCTTTTTTCAGTTGGACTACATGACTTGGCCTTCCTCTGGTCTTAGGCGGGCAGATCCAAGGTGTCTGATTTAGTACTTCATGAGTTAGCTGCAGTCAGTGATGGCAATGGTCACGTAGCTCCCTCAGAACCTAATAAAACCTGAAAACATTCTTCCTCACTATCAGGTTAGGAGTCTTTATTAAAGGTGCAGAGATGTACCTATGGGCATCTTGAGGCTCAACTGTTCTTTCTCTAATCTCTAAAGCAATGGCCTTCAAACGTTATTTGCATTGCATGCCTTAAAAAAACTGTAAGCACCCTTCATGTGTATAAAGTATACACACCTACTTTGGTACTGATATGTTTTATAAAAACACAAATTTTAAACAAGAGAAAAGATGAAAAATAATGTTATTAGAACAAATTTTATTAGTGGTAAACTTTTTGTTCTTTAAAAATTATACATACTTATTCAGTATAATTAATTATGCTTTGTGATTACTTAAAAGCATGTTTTAACACATTGTGAAAGAGTGATTTAAGATCTGGCTCTAAATCTAGAGTCTTATTCTATTTTCTTTTTTTTCATAGCACTAATCACTCAGCAAGGTTGTTTTGTTCACTGCTCTGGCTCCAGCATATAAAACAGCGTTTGGCCCACAGTGTGCACTTACTAAACATTTATTGAAAAAAAATTTTGAACATACCATATAATGGTGTGTTACTGTATATCCCTTCCATACTCCACAGTCAATGACTTCATGTTGGTAGCTTGAAATTAGCCACAGGGTGACTATTTACATCACAGAAATTAGCAAAGCTAAACTGGGGCTTGATTTATTATTTGTTTGTTTTCCTGACCTATGAAAGAAATGAACAAAATGTTAAATGAAGATTTAACGTAAAAGGGCATTGTGTCTATAGTTGTTAAACAGTGAATACCACCAAATAATTGAGTAAATAATCTTCCAGTATCAGAGTTCCTGTCGTGGCGCAGTGGAAACGAATCCGACTAGAAACCATGAGGTTGCGGGTTCAATACCTGGCCTCACTCAGTGGGTTAAGGATCCAGCCTTGCCATGAGCTGTGGTGTAGGTTGCAGATGTGGCTCAGATCCCACGTTGCTGTGGCTGTGGCTAGGCCACAGGGGTCCAATTAGACCCCTAGCCTGTGAACCTCCATGTGCTGCAGTGCAGCCCTTAAAAAAAAAAAATCCAGTAATAAAAAATTAGTATTTCAGCAAAGTCACTCGTATCGTTAAAAAATGAGTGAAGTTCTGACCTGTCATTTTTAATATATATAATGATTTTTATTTTTTTCATTATAGCTGGTTTACAGTGTTCTGTCAATTTTCTACTGTACAGCATGGTGACCCAGTTACACATACATGTATACATTCTTTTTTCTCATGTTACCATGCTCCATCACAAGTGACTAGACATAGTTCCCAGTGCTATACAGCAGGATCTCACTGCCTATCCATTCCAAAAGCAATAGTCTGCATCTATTAACCCCAAATTCCCAATCCATCTCACTCCCTCTCCCTCCCCCTTGGCAACAAGTCTATTGTCCAAGTCCATGATTTTCTTTTCTGTGGAAAGGTTCATTTGTGCTGTATATTAGATTGCAGATATAAGTGAAATCATATGGTATCTTTCTCTTTCTGACTTACTTCACTTAGTATGAGAATCTCTAGTTCCATCCATGTTGCTGAAAAATGGCATTATTTTATTCTTTTTTATGGCTGAGTAGTATTCCATTGCATAGATATATACCACATCTTCCTAATCCATTTATCTGTCAATGGACATTTGGGTTGTTTCCATGTCTTGGTTATTGTGAGTAGTGCTGCAATGAACATGCAGGTGCTTGTGTCTTTTTCAAGGAAAGTATTATCTGGATATAAGCTCAAGAGTGGGATTGCTGGGTCGTATGGTAGTTCTACGTATAGTTTTCTAAGGTACCTCCATACTGTTTTCCATAGTGGTTGTACCAGCTTACATTCCCACCAACAGTGCAGCAGGGTTCCCTTTTCTCCACACCCTCTCCAGCATTTGTTGTTTGTGGACTTGTTAATATGGCCATTCTGACTGGTGTGAGGTGGTATCTCGTGGTAGTTTTGATTTGCATTTCTCTAGTCATCAGTGATGTTGAGCATTTTTTCATGTGTTTGTTGGCCATCTGTGTATCTTCTTAGGAGAAAGGTTTATTCAGGTCTTTTGCCCATTTTTCATTTGGGTTGTTGTTGGCCTTTTTGCTGTTGAGTTGTATAAGTTACATATTTTAGAGATTAAGCCCTTGTCGGTTGCATCATTTGAAACTATTTTCTCCCATTCTGTAAACTGTCTTTTTGTTTTCTTTTTGGTTTCCTTTGCTGTGCAAAAGCTTGTCAGTTTGATTAGGTCCCGTTGGTTTATTTTTGCTTTTATTTCTGTTGCTTTGGGAGACTGACCTGAGAAAACATTTGTAAGGTTGATGTCAGAGAATGTTTTGCCTATGTTCTCTTCCAGGAGTTTGATGGTGTCTTGTCTTACATGTTTAAGTCTTTAAGCCATTTTGAATTTATTTTTGTGTGTGGTGTGAGGGCGTTTTCTAGTTTCTTTGATTTGCATGTACCTGTCCAGGTTTCCCAGCAATACTTACTGAAAAGACTGTCTTTTTTCCCGTTTTATGTTCTTGCCTCCTTTGTCAAAGATTAATTGACCATAGATGTCTGGGTTTATTTCTAGGTTCTCTATTCTGTTCCATTGGTCTATAAGTCTGTTTCAGTACCCGTACCACACTGTCTTGATTACTGTGGCTCTGTAATGTTGCCTGAAGTCTGAGAGAGTTATGCTACCTGCTTGATTTTTGTTCCAAAGCAATTCTGAGTCTTTTGTGGTTCCATATAAATTTGTGTATTGTTTGTTGTAGTTCCGTGAAAAATGTCATGGGTAATTCGGTTGGGATTGCATTGAATCTATAGATTGCTTTGGGTAGTACGACCGCTTTTACAATATTAATTTTTCCGACCCATGAACATGGAATATCTTTCCATTTCTTTTTATCTTCTTCAGTTTCCTTGATTAATGTTTTGTAGTTCTCAGCATATAAGCTTTTCACCTCTTTGGTCAGGTTTATTACCAGGCATTTGATTTTTTGGGGGTGCAATTTTAAAAGGTATTGTATTTTTGTATTCCTTTTCTAATATTTCATTGTTGGCATACAGAAATGCAACTGATTTCTGAGCGTTAATCTTATGTCCTGCTACTTTGCTGAATTTGTTGATCAGTTCGAGTAGTTTTTGGGTTGGGTCCTTAGGGTTTTCTATATATAGTATCATGTCATCTGCACACAGTGACAGTTTTACGTCTTCTCTTCCTATTTGAATGCCTTTTATTTCTTTTGTTTGGTTGCTGTGGCTAGGACTTCCAACTCTATGTTGAATAACAGTGGTGAGAGTGGGCATCCTTGTCTTGTTCCAGATTTTAGTGGGAAGGCTTTCAGCTTATCTCCATTGAGTATTACATTTGCTGTGGATTTGTCATAAATGGCTTTTATTATGTTAAGATATGTTCCCTCTGTACCAACTTTGGTAAGAGGTTTTATTATGAATGGATGTTAGACTTTGTCAAATGATTTTTCCTCATCTATTGAGATAATCACGTGGTTTTTGACTTTTGTTAATATGGTGCATGATGTTGATTGATTTGTGTACGTTGACCCATCCTTGTGAACCTGTATGAATCCCACCTGGTCATGGTTTATAATCTTTTTTATATGCTGTTGGATTCGGTTGGCTAAAATTTTGTTGAGAATTTTTGCATCTATATTCATCAGAGATATTGGCTTATAGTTTTCTTTTTTGGTGGTATCTTTGTCTGGTTTTGGAATTAGGGTGATGCTGGCATCATAGAATGTCTTTGGGAATGTTACTTCTTCAGCCTTTTGATAAAGTTTAAGGAGGATGGGTATAAGTCCCTCTTTGTATGTTTTGTAGAATTCGCCTGTGAAGCCATCTGGTCCTGGACTTTTATTTGTACGAAGTGTTTTTATGACATACTCAATTTTATTTCTAGTGATTGATCTGTTCAGTTGATCTATTTCCTCTTGATTCAGTTTTGGCAGGCTTTAAGTCTCTAGAAAGTTGCCCATTTTGTCTGGGTTGTCAAATTTGTTGGCATACAATTGTTCATAGTATTCTCTCATGGTTTTTTGTATTTCTGTAGTATCTGTTGTGACTTCTCCTTTCTCATTTCTTGTTTTGTTTATTTGGGTTTTATCTCTCCTCTTCTTGTTGAGTCTAGCCAGAGGTTTGTCAATTTTGTTTACCTTTTCAAAGAACCAGCTTTTGGTCTTATTGATTTTTTTCTACTGTTTTTGAATCTCTATTTTATTGATTTCCTCTCTGACCTTTATGATTTCCTTCCTTCTGCTGACTTGAGGTTTTGTTTGTTCTTCTTTTTCTAATTCATTTAGATAGTGGGTTAAGTTGTTGATTTGAGATTTTTCTTCTTTTTTTAGGAAAGACTGTATTGCTATGAATTCCCTCTGAGCACTGCTTTTGTGGCATTCCATAGACTTTGAGTGGTTGTGTCTTCATTATTATTTGTCCCAAGGTATTTTTTAATTTCCTTCTTGATTTTCTCATTGACCCATTGGTTTTTTAGTAGCATGTTGTTTAGTCTCCATGTAGTAAGTTTTTTCTCATTTCTTTTCCTGCAGTTGGTTTCTAGTTTCATGCCATTGTGATCAGAGAAGATACTTGAGGTTAGCTTTGTGCCCCAGTATGTGATCGATCCTTGAGAATGGTTCCATGTGCACTTGAGAAGAATGTATATTCTGATTTTTTTGGATGTAATATTCTGAAAATGTCGATTAAGTCTAACTTTTCTGTTGTGTCATTTAGGATCTCTGTTGCCTTACTGATTTTCTGTCTAGAGAAGCTGTCTATTGATGTGAGTGGGGTGCTAGAGTCTCTTACTATTACTGTACTTCCATCAATTTCTCCTTTTATGTCTAGTGTTTGTTGTAGGTATTTGAGTGCTCCTCTATTAGGGGCATATATATTGACAATTGTAATATCCTCTTCTTGAATGCATCCTTTAACTATTAAATAGTGTCTTTCTTTGTCTTTATGGCCTTCATTTTAAAGTCTATTTTGTCTGATATGAACATTGCAACTTCTGCTTTCCTGTCTTGTCCACTGGCATGAAATAGCTTTTCCAGTTCCCTCACTTTCAGTCTATATGTGTCCTTTGCCCTAAGCTGAGTCTCTTGTAGACAGCAGATTGAAGATTTTTGCTTTTTTATCCAATCTGCCACTCTGTGTCTTTTGACTGAAGCATTCAGTCTATGGACATTTAAGGTGATTATTGATAGATATGTATTTATTGCTATTTTAAACCTTGTTTTCCAGTTGATTCTATGTTTCTCTTTTTTTCCTTTCTTTTTTTGGTTGTATGGTTTCCATTTATTTTATACTTGATTACTTTTCAGTTTTTCTGAATGTAATGTTCCATTTTGATTTGTAGATACCCTGTTTTTTAAGTATGCTAACCCCTTCTTATATCTGCTTGCTTTAGCCTGATAGTCATATAGGCTCAAACACATCATTAATATAAAAAAAAAGAATCTATATTTTCTTACCTTCCTTTTGCACCTTGTATGATTTTGGTTTATTTATTTATTTATTTTTAACATCTTCATGTTTATATCTGTATGCTGGCTTATTTAAGTGAATGCTTTCCAATTGTGGCTTCCTCCATTCTATTTCTTCTTACTTTTTTTTTTTATTATTTTGAGAAGCCCTTTCAATATTTCTTTTAGAATGGGTTTAGTATTGCTGTATTCTTTTAGCTTTTGTTTGTTGGAGAAATTCTTTATTTCCTCTTCTATTTTAAATTATATTCTTGCTGGATTGAGTATTTTAGGTTGCAAATTTTTTTTTTCCTTTCAGCACTTTAAATATTACCTTGCCACTCCCTTCTGACCTGTAGTGTTTCTGTAGAAAAAGCAGCTGATAGCAATATGGGGGGTCCCTTATAATTAACACTTTGCTTTTCTCTTGCTGCCTTTAGGATCCTCTCTTTATCTTTAATTTTTGCTATTTTTATTACAATATGTTTTTGTGTGGGCCTGTTTGGGCTCAACTTGTTTGGGGCCTCTGTGCTTCCTGTATCTTGATGTCAGATTCCTTTAGATTTGGAAAGTTTTCAGCCATAATTTCTTCAAATATGTTTTCAATACCCTTTTCTTTTTCTTTTCCTTCTGAAATTCCTATTATGCGTAGATTGTCCCACTTTATATCATCCCATAGGTCTCTTACATCGCTTTCATGTTTTTTCATTTGGTTTTCTGTCTGCTGTCCTGATTGGGTGATTTCCATTATTCTATCTTCCACACCGCTAATTCATTCCTCTGCATTATTCATTCTGCTTTTTATTGACTTTCGCTCTGTTTGCATCTCTGCAAATGAGTTTTCTAGTTTTTCTTGACTCACATTTTCTAGTTCTTTTCTAAGGGAATCTGCATTACTGTTCATATCTTCTCTTAATTCCTTGATATTCAGCCTTAATTCTTTCAGCATTTTCACTATCTCCCTTTTGAACTCAATGTCTGTCAGACTGCAGAGATCTGTTTCATTGTTGACTGCTTTAGGTAAATTCTCCTGTTCCTTTAACTGGGAATGGTTTCTGAGCTTCTTCATCTTGCTTATGTTTTTCTTTTTCTATGAGTTTGGGGAAGCCAAACTGTAGTCTTGTAAGACTACTTCTATTCAAGAGCACCCCTTTGTATTTTTTGATGGGGTTAATATTTATTTTTGGTGTGGGAGTTTGAATATTTGCTGTCTCTTTCTTCAGTGTGAGCAGGCTCTTATCCCCAGGATTCTCAGTGTGTTTTCAGGGAGAAGGAGGCAATGGGTAGGGCCAGGAGTCAGTGCCTGGTCACTGTGCTCTCAACAGCAGCAAGGACCTGGAGGAAGGTGGCACAGGCTACTCCTAGTTGCAGGGCCCTGGGAAGTGCTAAAGAGCTCTAGGCAGATCTATAAGTTGACCAGAGCATTTGGCAGTAGCAACAGCAGGGTGCGTGAGTTCCCAGGGGAGTGAGAGCAACAAGAGCTAGTGTTCAATTGCAGTGCCTTCCTCTGAGGTGACTGGAACTGCAGGTGATGCCTGTTCAGGAACCCGTAGTGGTAGTGGGCCATGACCGTCTCTGGAGTCAGTGATATCTGCGGTGGCTTGCCCCTGCCACCTGTAGACCATGCATGAAGCAACCTGTCTCACTTAGCTCACATAGGAGGTGCTGAACAGGCTGCTCCTAGGTGCAGGATCCTGGGAAGTGACAGAGATCAGGTGTGTGGGTACTGGCCGGAGCATTCAGCAGTGGCAGCAGCAGGGCCGGTGTGTTCCCAGGGGTGCGACAGCACCAACAGGTGGTATTCGGTCACAATGACCTCCTCTGTGGTGCCCTTGAGGTGGCTGGGGCTGCAAGTGGTGCCTGTTCACGGACGGCTAGTGGTGGTGGGCCACTCCCACCTCTGGAGCCCGAGATAACTACAGTGGTTTGCGCCCACCTCTTGTAGACCATGCAAGAAGTACCTCATCCTGTTTAGCCACCACAGGTTGTGCTGCACAAGCTGGGAAGGGACAATGATCAAGCATCTGGGCAGTGCCCAGAGCATTTGGCAGTGGCAGCATAGGGCAGGTGTGCTCCCAGGGGAGTGAGAGCAACAGCAGGTGGTGTTCCATCATAATGTCCTTCTCTGTGGTGCCCTCTGAAGTGGTTGGGGCTGTAAGTGATTTTTGTTCCAGTATCCCCAGTGGTAGTGGGCCATGCCCACCTCTGGAGTCAGGGATAACCACAGTGGTTTTCCCCTGCCCCCTGCAGGCCACGCAAGAAGCACTCTGTCCCACATAGACCACACAGGAGGTGTTGCACCAGCTCCTCCTAGTTCTAGGGTCTTGGGGAGGGACAATGACCAAGTGTCTGGGCACTTCCCAGAGCATTTGGCTGTGGCAGCTGCAGGGCGGTGTGTTTCCAGGGGGGTGAGAGCAGCAGCGAATGGTGCTTGGTAGGCACCATGTCACACTTAGCCCCCTGATGCCCTTACTCCACACAAGAGGTCCCTGGTCACTGGTAGCCTGCACAAGAAGCGCCCAATCTCCCCTAAACAAGCAAGAGGCTTCTTGCTGCCCGCAGCCTGCGCCAGAGTTGCCCAGTCTTCCATAGACTAGCGAGTGGCTTCTCGCCACCCATGGCCTGTGTCAGAGTCGCCCTGCCCTCTGAGATCCCGCAGGCATATGTGCACACTTGGGTGCAAGGAGTTTCCTATGGTGGTCCACCCCTCCTCCTCTCACCCTCCCCAACTATGGCACCTTGCCTCTCCTGCAGGTCTGGACCTTCTCCTGGGTTCCCTCTGTCCTGGCATTCCATTTCCCCGCCCATGGCGCACTGCTCCTTAGCCCCTTAGGTTGTCTCCACACCACCCCCCAGTCCTCTCCCTGAGACTGACCTCCAGAGCCTAAGTCTCAGCGCCCAGTGCTCACCCAAGCATCTCAGGCTGTGGTGTCTGGGCTGATGTTCAGATGATCTGTGCAGCTCTCACTCTGCTTTGCCGTTCTCAGCCTAGCTGCTGCACTTTTCTCGGTGACTTTGAGGCCCCTCCGGCTCGGTGATCTTTCTATCAGGTGGCTCCCCAGATGTGGGTTCCTTTTCCCCTCTCACTCTCCCTCTTGGGAATGGTAGTCCCATCCTGAGTCCTTTTCTCTCTCTCTCTCTCTCTCTTTTTTTTGTTATATCCAGTTATGTCAAGAGTTTCTTGCCCTTTTGGGGGGTTTAAGTTCTTCTGCCAGCATTCTGTTCATGTTCTATGTGAGTCATTTTACATATAGATGTGGGATTTTTTTTTTTTTTTGTCTTTTTTAGGGCCGCATCTGCCACATATGGAGGTTCTCAGGCTAGGGTTCTAATTGGAGTTGTAGCCGCCAGCCTACGCCACAGCTGCAACAATGCCAGATCCAAGCCACATCTGTGACCTACACCACAGCTCATGGCAATGCTGGATCCTTGACCCGCTTAGCAAGGCCAGGGATCAAACCCACAACCTCATGGTTCTTAGTCAGATTTGTTTATGCTGCCCCACAATGGGAACTCCTAGATGTGTTTTTTTTTTTATGTCTTTGTGGGAGAAGGTGAGCACAACCTCTTACTCCCCCATCATCATGCCTAAAAAAGCCTGACCTGTCTTGATGGTTTCACTTTTATCAGTATACAGCAAAGTGATATGTGGATATATATATGTATATATATCCATTCTTTTTCAGATCCTTTTTCCTTATAGGTTATTACAAAATATTGAGTGTAGTTCCCTGTGCTATTCAATAGATCCTTGTTGGTTACTATTATATACAAGAGTGTGTACAGGTTAATCCCAAACTCCTACTTTATCCTTCCCTTCCACTTTCCCTTTGGTAACCATAAGTTTGTTTTCTATGCCTGTGGGTCTATTTCTGTTTTGTACATAGGTTCATCTGTATTATTTTTTTCAGATTCCACATGTAAGTGATATCATATAATATTTGTACATAGATTCATCTGTATTATTTTTTTCAGATTCCACATGTAAGTGATATCATATAATATTTGTCTTTGGTTTACTTCACTTCATATAATAATCTCTAAGTCCATCCATCTTACTGCAAATGGCATTATTTCATTCTTTTTTATGGCTGAGTAATAGTCCATTATATATATATATATATATATATATATATATATATATATATGTGTGTGTGTGTGTGTGTGTGTGTGTGTATATAATATATATATATATATGTATTATACACACATACACACTCACACACCACATCTTCTTTACTCAGTCCTCTGCTGATGAATATTTAGGTTGCTTCCATGTCCTGGCTATTGTAAATAATGCTGCTATGAACACAGGGGGTGCATGCATCTTTTTGAATTATAATTTTATTCAGGTATATGCCCAAGAGTGGTACTGCTGGGTCATACAGTAATTCTATTTTTAGTTTCTTAAACTAAACTTTTACTTATTAACGTAAAAGAAAAAGTCAACCAACATCCACATCAAAACTCTACTCAGAGAGCTGGCTGCTAATCACTGCCCAGCAAACCACTGCCCCTCACCCCATGGGCCCATAGATCTGGCCCCAGCTGCCTCCCTTTCTAACATCACCTTCCGCATCTAAGATCCAGTCACACTGATCTTTGTTGAGACAACCACAAATACCAAGTTCTTTCCACATCTAGTTCTCAATATTTACCTGTTGGGAATTTCTTCCCATAGATTTCTGCCTAGCTGGCTCCTTCTCATCATTCCAGTCTCAGATCAAATGTCCCCTAAGAGAGACTTTCTCTGAGTAAAGTAACTCCTTCTTCCTAGTTCCTGTCCTCATTACCCCATTTTATTGGCTTCACTGCATTGCACCACATTAATTTACAGGTTAACTTGCTTCCTCCTGACCCCATAATAGGAAGTTCACTAGAGCCATGACTTGTCTGTTTTCAGTGTATCCTTTGCATTTGGTATGCCTGGCACACAGTAGGCTCTCAGTGAGTAATTGTTAACTGACCAAAATCTATTTAACTAGAGACGATTATATCAGGCAACAATCTCAGGCTTATTTCTATCACGTTTAAATAAGCATAGCCAATAAATAGTAATCTTGTTAGAAACAAGGTTGTGATAGAAGCTGTGGGAAAATGCAAGTGGGGGTACGACTCTCCACCCACAGAACTTGAGCACCAGTCTTGGGCACTGCTGCCCAGGGGCATCTTTTCTTTCTCTACTCTTCCTTGCTCCTCCTCTTGTGCTCCCAGGGAATCCCATACTTGAGAGAAGAGTTTAAAACAGTGATTCTCCAAAAGAATAGAAAGATTGAGGATCAAACCTGTGGGTTGCAAGGTTTAGAAGCAAACAGTAAGATGCTAGCCCAAGGGGCAGAGGTTGAGATCAGATCTTACAGAAAGTAAAATGGTCCTACTGGGCACTAGCCATGCACCAAGACAAAGAGATGACTGAAATATCTGTATTAGATAAGTTCATGTGCAAACTCTTCTATTCCCAGAAAGAAAGAAAAAGTAATCTAATAATCCCCCCCTTTTTTTTCTTTTTTAGGGTCGCACCTGCAGCATATGGAGGTTCCCAGGCTAGGGGGCGAATCAGAGCTACAGCTGCCAGCCTACACCACAGCCACAGCAATGCAAGATCCGAGCTGTGACTGCGACCTACACCACAGCTCACAGCAACGCCAGATCCTTAACATAAGCGAGGCCAGGGATTGAACCCACAACCTCATGGTTCCTAGTCAGGTTCGTTTCTGCTGTACCATGAGGGAACTCTGATCCAATAGTCTTTAAAACGCTTATAAAACTTGAGCATGTTAGCCTCTACTCAATTTATAACTTGCATCAAAAATCACAGCGCTCTCTGGCCATGTGAAGGTAGTTGTGTTGGCTGCCACGTTCTTCTCTCATGTGGACTGCTATGAACTAGAAGCCATTTTAAACCAGACTCTAAAAGCAAAAGGTATAAAGGAATAGACTGATATGTCTGACTGCATCGAGACTGATAAATTAGAACAGCATGTGAAAGTTGCCTATTACAACAGGCATCATGGAGCCGTTTGCATTTAGGCTTAATAACATTTATAACCTGTTTAAGGAAAGCCAAAAGCCAAATGACAGATTAGGAGATAATATTTTATGTAAATATTATACAGAAAAGGTAGCGTTTAAATGCATAAGACCACACCTACCAAAAAAAAAAAAAAAAAAGGAAAACTCAAGTAAACACCAATGGGGAAGTAGAACAATCATAGGATAAGTTATTTACAGAAAAATAAATACAATTGGCTAATGAATGTATGAATAGAAGCTGAACCTCACCAATTATCAAGAAAACTTGATTATATTTAGAATATTGAGATAATTTTCAACCATTATATTGTCAGAAATTAAACCCATTAGTAAAATGTATTGACGTGGGTGTCAGCAAACATACATACTCACTGATTTTTTTTATTTTTATTTTTTAGGGCTGCAGCATATGGAACTTCCCAGGCCAGGGGTCGAATCAGACCTATAGCTGCCAGCCTACCCCACAGCCATAGCACTGTGGGAACAGAGCCGTGTCTGCGGTCATGGCAATGCTGAATCCTTAACCCACTGAGCAAGGCCAGGGATCAAACCTGAGTCCTCATGGATCCTAGTGGGGTTTGTTACTGCTGAGCTACAATAGGAACTCCCCATACATACACACTGCTAAAGGTAATAGAAAATAGATACAGCCACATTGAAGGACAATTTGGCAATATTGAATAAAATGAAAATACCCGTATGCTATGAGCCAGCAATCCCACATATTAGTGTCTACTTCTGAAAAACTGTTGGCACTTGTGCACAAGGAAACATGTATAAGCATGTCCATTGCAGAGTTCCTTATAGGGAAAAACAGGAAACACTGAACCATAAATAGAAGAACAGCTAATAAAGCATGCACTCAATGTGTTTATACAGTGGGTTGAGGCAGTTGAAAGGTGTGGTAGGTCTGTGCCAAACTGTATAGCTCTCTGTGGCATGCAACTGGTTTAAAAGGCAAGTTACAGATATATTTCTGTGAGGGACAAGGATGTGGTGGGACTTGAAGGGGATTTGAAGGGGATCTATAATGTTGTCCCTTTTTAATTTTTTAAAATTTTTATTTATTTTTCTTTTTTTGCCTTTTCTAGGGCCGCACCCAGGGCATCTGGAGGTTCCCAGGCTAGGGTTCTAACAGGAGCTGTAGCTGCCGGCCTTCGCCACAGCCACAGCAACGCGGGATCTGAGCCGCGTCTGCGACCTACACCACAGCTCACAGCAACGCCGGATCCTTAACCCACCAAGCAAGTGCCAGGGATCGAACCCGCAACCTCATGGTTCCTAGTCGGATTCATTAACCACTGAGCCACGACGGGAACTCCATTGCCCCTTTTTTAAACAAGGATTTTTTATGTATTACTTTTGGGTGGGCACACCCATGGCATGCAGACGTTCCTGGGCCATGGGTTGAACCACAGCAGTACAATGCCAAATCCTTAACCATTAGGCCACATGGAACTCCTATGTATAATTTTTTTTACTTTTTAATTTTATAAATTGGGGAGTTCCCGTTGTGGCTCAGTAGGTTACAAACTAGTATCCACGAGGCTGTGCGTTCCATCCCTGGACTTGCTCAGTGGATTAAGGACCCAGCGTTGCTAGTCACAGGCATACCTCGGATCCTGTATTGCTGTGACTGTGGCATAGGCCGGTGGCTACACCTCCATTTCGACCCCTAGCCTGGGAACTTCCATATGGTGCAGAAGCAGCCCTAAAAAGAAAAAAGAAAAAAAATTAAGTTTGTTGCTGGTCAATAACTGATATGGATGAAATATGTCCATTTCCTTTAAACATTTGGATATGCTACATAAACCATCAAATAAAATTTAAATACATATAAATATAAATTTAGACACACACATATTACAGCATAACTTGAAATTGAGAAAGAGATGTCTTCTTTTGTACCAGAAGTAAAAAGGGAGCCCCTCAAACCATGCAGGGAGTAAGTGCTAAAGCCAAGGGGTTTATAGAGCAAGGGAATGGGATTAGAATTTATTAGGTGGATGGGTCTTTAACCTCTAGGTTGTGGCATTAAAAACAGACTGTGGAGTAATCAGGAGGTTGAAGGACATCATCCAGCTGGAAGACAGCAGATGTGAGCAGAATTGTCACAGAACAGCACATGCCAATTCTATTGTTACCAACTTAGAAAAGCAGGGGGTGAGGGAAATCTAAAAGAAAGATGAACATTTCTATTTCTTAATCTACCTACCTATTTGTTTTTTAAAAACAGACTATTTACTGCATAACTGAATTGAAATCCTCAGGATAAACTCTTCAACACCACCAACACCTATGAACATTGTTTTTTTTTTAAAGCCACAGCATACAGCGACTTGCTATGGGATCTCAGTTCTCAGACAGCGGTGAAGGGGCCAAATACTAACCACTAGATCACCAGGGACCTCCCTAAGTAACCTCTTTTTTCTTTCTTTTTTTTTTTTTTTAATCTTTTGGCCAACTTGTGGCTAGGGAGTTCCAAGGTCAAGATCTGAGCTTTGCTGCGGCTGTGGCAACGCAGATCCTTGTAATCCGCTGTGCAGGGCTGGTGATGGGACCTGCCTCCTGGTGCTGTACAGATGCCGCCCATTGCTTTGTGCCATAGCGGGAACTCCGATAACCATTTTTATTTTTGTTGTTGTTTTGTCTTTTTGGGGCCGCACCCACGGCATGTGGAGGTTCCCAGGTTAGGGGTCTAATTGGAGCTGTAGCTGCTGGCCTATGCCACAGCCACAGCAACGCGGGATCCGAGCCGCCACTGCGACCTGCACCACAGCTCATGGCAAAGCAGGATCCTTAACCCACCGAGCAAGGCCAGGGATCGAACCTGCAAAACTCATGGTTCCCAGCCAGATTCGTTTCCACTGTGTCATGAAGGAAACTCCTCCGATAACCATTTTAAAATAATATTGGACAGTTGATTAGTTTTCCTGTTAAGCTTCACATTCAGCGTCAGGAACAATTGTAGGCAAAATTAAAGAGTTATTTTTTATTTATTTGTTTGATGTAGTGAGTTAAACGTGCAACTCCACTACTTATATTTAATAACCGTCTCAATATGCTTTACAGATACATTTCCCTCCATGTTTTCAGCACCTTCTACGGTCACAACCAATTAGAGCTGGTAAGGCAGCTGTCCTGTTTGCTCCAGCCAATGAGAGTAAGTGTACCATGCTGCCAAGACTCTCTGCGGGTGACAGAGTCCTGAGCTGTCCTCTGTTCGGTGTGTGCTGCAAGGTGGGTCCTTTGCGCTTTTTTGGTTTAACTTTCTTATGTTTATTTGGGGTTCTAGGAAACAGTTTCACCCCAAATGTGACATAATTTATGTAAGTGTTAGCTCACAGTAAAGAAACAAATAATATCAATGGCATTAAAAACAAAACCAAAAAACAACTGTTAGGGTGACTTGAATTAGGAGACAGATCAATCAAAGTTGGCTTCCCTCTCTAGATTTGGCTACAAGACAAAAACCTTGAAGATCCTTGTGCCTATGAGGCAGCACCTCATCGTTGAGAAGGCATGGTGTCTAGTTTTTTAATTAATACATTTATTTACTTGGGCCTTGCTCTTGACATGTGGAAGCTCCCCAGCCAGGGATGGAACCCTCACCACAGTAGTGACAGCGTTGGATTCTTAACCTGCTGTGCCACAAGGGAACTCCACACGTGGTGTCTTTTTAACCACTTTGAAGATCAATAGCCTAAAAATCTGGAGCCAGTAGTAGATGTTAGATAATTCCGAACATCTCAGTGACCAGCAGCATCATAAAACTGAGCCGTCAGGCAGAGACTGCTGACCTCCAAGGCAGGAATTCCCTGACCCACTCAAGGCATCCACTGAGCATGGCAGTAACCACTCCAACTTGCCTTGGTAGGAAGACTTTAATGCCTCCAGGGATTACTTTACAGTCCTGTAAGGCAGTACTACTTTTGTGAGATTTTAATTTGAAGCCCATGCAGACTTGCCATTCAGAGACACCCATCGCTGCCTACACTGTCATATTTGCCGGTTCTGGGTTGTACCGTAATTTTTATTTACTCAATGCAAAAGTATATGAGTCATGATTCTCAGTGGTAAGTATCAGAAACTGACGGTGTTAGCTTGCTAGTGCTGCCTTAACAAAGTGCTACAAACTAAGTGGCTTAGAACAACAGAAATGTTTTGTCTCATGGTTCTGGAAACCAGAAATCTGGAGTCAAGGTGTCAGTAGGGCCATGATTATGCTACATCACGTGGCAAAAGTGAGATTGTCAGGGTTGGCCAATTCTAATCACAGAAGCCTTTAAACTCAGGGTTTCTCTGACTGGTAGCAGAAGGGTGAGTCAGAGATTCAAAGTACAGACATAGGAATGCCCCTGTGGCTCAGTGCGGTTAAGGATCCAGCATTGTCACTGCTGCACTCGGGTCGCTGCTGCAGTGCAGGTTCAGGCCCTGGCCTGGGAACTTGCACATGCCACAGGTGTGGCCAAAAAGAAAAAGTAAATAAAAATAAATCCTCCCCCGTCAAAAAAAAAAAAAAAAACCCACAAAAAAAACACAAAGTACAGGGAGTTCCCCGTCGTGGCTCGGTGGTTAACGAATCTGACTAGGAACCATGAGGTTGCGGGTTCGATCCCTGGCCTTGCTCAGTGGGTTAACGATCCGGCATTGCTGTGAGCTGTGGTGTAGGTCACAGACGCGGCTCGGATCCCGCGTTGCTGTGGCTGTGGCGAAGGCCGGCGGCTACTGCTCCTGTTAGACCCCTAGCCTGGGAACCTCCATATGCCGCGGGTGCGGCTCTAGATAAGGCAAAAAGACAAAGAAGAAAAAAAAAAACACAAAGTACAGACAGTAAAGTGAATAGTGCAATAAAGCAAGTCACTCTAATGTTTTAGTTTCCCAGTGTGTATAAAAGTTAGGTTTACACTAGGGAGTTCCCATCGTGGCTCAGCAGAAACCAATCTGACTAGTATCCATGAGGATGCAAGTTTGATCCCTGGCATCACTCAGTGGGTTAAGGGTCCCATGTTGCCGTGAGCTGTGGTGTAGGTCGCAGACATGGCACAGATCCTATGTTGCTGTGGCTGTGGCGAAGGCCGGCAGCTGCAGCTATGATTCGACCCCTAACCTGGGAACCTCCATATACCAAGGGTGCAGCCCTAAAAAGAAAGAAAAAATTATGTTTACATTATACTGTAGTCTGTTAGGTGTGCAATCACATCATGTCTAAGAGATAATGTTCCAACCATAAGTTTTTTGCTGTAGTTCCCGTTGTGTCTCAGTGGTAACAAACCTGACTGTTATCGATGAGGATGCAGGTGTGATCCCTAGCCTCACTCAGGGGGATAAGGAGCCAGTGTTGCTGTGAGCTCTAGTGGAGGCTGACAGCTGTAGCTCCAATTCCACCCCCTTTCCTGGGAACATCCATATGCCACAGGTGCAGCCCTAAAAAACAAAAATAAATAAATATACTTTATTGCTAAAACCCACTAACCATCATCTGAACTTTCAACTAATTGTAGTCTTTTGGCTGGTGGAGGGTCTTTCCTTGATGTTAATGGCTGCTGACTGATCAGAATGGCGATTGCTGAAGGCTAGGGTGGCTGTGGCAATTTCTTAAAATAATACCGCAGTGAAAGTTACCATAGTGGTGAGTCTTGAACATTTTCTTTATGGCATGCAGTGCTGTTGGGTAGCATTTTACCTGCAACAGAACTTCTTTCAAAATTGCAGTCAACCATGTCAAACTCTGCCACTACATTATCAACCAAGTTTCTGTAATATTCTAAATCCTTTGTTACCATTTCCACAGTCTTCACGGCATCTTCACCCGGGAATAGATTCCATTTCAAGTAACCAATGTCTTTGTTGGTCGATAAGAACCAACTCCTCCTCTGTTCAAGTTTTATCATGAGATTGCAGCAATTCAGTCACATCTTTGGGCTCTGCTTCTAAAATTCTTGTTCTTTTGTTATTTCTACCACATCACCAGTTACTCTGTCTGCTGAAGTCTTGAACCTCTCAAGGTCATCCAAGAGTTGAAATCAACCTCTTCCAAACTCTTGTTAATGTTGATATGTTACTCTCGTCTTATGAATCATGAATATTCTTTTTTCTTCTTTTTTCTTTTTAAGGCCACACCTGTGTTGTTCTTTTTAGGGCCGCACCCTCAGCATATGGAAGTTCCCAGGCTAGGGATGCAATTGTAGCTGCTGGCCTTCGCCGCAGCCACAGCGACAAGGGATCCATCACACGTCTGCGACGTACACCACAGCTCATGGCAATGCTGGATCCTTAACTCACTGAGCAAGGCCAGGGACTGAACACATGTCTTCATGGATACTAGTCAGATTTGTTTCCACTGAACCACAACGGGAACTCATGATTAGGTTATAGGCGTGGGGCCAGCCATCACCTTGTAGGAACCTGCCTGCACTTCAATTCCGCATTTTCTCCCACTGAACTCTTCGTTCTGTGTGTGGTTCATCATCCAAAACTCAGCAACCCGCTGAGTTTTCATTTCCTCCAGACTTTGGGTCAGCAGTATCATTATTCTCTTTGGGAGGAAATTTAGTGTCATCCTGCCAAGTTCTAGGACAGCAGAGAGTAAGACTCCCTTGTTTACCCATAGGGACCTTGGGAAGTGCTTGGTACTTTTAGTAAATTTTCGCTATCAATTCCTTGAAAGATTTCTTGCCTCATCCACCTTTCCCCTTAACACTCCATATCCTACCACTCTTCCTTCATTTCTGCCCTTCATTTCTGGTTTCATTAGAAACAATTCTGTCTTTTGTTTCTGCTCTGCTTATTCTGCAAAGAGGACTTTTTCAAAACACAAGGCCATAAAGAAGGGGGAAAGTTGGTCCAGAGGAGGCTGGCCAGACTATTCATAAATTTGCCCATGGTGGTGCCGTTAAAAACAGTTCCAGGAGTTCCTGTCGTTGCTCAGCGGAAACGAATCGGACTAGGAACCGTGAGGTTGTGGGTATCCCTGGCCTCGCTCAGTGGATTAAGGATCCAGCATTGCCGTGAGCTGTGGTGTAGGTTGCAGACGCGGCTCGGATCCCACGTTGCTGTGGCTGTGGCGTACGCTGGCAGCTGTAGTTCTGATTAGACCCCTAGCCTGGGAACCTGCACATGCCGCAGGTGTGGCCCTAAAACAACCAAAGACAAAAAAAAGAGAAAAAACCAAAACAAAACTAGTTCCAAGTAATTTACCTGCTTACATCCTTCTCTGTCCACTGCCTACACTGTCTAAAACAGAAACTCCTTTGCTAGATTATTTTTTTTCTTTCTAGGGCCACACCTGTAGCATATGGAAATTCCCAGGCTAGGGGTCAAATCCGAGCTACAGCTGCCGGCCTACACCACAGCAAGAGCAGTGCGGGATCTGAGCTGCATCTGCAACCTATACCACAGCTCATGGCAACACCGGAGCCCAACCCACTGAGTGAAGCCAGAGATTGAACCTGCATTCTCATGAATACTAGTCGGGATTCGTTTCCACTGCACCACAACAGGAACTCCTCCTTTGCTTGACATTTAAGGAACCTCAAATTCTTAATTTTTTTCTTTCTCTTGGTTTTTATGCAAGTCAAACTTACTTCCTCTTTCTCACACAGCCCTTTACTTTTTTGCTTCTGGACTTTTTCGATACTGTTTTTCTTGTACCTGGAATATTCTTCTTTGTCTGAAATTGTCTAACTATCCTTCAAGGCACAAGATTCTGTCTGATTCTCTCTGAGGCTTTTGTGAACTGCCCAGGTATTTGCTGAGCAACTCTGTTTTTGAAGTCGTATGGCACATAACTGTTCCTTCCAAGTTGCATAATTTATCTTTTCATGCTATTTTCTCCATTTCTTGAGATTTTCTTTTATCCTGCTGTAGGCACACCCTTTTACAACCAGAAACCTCACTACATTTGATCTGATAAAGATAAGCTTTTTTTTTTTTTTGAAGCCAAACCAAATCCCTGAAGATAAGGTTAGCAATTAAATTAATCAATTAAGTGACCACTATGTTTAAGGAAGATTCCTTTCTAGTAGGCTAGGGCACGGGAGAAGGGAAAGATACAATTTTTTTTAATGGCCCCCACCCCCAGAATATGAAATTCCCCTGCCGGGGACTGAATCAGAGCTACAGCTGCAACCTAGCCACAGCTGTGGCATCCCAGGAGCTTTTAACTTACTTGGGCAAAGGGTGGAGGCACCGAATCTGAGCCTGGGCAGAGACCACAACTGCAGTAGTCAGACTCTTAACCCATGTGCCATAGAGGGAACTCCTGGAAAGATACAATTTTATTAAAATTTCCTCCTTCATAAGGAACTCACTGCTTCCTGGCCAAAAAAGAAGCTGTTCTTTGCAATGACTGCTTTTTGGGTTGTACCAATTCAATTCTCACGTCCGGGCTCATTTCTGAGACTGCCACGCCTATGTGGCAAAAGTGGCAAGTATGTGAGTCAGTACTGAGTGCCTAACGTATAAATAGATTTATTTTCTTGCTTGCTTGCTTGTTTTTTAGGACCACACCTGTGGCATATGGATGTTCCCAGGCTAGGGGTTGAATCGGAGTTGCTGCAGCTGTGGGCCTACACCACAGCCACAGCAATGCCAGATCTGAGTCACCTCTTTGACCTACACCACAGCACAAGGCAATGCTGGATCCTTAACCCACTGAGAGAGGCCAGGGATTGAACCTGCATCCTCATGGATACTTGTCAGGCTCGGTATGGCTGAGCCAGGATGGGAACTCCTAAATTCCTAGATAGGTATTTTTAATGGAACTGAATGTATACATTACGTAAACAAACAAACCTAACTATTCTAAACGCATAAAGTAACCATTCTTTATCTCCTGCCCCTTCTCTAATGGTAACTACGAGTCTTTTATTCCTCCAACTAGAATACTGTATGCATCCCTGAGCAAGCCCATATTGTGCTATTTTTAAACCTACTTAAAAAAAGTCTTGAAATAGGTCATTTTTATAAAACTCCAGCAGCTGGCGGTGCGGGCTTAATATATCACACAGCTGTTAAATTTGGTTTCTTTTTCGGTAGCAGCACTTAGATACGCATCTGCCTGAGTTTCCACCGCAGTGGGGAGGTGTAAACACACGAAATACAAAAATAGCACAGGGATAACGAAGTCTCAAGCGCGGCGCGCCGAACCAGGTGGTGGCGGGAAAGACCAATGCTGAGCTCAAGCCAAGGGAACGCGCTCCTCCCCATCTGCCCGGGCCAAGCGCCGAGCTGCGGGACCGCCCCCTTTGCCAGGCGGCCCGCCCCAGCCCCGCCCTCAATGGGCGGAGGCGGTGGAGTTTTGACGCGCGCGCAAACGGCCGGATGGGCCGCGGCTTCCGGCGCGCTGCGCTCGGACAGTAGGGGGCGCGCAGCTGGCGCACTTCGGCCAGCTCGGCACCTTCTGGGGCCTGTGCGGCCCGGTGTGACTGCAAGGAAAATGGAGCAAGAAGCTTAACCTGAGGGGTAGCCCTCACCCCTCTGGTCGAGGTCCTGCCGCTTTCGCCGCCAGGAGCCTCCTTCCCCGGACCTAGTGCGTTCGAGCGCTCCGGCGGCCTGGGCCCCGCGAGTGGAATGGTCGCCGAGGCCCAGGGCCTCGGGCCTCGGGGCGCCCCGTGAAGGGAACTGGGGAGCCTCGCGGGAATCCCCCCCGACTCCAGGAGCGGAAAACCCCAATCAGTGAGCAGCAGGTATCGGTCTGGAGGCGCGTGGGCAGTTTTGGGTTTGCTCTGTGACTTGGGTCTGCCGACTCGCTCTCTTCCCCGGCCTCAGCCCCGCGCGCCACCGTTGTGCATTTCGTGGTGGGGGGCTCGGGGCACGTGGCTTTGTGGAGGTTTTGTTGGAAGGAGCCGAGGATGTCGCCGCTGGGGAGGTGGGCGGGGTTTCGGGCCGGCGCTCCAAGCGGGCGGGCGGGGGGAGGGTTGGGAGGGGGCTCCGCTGGCGGCTGGGGTAAAGGTCACGTGTGCGGGGGGCGCTGCTTGGCTGCGGGCATCCTCCCGGCCGGGGGTCAAAATAATGACAGGTGCCTGTTCGGTAGGTCGTGTGAACCGGGAGCTGAGTCTGGGCGAGACTGGGCTGGTTCTGTGGGCAGGTTGACTCAGCGTTTCCTCTTGGGCTGGTCAAGTTCGGACACGTTCCGAAGTCTGATGTAGAAGGAGCTAAGCCCTGACTTGTCTCCAGCTGGGGCTATTTAAACCATGCCTTTCCCCAGCTGTATTCACTGGCTGTTGGGGAGCGATACCTGTGGTCTTCCACGCTTAGCACGTACTTTACGCTGATCCAGGTGAGGACCCACTTGCTAACGGCTTGCTTTGAGCGAAGGCATTATTTATCTCCTTTTTATATGAATTTTGTCTTTTTTCACAGGTGTTTCATTATTTCAAGTTTTTATCGTGTGTTTTTTTTTTTTTCCTGTTCTTAGGCAAATGTGCAATACCAACATGTCTGTGTCCACTGATGGTGCTGTAAGCACCTCACAGATTCCAGCTTCGGAACAGGAGACTCTGGTTGGTATTTTTGTCTCCAGTGTAACTTAAAAAAAATTTTTTTTTTAGTTTTATAAGGTGATTACCTAAATTCCATAGGCCCAATGATAGCCTGGCTCTTTGGGTAAAAGTGTGGTACATAGCTTAAATTCTGCCACTCAGGTATAATTGTCGAGCAAAAGTTAACTGACAGACTCAGTATTTATCTTCTTGGCTTTTTACCACACTGGATTTAGAAGTTAGTTTCATTACATTCTTAAGCATGAATGCTGAAGTTACTTTTATTTTGTGAGTAATCCTTTTTTTCTATTTTGATCTATCAGTATTGAACTTTTAAAATGGTTTCTAAAAGTCACAGAAATAATTCAGACTTGTTGTAAAGATAAAGGCATTACTGAAAGTGTAAAGTAAAAACTGAAAATTCTAGTCTTTTAACCACGTCTCCTTTTTAGATCTTTTTTATGTGCATACCCACGTAATATATGCACATATGAGTTTTAATCTGTGTTCTTTTTGTTTTACTAAAATGGGATTATATTAAACAAATAGCGTCTATATCAATAAGTAAATTCTGCAGAATTCTTTATTAACAGCTCTGTGGTATGTCATTTTAGTATGTCACAGCTTTAGTTTGTCATTTTAAAATTTATGTCTTTACTGATTGATTTTAAATTGCCTTTAGTTGTTTTTTGTTTGTTTTGGGCTACCCCTTGGCATATGGAGTTCCTAGGCCAGAACTGAGCTGCAGTTGCAGCCTACGCCGCAGCTGGGGAAATGCCAGATCCTTATTAATCCACTGTGCCAGGCCAGGCTGAGGATGGAACCTGCATCCCAGCACTCCCAAGATGCCTCTGATTCTGTTGCACACCACAGTGGGAACTCCCACCTTTAGTTTTTGATCATTACATATTGCTTTGCACATGTATCTTAACACAAGTGTTATGTGACTATTTCTGTCAGATTTTTATACAATTAGAACTCCTGGGTCCTAACTGTGAAGATTTCATTGCTACTGATAACATGCTAACCAAAAGATTGTAATAGTTTTCTCCTCTGCCAAAATTGAATATTACCACTTTATTATTATTTTGCCTTTTTTTGGCAAAGGGTATTGTATCATTGTTTAATCTCTGGTGAGGATGGGCATCTTGTCATTTGTTTCTTTTGGGATTAGTGTCTTATTTGTACACTTTTCTAGTTGTGTTTTTTTCTTTGTAATTTATGTTCTCTGTGTTTTCAAGTGTATTTAATTTTTATCATTCACAAATGTTATGATTAACTTTGCCTATGAAGTCTTTTTCTCATTGGGAACATTTTTCTAAAGTCAAGTTTGAAATTTCATATCATGCTTTGGAAGAACTCTCATACCAAGGTTATACAAAAGTATTACTGTCTTTTCTTCTAGTATTTTTAATTTTTACATCTAGATCTTTTTTCATCTGGAATGATTTGTTGTTCTTAAATGTAAGATTAAGAATGGTTTCTTGGAGTTCCCGTCGTGGCTCAGTGGAAACGAATCCGGCTAGGAACTATGAGGCTGCGGGTTTGATCCCTGGCCTCGCTTAGTGCGTTAAGGATCTGGCATTGCTGTGAGCTGTGGTGTAGGTCACAGATGTGGCTCGGATCTTGCGTTACTGTGGCTGTGGTGTAGGCCAGCAGCTGTAGCTCCAATTAGACCCCTAGCCTGGGAACCTCTACATGCTGCAGGTGCGGCCCTAAAAAGACCAAAAAAAAAAAAAAGAGGTATTCTTTATCATAGTTATGAATGTGTATCTTTTAAGTCTTCGTAAAAGCTAATGGCTTTCCATCGCAGATTTTTACTTTGAGTTGTTTTATGTAGTTTGAAGTTAATATAGCATATATAAAATTTTAGGAGAAAAAAATTAACTTTCTGTGTTTTTTGGGAGAATTCATTTTTTGAATAGCTTGAAAGTAAAATGCATACATAAACACTTAAGAATGTGTGATCAAGACAATGGTTTATACTACATTTATTGTGTGTTAAATTTTTCAGCTACTAAATAATATTTCTGCTGATTGGCTACAAATAGAGTTTTCTTTCTTCTTTCTTTTCTTCCTCCCTCCCTCCTTCCTTCCTTTCTCTCTCCCTCCCTCCCCCCTTCCTTCCTTCCTTCTCTTCCTTCCTTCCTTCCTTTCTTCTTTCCCACACTTGTGGCATGTGAAAATTCCCAGGCCAGGGATTGAACCTGCTCTGTAGTTGTGACCTGCACCACAGCTGTGGCAATGCCGGATCCTTAACCCACTGCATCACAAGGGAATGTGTGGCGGTTTTATTAAATCTAATTTTAAGAGTTAGATCTGGGTTGCTGTCAGATTTCAAAGTTGGGATAGGAATATATTAAAGGGAGGTGCAGAGACACCAGTCTGTGTACGGGTGGCAAGCTGTACAGATACTTGAGTTTTAAAGATTTTGATACAGCAGCAGATAAGGAGAAAGACCATAAACACATTATAGACCTGCTGCCTTGCCAGTTATTTCTCAGTAAAACTTGCAAAGCCTCTAGATCAGAGTCAGGCCAAACTACAGCCTATGGACCAAATCTGGCCTGCTGCCTACTTTTGTAAATAAAGTTTTATTGAACTGCAGGCACACCTGTTGGCTTACATATTATTTATGTGTCTGAGTCATACCATCTGGTGAGAAAAACTTTGAAATATTTATCAGGGTCTTTATAAAGAAAAAATTGACTCTTGATCTAGTTGGCTGGCTCCTTAAATACAGGTCACATGGTTTATTAGTCTTTTTGTGTGTGTGTGTGCAATATTCAGCACTGTCTGGTGCATAGCAGAAGCTCAGTAAATGTTTGTCAAGTAGACCAACTAAAAAGGCAGCATGATATTAGAGTGGGAGGAAAATGCTGGTTTGGGTAGTCCATTTACAGTTGCGTTAGTAGGGTAATAAGCAGATGATAGGAATAGCTGGAAGAAAAAGAGTAATTTTCACTGCCCTATCATGGGTACTGTTTTTGATTGCAACTGAGTATTCTGTAACTATTTGCATAATAATTAGATCCCATTGTTTTTTCCCAAAGACAGTCTGGTATTCGGTTTACATAGTCTATTATTTTACATTTAGTGAAAACATTTTATGACATTTCTTGAGGTCTAACTCAAGAAGGTGAGAGTGTTAAACATTGTATCTGCTACCTTTATTGAAATTCTTTATGGACAAGTTTCCTGCAGGGCTTATAGTTCTGGAGTAATTTGGGGGTATAATAGCAACTCTTTATTCTTTATAGGTTAGACCAAAGCCATTGCTTTTGAAGTTGTTAAAATCTGTTGGAGCACAGAAAGACACTTATACTATGAAAGAGGTAAGCTGAACTGAGAGTTAAAAAGATAACTTAATGTCTTACCTGTTACTTATAGCAATGGGGAGAAATTGGCTATGTAGATAGATTTTCAGTAAGCAGCAATATTAAGTATTGTGGTCATTTGGATTATAACTTGATGAAAATTCTGTTTATACTTGAATTTCATTCCTCAACCAGGAATTCAGATGAGGGGAAGCTCTCTAGGGGTTCTTAGCCTTTTTATGCTATGAACCTACTTGGCACACTGGTAAAGTCTTCTCAGACAGTTAATTCCTTCTTAGAATCATGTTTTTAAATGCATAAAGTAAAATATATAGGATTACAATGGAAAAATTACATTAAAATATAGTTAGAATAAAGAGGTTTGTGATATGTGCTTTTTTGTGAACACATTAAGCAATAAGATTTAGCAGAGATCTAATTAATTTGGAAATAGTATAATCAATATTTAGAGATGTTCACATCAAGCATAATATGATAGGAAAAATGGTTTTGATTTTATTGGTGACAAAATCACAGTTATCGTTAATACTTTGTGATTTGTTGCCTGTGTTCATGATTGAAGGAAAAGCTGAATTTCAGTTAAAAATCAGTGAAAATAAAGATAGAAATTTTGTTTCCATCCAAATTAATGGACCCCCTGAATTCTATCCAAGGACTTCTTGGGCATCCATGGATCCCAGGTTAAGAACTTCTGCACTAGAGATACATGAGTACAGTATACTGGTCTTTCTGGGAGAGAGGTGAGCTGATTTGTGAACATATGTTCTATTTAATGGATACATTTCAATGTATTGTTCTCTAGCTTTAAATTTGTGCACTTAAGGATGCTTTTCACTGAGAGATTGGGTCATCTTGGGCAAAATTTTGATGTGAATAAAATGTGCCTCTTCCCCATCTCTCGCATTAGTTTATGGGGCTCAGATTGCTGAAAACACTGAAGTACCTTCACTACATCAGAAAACTGGTCAGCGAGAGATTCCAGATCCGTGTCCTTTTTATCCATGCTCAGAAATTTCCTTATGGGATGTTTGGTAGAAGGAGTCTAGATTCTCTTCCTTCTTCCTTTCCCACTGTCTGCCATCTCTCCGATCTCTAGTCGTGCAGGAATATTCCTTTAAGTCTGAAGCCTGCTTTGCCAGTTAAGTCTAGACAAAAATGTAGGGAAATGTCAAAGTAAATTACGTTTTCAGGGCTGATAACTTGGGTTTGACTTTATATTATCATTATGTAAACAGTTAAGGAAACAAAGTATGAATTGGAAATAAGGAGAAAATTGATCAAGGCCATCGTGAAGACCTAGAATGCTTATATGCTAAAACACTTAACAGTGATGTATATATTATCCGATAGTTTTCAGTTGTGGGATCGTTGTTCTGTGGTAAAGGGAGAGTAATGAAAGCTAGTATGGGGTAGTAGGAAGAACACAGGACTAGGAGTCAGACGACCAGGTCAGTTTCCTAATTTCTGATATGGTGATAACAATTTTTTGAAATATCAGAAGAATGAGATAGTACTTGCTTGTAAAAACTACATTGTAAACTGTAAAACACTGTATCTATTTAGGTGGTTATTAATAGGTTTGTATGTGGATGTCTTAAAATGTATTGCCACTTTGTTTTAATAGAGCACATAGAATGTAATTTAACTGTATATGCATGATTCATGGTCATTATTTTGATTATTTATTGTATAAGTTATATTGATATCTTTTTTTTTTGTGTTTTTGCCTTTTCTAGGGCCGCACTCGCGGCATATGGAGGTTCCCAGGCTAGGGGTCTAATCAGAGCTGTAGCCTCCGGCCACAGCCGCAGCAACGCGGGATCCAAGCCACATCTGCAACCTGCATCACAGCTCACGGCAACGTCGGAACCTTAACCCGCTGAGCAAGGCCAGGGATCGAACCTGCAGCCTCATGGTTCTTACTCAGATTCGTTAACCACTAAGCCACGACGGGAACTCCTATATTGATATCTTTGAGGACTTACTTCATTCATTGAATCCTCCTAACCTGCTGTGTAGATGTAATTGGTCATTTTCTTGTCTTCCTCATCTGTGATGACCTCAGAGGCTATCAAGGTATATGGTGTCCAGGACTATTTACTCCAGGTTACTGCTTTATTTCAGTTGATGTTTTTGATTCTCTAACTTTTTATTGTTATCATTGCTTTTACATTTTGCTGCCTTTTCCTTTTTTTCTTAATAAATAGTATCTAGATGTCTGGGCAGAGTTAAAGTCTGCCAAAAAGAAGAGAGACATTTAAAAGTTTACTTAAGTAAATCAGAATCAGTGTCTCTACTTCCATCAAATTAAAGGGCAAAGTTATAAAATCAACTTCTTGTTTTTTAAGAGTACAGAATGGTTGTTATTCTAAGTGGTTATCAATGTGGTTGCTGTTTGTTTAACCTTTTTCAGATAAATGGGATAGTGAATGTAAAATTTAATTGTAAATTAAAATTTGATTTTATCTAATTTGAAAGTAAAATTTAATTTTCTTTAATGCTCAGAAATCATGTTTCTATTTCAGGTTATATTTTATCTTGGCCAGTATATCATGACTAAACGATTATATGATGAGAAACAACAGCATATTGTGTATTGTTCAAATGATCTTCTAGGGGATTTATTTGGAGTGCCAAGCTTCTCTGTGAAAGAACACAGGTAAGTTCTTAGTCTGTTGTAAAATGCCAGCAGAGCAAATAGTTCACCTCCATTCTGACTCCCTTTTGTCAGAGAAAAATTGTTACATATATATAAAAGATGCCAAAATTTAATTTCTTAGTAATATAGTCTATTGCTTGAGAACCTGGAATCTTAAAAACCTTGTTTTGAAACGTAATTCAGTCACTTACAGCTTGTGTGACTAGGTGAATTGACTTAACCCTTGTTAAACCTTAAGTTTCCCCTGAATGTGAAGTAAGAATAATATAAATTCCTTATGTGAGGTTATAAAGAGGCAATGTTTGAAAAACAGTGTTTGGCATGTGGAAAGCATTTACATACTAGCCACAGTTACTGCATATTTAAAAGTATTATTGTTGCAGTCACTTCCAAAGACAGTCTTTTTAATACCTTGCGGTAGAGGCTTAAATTTGAGCCCCAGTTACGTTGGAGATTATTATTACTATTATTTTGTCATATACCATTATGGCACTTAATCACCTGAATTTAACCCAGATAATGTTTCTAGAATTATTCTCCTGGGAACCGAAGACTTTTTTTCCAGTCATTCTTTACATTTTGAATGCCTTGTTTCATTTGGTTTAGCACCGTTAGTGTCTTTGCAGTGTATTTTAATAAATGGGGTAAATACTTTTCACTTGAAACAATTAACTAGATTCTACTAGTATTTAGTGTTCAATAATATTATAGCTAAAAAGATAAAGTGAGATATTTATAGCTTTGAAAGTATATATTCTTTGTTGAACATTAGGAAAAGGCAGAAAGTTAAGGATAGGGAAAATATGACAATAGTTTGTCATCTAAAGGTATTTTTACTGTCATTTTTATGTTATGCACAAATGTGTTTTAACCCAGTTGTGAGCATACTATATTTAATTTCATCCTTTTTAATTTATCATATAAGCATATTTCCATTGACAGACCATTTCTGTTTAATATTTATTTACGTTATTTTATGCTTGGCCTTGGGATATGTTTTAGTTTTATAAATTTAAGAGATAACTAAATCGATAATTTTGCACTGTATGAGTATTGAATCTTTTTTTTTTTTTTTTTTTTTGCTTTTTAGGGCCTCACCCATGGCATATGGAGGTTCCCAGGCTAAGGGTTCAACCGGAGCTACAGCTGCCGGCCTTCGCCATAGCCACAGCAACACGGGATCCAAGCCACATCTGCAACCTACACATAGCTTTCTGCAAAGCCGGATCCTTAACCCACTGAGCAAGGCTGGGGATCGAACCCACAACCTCGTAGTTCCTAGTTGGATTTGTTTCCGCTATGCCACAACAGGAACTCCGAGTATTGAATCTTGATAATGTTTGGAGGTTTTGGTACTAAAAGCACAGATTTAAAATTATCTTTGATTTGAATTCTAATGTGTGGAGAGGTTAAGTACTGGGGGAAATACTGCCTTGGAAAAGGAAATGAATAGGAATACTGATTTTTGTGAGTTTAAGAAACTGTATTATCAGTCCTAAGGGTAAAAAAAATTATTGGGACTGACACTTTCCTCTTAACCTGAGAATTATTATTATTATTATTATTATTTTTTAGGGCCGCACCTGTGGCATATGGAGGTTCCCAGGCTAGGGGTTGAATCAGAGCTACTACAGCTGCCAGCCTGCTCCACAGTCACAGCAACGCGGGATCCGAGCCATGTCTGCAACCTACACCACAGCTCACGGCAATGCCGGATCCTTAACCCGCTGAGCAAGGCCAGGGATCAAACCCGCAACCTCATGTTTCCTAGTCGGATTCATTAAGCTCTGTGCCACGATGGGAACTCCTAACCTTGAGAATTATTAATGGTATCTTGTCATCAATAAACATTTTCTAAAATCATTAGTTAATAAAGAAGAAAAATGTACTGTGACTTCAGTGAATACTGGCATAAGTGAATTGTTTTCCTGTGCTCCATGAGGGCAGAGACTTGTTTTTGTTTTATCCTTTGTTTTCCCCAATTTCTAAAATAGTCACTGGTACTCGGTTTAAGTTAAATAACTACTATATTTTAAAAATTTTCAAAAAAAAATTTTTTTTCAGTGAAAATCCATTAGATGATTAGTCCAAGGTTTATGAAAGTCAAAAGTATAAGCAAGTTCTTAAATAGTGGGTTTGGCATAACATACTACTTGTTGGCTAGTCTACTATGCACAGAACTAACTAACTTTCTTTCTCTCTCTCTCTCTCTCTCTCTCTCTCTCTCTCTCTTTCTTTCTCTCTCTCTCTCTCTTTCTTTTTTTCACTTTTTAGGGTCACACTTGTGGCATATGGAAGTTCCCAGACTAGGGGTCCAATTGTCCCTATAGCTGTCGGCCTACACCACAGCCATAGCAACACGGGATCCAAGCCATGTCTGCGACCTATACCACAGCTCATGGCACCCCACTGAACAAGGGCAGGAATCGAACCTGCATCCTTATGGATGGATACTAGTTGAATTTATTTCCACTGCACTGCAACAGGAACTCCAGTAATTTCTTTTTTATTTGAAAATAAATACATTAACCTGCCTCCTGTATTTATACCAGTTCTTTGGGAACTTTTGGTAAATACAAACAAGGCACTTTTTAGGAAACAGAGATGTGAAATCTTTGAGCTAGGGAGACCTTAGTGATTATTAAAAGGGGTTGCACATAATCATTGTGCAGCTAATTATTATGGTGCTTTTTAGAGTCTAGAAGTTTGTCAGTATTTGAATGTAGAGATTTAAAATTTGGGTTGTCGGAGTTCCCGTCGTGGCGCAGTAGAAACGAATCTGACTAGGAACCATAAGGTTGCGGGTTCGATCCCTGGCCTTGCTCAGTGGGTTAAGGATCCTGCTTTGCCGTTAGCTGTGGTGTAGGCTGCAGACACGGCTTGGATCCCGCGTTGCCATGGCTGTGGTGTAGGCCAGCAGCTGTAGCTCCAATTAGACCCCTGATCTGGGAACCTCCACATGCCCCGGGTGCGGCCCTAAAATGACAAAAGACCAAAAAAAAAAAAAAAAATTGGATTGTCGTGTGATAGTTTATACTGGTATGCATCTACAACTCTTGTTTAGTTTAATACGTTTTTATTTTAAAATGTATATTTTTTTCTCTCTATAAGGAAAATATATACAATGATCTACAGAAACTTGATAGTAGTCAATCAGCAGGGTAAGTACATTTTGAATGCCATATAATTGTGATTCTCTTTCAGAGTTGCTCTAACTGTATATTTAATTGTAGTAAGGTTATGCTAAATTTAACAGGAAGAAGTGTGCATGAATCAAAATAACATAATACTAAGGCTCTTATACAGGTTTGCACTTTGTAAAGTTAAATATCCAATTACATCAGTTTAAGCTTAACTTGGTCTATCAGGTTAGAATTTATTTCAAAATGTAAATAATTTCAGATGCTTCTTCAGAGTAGAGATATGATCAAACCTTGAAATATATATTCAAAGACTTTGGGGAGTAATACAGATACCTCTGTAGGACCATCCTTTTCTTCTATGTGTGTGTTTTTTCTTTTTATGACTGCACCTGCAGCATATGGAAGTTGCCTGGCTAGAGTCTGAATTGGAACTGCAGTTGGCAGGGCTATACCACAGCCCCAGTAACCCCAGTAGCCTCTTCTGCAGCCTACACGGTAGCTTGCAGCAATGCCAGATCCTTAACCCATTGAGCAAGGCTAGGGATCGAACCTGCCTCCTGTTGGGTTTTTAACCCACTAAGCCTTGTGAGGTTTGTTTTTTTGTTTTATTTTGTTTTTCTTTTTCTTTCTTTTTCTTGTTTTTGGTCTTTTTAGGGCTGCACCCATGGCGTATGGAAGTTCCCAGACTAGGAGTCTAATCAGAGCTGTAGCCGCTGGCCTACACACAGCTCACTGCAATGCTGGCTCCTTAACCCACCAAGTAAGGCCAGGGGTCGAACCCGCAACCTAATGGTTCCTAGTTGGTTTTGTTTCTGCTGCGCCACGACTGGAACTCCTCCTTGTATGTTTTTTATAATGGGCAAAACTTTATTTACCAGTTTATTCAGGTGAGTGACATTTTACTTCCCTTCCTTTAGATTTGTAGCTCTTAACTAGTTATTGTTGGGTTATATATCCTATCTCTTTGGTAGATAATCAGATGAAAGCGCTAGGTTCTTATTCCAGAAAAGATATACCTGGTGATGTGCTGGTAAACGTTTAAGAACCTACTCACCAGGGGAAGAGCTTTGATTTGTGGTTACTGATTTCCATGATATAAATACTCTCACCATGACTATTTTCAGCTGCAAACATGGAGTTAGGAAGAAATATGCATAGTCTGCTTGGGAGTGCTGATAGGATCTGGCTCCAGTAAACCACAGGCTTCTTAAAAAGTCCATCCTTGGAATTCCCCTTTTGGCACAGCAGGTTAAGGATCCAGTGTTGTCATTGCAGCAGCTCAGGTCACAGCTGTGGCACGGGTTTGATCCCTGACCCAGGAATTTTATATGCCATGGGTGCAGCCAAAAAAAAAAAAAAGTCCATCCTTGAACTATAATTAAGAACTGTTCTCAGCTGCACTGGCTGCTCTGAAAAACCTTCTTTGCATTGTTCCTGTGTCTGGCTCTCTGTTTGCTGCAGCCACCTCTGCCACCACAGTTTTATTGCCAGAGTCCTTGGACTCCCGCTTTCTTTTCAATCTGCTGCATCAGACCACCACCCTGCCCCATCATGTCAGATGCAGCCGTGGACACCAGCTCTGAGATCACCACCAAGTACTTAGAAGAAGGAAGTTGTGGAGGAGGCAGAGAATGGAGGAGAGGCACATGCTAATGGGGATACTAATGAGGAAAATGGGGAGCAGGAGGCTGACAGTGAGGTAGACTGAGAAGAGGAAGAAGGTGGGGGAAGAAGAGCAGGAGGAGGAAGACGACAGTGAGGAAGAGGATGGAGATGAACAGGCGGATGAAGCTGTAGGCAAATGGGCAGCTGAAGATGATGAGGATGACAAAGTTGACACCAAGCAGGAGAAGACGATGAGGATGACTAGACAGCAAAAAAGGAAAAGTTAAACTTAAAAATGAAAGGCCGTTGTGACCTGTTCACCCTCCACTTTACAATTTCAGAAAATCCTAAAGGTGGTCACCTTCGAGTAGAGTCCCGCCTGCCTGCCCACCCGCCATGGGCAGCGCCACCACAGATGACAGACACTCTCCACCACCCAACCAAAACCACAGTGTGAATTTGCAGTGGGAGGAAAGAAAGAACCAAAACTTTCAAGGCCCTGCTTTTTTTCTTAAAGAACTTTAAAGAGGAAACTTTGTTTTTTATTTACATTTTATATTTTTGTACATATTGTTAAGGTTCAGCCATTTTTAATGATCTCGGATGACCAAACCAGCTTTTGGAGTGTTCCTGTCCTACTTGTGACTTTACTTGTGGTGTGACCATGTTCATTATAATCTCAAAGGAGAAAAAAAAACTTGTAAAAAAAGCGAAAACAACAACAGCAAAAGAATCTTATTCAGAGCATTCCAGTAACTTCAGTTGTGTATGTACATAGCTGTACTATAAGTAGTTGGTTTGTATGAGATGGTTAAAAAGGCCAAAGATAAAAGGTTTCTTTTTTTTTCCCCATGAAGTTGCTGTTTATTTATTTGTTTTTTGTCATGTTTGATGTATTTGTGAAATAATGTTGTCCAACAGTAAATTGGAATTTTATTTTGCTGAGTTGTTTGAACAATAACAACAAAAGAACTGTTCTCAGAAGCTTATTTACTTTCCAGAATGAACTGACCACTCCTTTCTGCTTTCATTATTCTGTGTATAGATTTTATTATACTTGGATTTGTGTTGTTTCGTTTTAGGGCAGCACCTGCGATAAATGGAAGTTCCCAGGCTAGGGGTCAAAATGGAGCTTCAGTCGCTGGCCTACACTACAGCAACATGGGATCCAAGCCACCTCTCTGACCTACACCACAGCTCACAGCAGTGCTGGATCCTTAACACACTGAGCAGGGCCAGGGTTCGAACCTGCATCCTCATGAATACTAGTTGAGTTCGGTTACTACTGAGCCATGATGGGAACTCCTAGATTTTCTTACATTGCTGTTACATTTACTTGCTTATACATCTATTTACTGTCTTCTATTCAGGCTTTCATTCTGTATTATCCAGTACAGTATTTTATTAATGTAGTGTTTAGTAAATGTGTTGAATTGAATAATTATCCTTTATGATCCTGCTTACATTTCCATAATAATGAAGTACCTGCAACAAACACTGGTAGTTCACTTCATGATGCTTTTTTTTACAGTGTTCACTCAGTCTAGAATGGCCTTTCCCAGTCCTGCTTACAGATATTCTGCCATGAAACTTTTCCTGATTCCTTGTTACTCAGACCTTGCCCTGACTCTGCTCTTCTTCTTTTTCTTCTTCATTTTTTTTTGCTTTTTAGGGCCATACCCTTGGCATATGGAGGTTCCCAGGCTAGGGGTCCAGTCGGAGCTACAGGTGCTAGCCTACCCGATCCTTAATCCACTGAGCGAGGCCGGAGATTGAACCTGCAGTCTCATGGTTCCTAGTTGGATTCGTTTTCTGCTGTGCCACAATGGGAACTCCATTGCTCTGTCTTCTTCATTAACTTATAATACTTTGAGTGTGTTTATTGCACTTTATAGTTACTCTTATGTATCTTCTATGTTAAAATTTATCTGTAAATATCTCTAGTATGTAGCACAGGATGGCTCTTGGGAGACTACCTACATATTGAATGTTTGTTGAAAGGTTAAGGTGTAAAAGGGTTTGTTCTGGACTAACATCTATGGAATAGCCCTTGCTTTCTTATTTTGTGACTCTTTGTTTTTATTTTCCATCAGAACCATCAGATTCCAGCACATCTGTGAGTGAAAACAGATGTCACCTTGAAGGTGGAAGTGATCAAAAGGTGATCTTGAAATGAACTCATTCCACTGTGATGTTTCTTGAAAATTGGGAAGGTTATTTAAAACAATGAATTTTAAGTTTCTTGGTGCTGTAAATTAAGTTTGAGGTTTTTTACCCCCCTCCCTTGAATGCTTAGGACCTTGTGCAAGAGCTACAGGAAGAGAAACCTTCATCTTCAGACTTGATTTCTAGACCGTCTACCTCATCTAGAAGGAGAGCAGTTAGTGAAACAGGTATATATGAATCTTGGCACTTTCACACAGGTTTTCAGTGTTTATTCTTTATTGAAATTAGTGTGTTTAGGCTTATGAAATTGTGCTGTTCTGGTTTAGATGAATGAATTTGAGTTTCTTACCTTTTTATTTTTTTTTTTAGTCTTTTTAGGGCTGCATATGGAGTGGCATATGGAGGTCCCCAGGCTAGCGGTTGAATCAGAGCTGCAGCCACCACCCTATGCCACAGCAACATGGGATCTGAGCTGCATCTGACCTACACCATAGCTCAGAGCAACACCGGATCCTTAACCCACTGAGCAAGACCAGGAATCAAAACACGCATCCTCGTGAATGCTAGTCTGATTCATTAACTGCTGAGCCACAACGGGAACTCCATGAGATTCTTACTTTTATATGATTTCTTTGGTTTAAAAATTGCTTTCTTAGCAAGATTTTTTTCTGATTGACTACAGCAAGAACAGTTTGCTGTGTCCTCCTGGATTTTATAGTTAGCCAGTGCTCTGCTATTAGAGGATAATAGAGGACAAGGGAATAAGCTCTGTTTTAGTCATTATTCTTAGTCTCCTTAGCAGTTAAAGTATGTGTTGTTCTAATAAAACATACCAATGAATTTAAAAACAGAGGTGACTATTGCCTGATAAAAGTTAAAATTACCGAAACTATATGATTCAGGTGAAAAAAAAAAGAGTTCAGCAGATCAGTGAAGTAGAATGGATAAAGCCAGAGAAGAATTTTGTATATGAGGGCAAAAGCAGAGGATATCTTATTAAATACACGGGGCTAGAACAAATGGTTCGTTATTTGGAGGGAAGAAATCAAGTTATATCTGTACCCTATGCCAAATTAATATTAAATGAATTTAAAAGATAAAAGATAAATAAGTTCCTGTTGTGACTCAGCAGGTTAAGAACCAAGCATAATGTCCATGAGGATGTGGGTTTGATCCCTGGCCTTGCTCAGGGTTAGGCTATGCTATAGGTTGTAGCATATGTCAGAGATGTGGCTAGGATCCAGTGTTGCTGTCTGTGGCTATAGAGTAGGACTGCAGCTGCGGCTCCAATATGACCTCTGGCCAGGGAGCTACCATATGCCACAGGTGCAGCCGTAAAAAGAAAAAAAGATAATTGAAAAAAATTACAACATAATAAAATAGATTCGCTTTCTTTTTTTTTCTTTCCCTTTTGTTTCTTTTTTTTCGTGGCCACTCCCGGCCATTTGGACTTCCTGGGCCAGGGATTAGATCCAGGTAGTCCACCCTGCAGCTGTGGCAATGCCAGATCCTTTAACCCACTGTGCCAGGCCAGGGATTGAACCTGCGTCCCAGTACTCCAGTGACACCTCTGATTCCATTGCACTGGAGTGGGAACTACTCACTGTATTTTTAATCTTTTAATTTTTTTAATTTTACGGCTGCACCTGTATTGTATGGAAGTTCCCAGGCCAGGGACTGAATCGGAGCCACAGCTGTAATCTACACCACAGCTGCAGCAATGCTGGATCCTTTAAATTACTATATCGGGCCAGGGATAGAACCCACACCTTTGCAGTGACCCAAGCTGCTGCAGTTCTTAACCCACTTGGCCACAGCGGGAACTCCTATATTCACTTTAAATTCAACAGTGTTATTATCCTGGAGTACCTGTCGTGGCTCAGTGGTTAACGAGTCTGACTAGCATCCATGAGGATGTAGGTTCGATCCCTAGCCTCGCTCAGTGGGTTAAGGATGCGGCATTGCCTTGAGCTGTGGTGTAGGTTGCAGATGGGGCTCGGATCCTGTGTGGTTGTGGCGTAGGCTGGCAGCTACAGCTCCGATTAGATCCCTAACCTGGGAACCTCCGTATGCCACGGGTGTGGCCCTCAAAAAAAGAAAACAGAATGGATAATAATAAGGATAATAATATCCTTATTTAAAAAGCTTCCAAAACCAATGAGAAAAATACTAAAAATCCAAATTGCAAAAAAAAAAAAAGTTTTTTATAAGTACAAATGGCCAATAAATATGAAGTGATGGGGTTTAGTGCTTTAACTTAATAGATAACAAAAAATGCAAAAAGGGTGTCCTTTCTGGTTTTTCAGATTAGCCAGATAAAATTTTTTTATCCTTGCTAACTTATATATTGGCACTCCTATAATATTGGTATATCAGTAGGTTAACCTTTATGGATTATAAAAGGCCTTGGGGTTCTTACCACTATCCCAGTAACTCGACCTCTAGGAATCTATCCTGAGGATATAATCTGAAGTTCAAAGATTAGGGAGTTCCTGTAGAGGCTCAGCAGTAATGAACCGGCTAATATCCACGAGGATGTGGGTTTGATCCCTGGCCTAGCTTAGTGGGTTAAGGAGCCAGCATTGCCATGAGCTGTGGCGTAGGTCACAGATGCGGCTCAGATCCTGCATTGCTGTGGCTGTGGTATAGACTGGCAGCTACAGCTCCAATTCGACCCCTAGCCTAGGAACTTCCATATGCCGAGGGTGTAGCCCTAAAAAGACGAAAGAAAGAAAGAAAGGAAGGAAGGAAGGAAGGAAAGGTAAATTGGTTTATGTCACTTACCACTTAGCTACTTTCATTATTTACCATTGACCTTGAAATAAAACCCATACTTTTACCTTGGCTTACAAGGTCCTGAATTAACTTTGACCTGGTTTTTGGCTTTTTTCCCCCACCTTCACTTGTTTCAGCTGCACTGATTGGTTACTCAAATAAGTCAAAGCTCTTTCCGGCTTTAAGGCTGTTTGTACTTTCTTTTTTTCTGCCTTTCAAGACAAGGTACTCATTTTTCTATTTTTTAGAGATTTTTACAGCAAATAATATAATGCTTTAATAATCAGAAAAACGCCCCAAATGTTACTTTCTATTTTTTTAATTTTACTTTTAATTTTATTTTTTATTTTAAAAATTGAAAAAGAGAGTTCCCATACTGGTGCAGTGGAAATGAATCCAACTTGGAACCATGAGGTTGCGGGTTTGATCCCTGGCTTCACTCAGTGGGTTAAGGATTTGGCATTGCCATGAGCTGTGGTGTAGGTTGCAGATGCGGCTTGGATCTGGCATTGCTGTGGCTGTGGTATAGGCCTGCAGCTGAAGCTCTGATTGGACTCCTAGCCTGGGAACCTCCATATGCCACAGGTGCGGCCCTAAAAAAGCAAAAAAAATATATTTTTACTGACGCATTTTAAAAAATAGTTATTTGGTTGCACCCATGGCATTCAGGACTTCCCAGGCCAGGGATGGAACCTGCACCACAGTGACCCAAACCACAGCAGTGATAATGCTGGATGCTTAACCTGCTGAGCCACCAGGGAGGGAACTCTCCAAATGTTGTTTTTAATGGAGAAAAATATGGATCAACAGCATGGTTCTAGGCTTCTAGCCCACGTCTTTCAAACCAAGATCACCTTTTCTTATAGGGAATGCAAACATGAGTAAGAATTTATATCATGAACTTGTGATCTTGTGGAGATAAACACAAAATTACTTAGAGGATATAGGAGTGTATTTGGAAATCAGAGGAAGAAGAGATGACTTCTGCGAAGGTCGAGAGAGGGAAATGGAGTGAGCAGAGGTGTGATTTATACCTATTTCAGGTATAGGGTTATATTTCATAACCCTATTACATGACTAAACATATGAAGGGTGCAGTGAGAGTCCTTGCACATATATCCCTACGTGATTATGCAAATATTTATAGAACATAGAGAAACTGCCCATAAAATGTTACACTGTTTTACATTTCTGCCAACAGTGTATAAATAAAGCCCTTTCTCCCAAATCTGAGTATCTCATTTTAATTTTTGTCATTCTCATGGGTGAAAAATGGTATCTCATTTCAGTTTGTGTTTTCTTGATCACTAGGAGGTAAACCATTTTTTTGTTTGTCATTTGTGTTTTATGAATTATGTTTTCATATCTTTGAATTTTTAAAAATTTCAATTTTTATCTATTTATTTATTTATTTTTTAGGGCCGCCCTTGTGGTATATGGAAGTTCCCAGGCTAGGGGTCGAATTGGAGCTGCAGCTGCTGGCCTATGCCACAGCCACAGCAACACCAGATCCGAGCTGCATCTGCGACCTACCCCACAGCTCAGCCATCCTGGATCCTTAACGCACTGAGTGAGGCCGGGGATTGAACCTGTAACTTCATGGCTACTAGTCGGGTTTGTAACCTGCTGAGCCACAAGGGGAACTCCATATCTTTGATTTTTTTTTTTTTTTTTGATCAGGTTTGTCTTTAACGTGATTGGTAGGAGGACTTTGTATAAAATGGATATTAACCATTTTCTATTATGTATGTTGCAGATACTTTTAGTCTGACATTTACCTTTTAACTTCTATTTATAGTGTTTTATTTGTCGTGTAAACCTCAATTAACATAACCTGATTTTTTTTTTTTTTTTTGTCTTTTTAGGGCTCTACCCGTGGCATATGGCAGTTCCCAGGCTAGAGGTTGAATTGGAGCTGTAGCTGCCTGCCACAGCCACAGCAACATGGGATCCAAGGCACGTCTGTGACCTACACCACAGCTGACGGCCATGCTGGATCTTTACCCCACTGAGCGAGGCCAGGGATCAAACCAGTATCCTCACGGATACTAGTTGGGTTCATTACTGGATATGTTACCACTGAGCCACAACAGTAACTCCAACATAACCTAATCTTTATTGTTTTTTTTTTTTTCTGAGGGTTTTACAGTGTTACATAATACTTTCCCACCTTCCCACCTTAGTATAGTGTCTAGTTGGATGATTTTGTGTTTTGTTCTTTAATCTACTTGGAGTTTATTTTTATATGTAGTATAAAGTAGAACTCATTATGTTCCTGACAGATTTGGTAACATTCTGACTTTAAGTCATAGATAATTTATTTAAAATAAAATGAGTTACCGCTCTGGCACAGTGGGTTAAGACTCCAATTGCAGCGGCTTATGTTGCTGCGGAGGTGTGGCCTGATCTGACCCAACCTGATGGGAACTGATTAGAATGAATTCCTGGCCCAGGAACTTCCATATGCTGTGGGTGCAGCCATTTAAAAAAACAAAGAAAGGAAAAAAGGACCAATTTTACTGGTTTTGATTCCTGTTGAAAATACTGGAGCGTTCCCATCGTGGTTCAATGGAAATGAACCCAACTGGTATCCATGAGGATGAGGATTTGATCCCTGGCCTCGCCCAGGGGTTTAAGGATCTGGTGTTGCTGTGAACTGTGGTGTAGGTCACAGATGCAACTTGGATCCCACGTTGCTGTGGCTGTGGCCAGTGGCTACAGCTCTAATTCATCCCCTAGCCTGGGAACTTCCACATGCCATGGGAGCAGCCCTAAAAAGACAAAAAAAAAAAAAATACTGGGTCCTGAGGAAATTAAAACATCAGGAATACCTTCTAAATAAATTAAACAATTTTAGTTCTTTTAGGGAAAAAAGTGAAATCTTACTTCCTAAAGTTTGCTTTTGACAGTGAAGTCCTAAATTGTTCAAATAATAAAAGCTCTGGATGGATTAGATCAATGGTGACTTAATAGAGGTAAAGTTGTGAAACAAGCTTAAAAAGCTTTTAAAAAATGTAGCATTCTGCTCTATCAGTTGGAAAGATTGAATAAATGACTGTTGACTTTTTGGGGGGCCACACCTGGGACACGTGAAAGTTTCTGGGCTACGATTAGAATTGGAGCTGCAGCTGCCAGTCTACACCACAGCCACAGCAACTTGGGAAACCAGCCTTCTGCAACCTATACCACAACTCATGGCAACACCAGATCCTTAACCCACTAAGTGAGGCCAGGGATCGAACTCACATCCTCTTGGATACTAGTGGAGTTCTTTACACACTGGATGGGAATTCCCAAAGAGGGTTGACTCTTGAAATAGTCATAATTTCCTTTTTTTTTTCTGTTTAATTTCATTGAGATAATTTCTGTTCAAATGGGTACTTAAGATAGCTCAATTTCTAAAGTTACGGTATAGCAAATTAATTAAATTTTTTCCTTTACATATTCAGAAGAAAATTCAGATGAATTACCTGGTGAACGACAAAGGAAGCGCCACAAATCTGATAATATTTCCCTTTCCTTCGATGAAAGCCTTGCTCTGTGTGTAATAAGGGAGATATGTTGTGAAAGAAGCAGTAGCAGTGAATCAACAGGGACTCCATCAAATCCGGTAATCTTCTCATTTTAAATAAAACAAGACATTTCTTTTTTAATTATCTTATATTGGAGTATGGTTGCTTTACAATGTTGTGTTGGTTTCAGGTGTACAGCACTGTGATTCATTTATACATATACATACACCCTTTTTCAGATTCTTTTCCCATAAAGGTTATTACAGAATATTGAATATAGTTCCCTGTGCTATACAGTAGGTCCTTGTTAGTTATCTGTTTTATATACAGTAGTGGGTATATGTTAATTCCACACTCTTAATATAGCCCTCCCCACCCTCACCTTTCCGCTTTGGTAACCGTAAGTTTGTTTACTTTTTTTATCATAAGTTTGTTTTTTAAGTCTAAGTCTGTTTCTGTTTTATAAATAAGTTCATTTTTATAATTTTTTTAGATTCTACGTATAACTGATTCCATGTGATATTTGTCTTTACCTTAGTATGATAATCTCTAGGTACATCCATGTTTCTTCAGATGGCATTATTTCATCTTTTTATGGCTGAGTATTATTCCATTGCACATATGTACCACATTTTTATCCATCCCTCAAAGACTTTTGTTTGGCTCTTCCTGGGACATGCAGAGGTTCCCAGGCCAGGGATTAAACCTGAGCCACAGCAGTGACAATGCTGAATCCTTGACTGCTAGGCCACCAGGGAACTTCAAGACTCTTATTTTTAAAGTCTAGTTCTAGCACTCCTAATAAGCATTCAGATAGAATGTACGTGTATGATATGTGATTGCTGTTATACACTTGGTAAATTTTTCTTTCAAATAAAACTAAGTTTTCCCCACCCCTAACCTCAGGTTTGGGGAGAGGAGTTGCATTGTCTTCATTGGAGTGAATTGATAAAATCAGTGCCAATATTAACAGTTACTAGTGTCACCCTACATATTGGAAAAATCTTTGTGGGTCACTGCACCAATAGTAAATTCAAGTAAATTTTTAAATTAAAAAAATTTTTCTTTAAGGCCGCACCCTCGGCATATGGAAGTTCCCAGGCTAGGTATCAAATTGGAGCTGCAGTTGCCAGCCTCACCACAGCCACAGCAATGCAGGATCTGAGCTATGTCTGCAACCTACACCACAGCTCACGGCAATGTCCAATCCCCGTCCCACTGAGTGAGGCCAGGGGTCAAACCTGCATCGTTACGGATACTGGTGGGATTCATTTCGACTGTGCCACAATGGGAACTCACTATTTTTATAAATGATGATCATTTAATCCACCTCTCATAGATGATATCACCTATGAGATATCACCTTTACAAGCTAAATGCGTTTAAGGTTAGAAGGTACTTAGTGTCAAATCTAGAATAAGAATGTATATATCCAGTCTACTAGACCAATATTTTTTCTACTAGACCAATATATTTTTTCTAATTCTAGCCTTCTACTTTGTGTATGTTCATACCCTTAGCCACTAATGATAAATATTATGGGCCTGCAGGTCTTCTTAGATTCTTATACTGTTCGTTGAAGTTTTAAAATAAAGGATCACATGAGCAGATACAGAAACTTAAAATAAATTTAAAAAGTTTTATCCAAAAGCTCTTCCAAAGAAATCATTCTCAGAATTCATTAAACATAAATCATAATTATTGTATGTGTTGTAACATTCTACCAGTCTGAAGATACAAAGATGGTTAAGACCATGTCTTAATCCTTAAAGTATGTATGATTCATATAAGAAACATGCATGCAACATTATTTTGCATAATTGGTGTGGAGAAATATATAATACTCTAATATCATGTAAGTAGTAAAAGTAATTAAAGGTGGTAAGTGCTCTTTTAGTTACGGTATTGACAAAGGTTTTGGCAAAAAAGGATAAGCAGGATTTGAAAACTGTCAAGTTATTCCAGTTATAGAGGGAACGTGGAAGTTGAAGTTCGGTTTAGGAAACAATCCAGATCTGGCTAATTGTTCATATTTAGTGGGAGTAAGGGGCTGTCTAGATGGAACTAATATGAAAATGGTAATATAGTCATACTGTATGTACCTTGAATGCCAAGAGGATTTGGCTTTTTCTTTCATGTAATGGGGTTTGGAACCCAGAAGACATTAATCTAGTCAAAACCTAGAAGCTTAGCCGAATGTCATCGTGTGTGCAAGGTGGAACTGAGGGAAATTAGGTACACAGGGATGAGTTAGGAAGCTGTTACAGGCCAACAGGTAATGTACATTAAGTCACTTTTTTTTCCCCTCCCGATTTTAGGATCTTGACGCTGGTGTGAGTGAACATTCAGGTGATTGGTTGGATCAGGATTCAGTTTCAGATCAATTCAGTGTAGAATTTGAAGTTGAGTCTCTTGATTCAGAAGATTATAGCCTTAGTGAAGAAGGACAAGAACTCTCAGATGAAGATGATGAGGTAGTTTTTCTCTGATTGTATTCTAAAGTTGTTAAATACTTTCCACATGTGACTGATGAGATTGAAATAATGTATTCAGAGGCACTCTGGCCTTTGAGACAAGCCACATTCTGGCTATGGAATGTCAGTCTCCCAGTGCTGCGCTCGCTTTGTGAGAGGAACCAATGCCCCGGAGGCAGTTCTCGCCTTCTGAGACACCGACGCTTTGTCTGTGGAGTGTGTACCTCTGCAAATAAATCCGCGTTCACTTAAAAAAGAAAAGTATTCAGATTTCACATTACATCTAACTCTTGATTTGTTCTGTAAACGTGGCTAAAATTGTTGTTTTGCGAACTGAAATATTGTTTGTGAACGTGGCTTTGTAATTCATTGTTTTACTCATTTATATTTTAAAAAATATAATGTCTAAAGTTCCCGTTGTGGCTCAGCAGAAACGAATCTGACTGGTATCTATGAGGATTTGGGTTCAGTCCCTGGCCTCAGTGGGTTAAGGATTTGGTGTTGGAATGAACTGTGGTGGAGGTCACATACGTGGCGAGGATCTGGCATTGCTCTGACTGGCATAGGCTGAAGCTGCAGCTCCGATTCAACCTCTAGGCCAGGAACTTCCTTCCATATGCTGCACCTGCAGCCCTAAAAAAGTGAAAAAATAAAAAATAAAAATAAAATGTCAAGCAGTCAGTAGGCCTTAATGAGCATTCTTATAAAAAGTGTACTCATTTAAGCAAATATTAATTCAGCTCCCCTTTTTCACTGTTAATTTACTTTTTGTAAATTAAAGCATGAGTGCAGTTAGTCATATAGTAGCACCAGATCTGTTTTCCTGAAAGTGACCAGCTTCAGTATTTCAAGCTGTTTCACTGTAATTTAAATACTCATATTTTTAAAATAAAAATCCTTATACCGAATTTTTGACTTTATTCATTTTAAACATTTTATGTGTTGACTTTTTATCATAGTAGGTAAGGATTTTACTGTCCTCTGTTTCCCCCCTTTTTTAAAAAATTTGTTATTTTTTGCTTTCTTAGGGCCGCACTTGCGGCATGTGGAAGTTCCCAGGTTAGGGGTCGAATCAGAGCCGCAGCCGCTGGCCTATACCACAGCCACAGTAATGCCAGATCTGAGTTGCATCTCCAGCCTACACCACAGCTCATAGTAATACCCGATCCTTAACCCAGTGAGCAAGGCCAGGGATCCAACCTGCAACTTCATGCTTCCTAGTCGGATTCATTTCCGCTGAGCCATAATGGGAAATCCCTGTTTCTCCCCTTCTATACCCACTCATTGCATTTGACCTTTATCTCAGATTTCTCATATATAACACAGTTGGATCTCCTTATCATGGGTTCTGCATCTGTGGATTTAACCAAGCACAGATTGGAAATATTTGAGTAAAAGAAATTTCCCAGAAAGTTAAAAAATTCAAAACTCAAATTTACTGTGGGCCATCAATTATTTATATAGTATATATATTGTATTTACAACTTTTTACATAGCATTTATATTGTACTGGTTGTTATAAGTAGTCTAGAGGCGATGTGAAGTATAGGGAGGGTGTGCATAGGTTGTATGCAAATACTGCGCCACCTTACATAAAGGACTTGAGCCTCAGATCCCTGGGAGTCCTGGAACCAGTCTCCCCACTGATATGGAGGGACAGCTGTAGTACATGTTGTTTGTTTAGGTCTTACCATTACCCTTACTGATTAAAGAAAAAAGGTGATGAATTGATGCAAATGGGATTTTGTTATGTTTTTCTTTCTTTTTTTTAGGTATATCGAGTTACTGTGTATCAAGCAGGGCAGAGTGATACAGATTCATTTGAAGAAGATCCTGAAATTTCCTTAGCTGTAAGTATGAATTTACTTTTTACTTACATGTTCGTTTTTATTTATTTTTTGTCTTTTGTCTTTTTAGTGCTGCATCCATGGCATATGTAGGTTTCCAGGCTATGGGTCGAATCAGAGTTGTAGCTGCTGGCCTATGCCACAGCCACAGCAACTTGGGATCTGAGCCATGTCTGTGACCTGCACCGCAGCTCACGGCAACTCTGGATCCTTAACCACTGATCGAAGCCAGAGATCGAACCTGCGTCCTCATGAATGCTAGTCAGATTCATTTCCGCTGAGCCACAATAGGAACTCCTGAGATAATTTTTATAAAGTTAATTTTTTTTTCAAGTTTGAATGACTTAAAGTATTTTTGTTCTTTTTTAAATTACTTGGTGAATTTTATTACAGTTATAGATGCACAAAAATCATCACAAGCAAATTTTATAGCATTTCCATCCCAAACCCTCAGTCATTTCTCCCACCACAACTTGTCTCATTTGGAAACCATAAGTTTTCCAAAGTCTGTGAGGCACTATCTGTTCTGCAAAGAAGTTCATTGTGTCCTTTTTTTGATTCCACATGTAGGTGGTAGCATTTGATGTTGGAGTCTCCTTGTCTGACTGACTTCACTTCGGGTGATAATTTCTAGGTCCATCCATGTTGCTATAAATGTTATTTTGTTCCTTTTAGTGGCTGAATAATATTCCATTGTGTATATGTACCAGATCTTCCCTATCCACTCCTCTATCGAAGGCTATTTAGTTTGTTTCCATGACCTGGCTATTGCATAGAGTGCTGCAATGAACACTGGAGTACATGTGTCTTTTCAAGTCATGGTTTCCTCTGGATAGATGCCCAGGAGTCGGATTGCTAGATCAAATGGTAATTCTGTTTTGAGTTTTCTGAGAAATCTCCATACTGTTTTCCACAGTGGCTGTACCAATTTGCATTCCCACCAACAGTGTAATAGGGATCCTTTTTCTCTACACCCTCTCCAGCATTTATTGTTTGTAGACTTTTTGATGATGGCCATTGTGGTACCTCATAGTGGTCTTGATTTGCATTTCTCTAATAAGGAGTGATGTTGAATATCTTTTCATGTATTTATTTGCCATCTGCATGTCTTCTTTGGAGAATTGTCTGCCTAGATCCTCTGCCCATTTTTTGATGGGGTTGTTTGGTTTTTTTGGTAATTGAGCTGTAGAAGGTGTTTGTAAATTTTAGAGATGAATTCCTTGTCAGTCTCTTCATTTGCAAATATTTTCTCCCATTCTGTGGGCTGTCTTTTCGTTTTGTTTAGGGTTTCCTTTGCTGTGCAGAAACTTTGAAGTTTAATTAAGTCCCATTTGTTTATTTCTCTTTTTATTGTCCTTACTCTGACACATGGATCTGAGAAGATGTTGCTATCATTTATGTCAGAGAGTGTTTGGCCTATGTTTTCCTCTAAGAGTTTTATAGTATCTGGTCTTATATCTAGAT
>PVHT021183617.1:8353068-8400513 GCA_004024745.2 Catagonus wagneri
GTTCTAGTTTCATTTTTTTATGTGTAGTTGTCCAGTTTTCCCAGCACCACTCATTGAAGAGGCTGTCTTTTGTCCAATGTATATTCTTGGCTCCTTTGTCATAGATTAGTTGACTGTAGGTGTGTGGGTTTAATTCTGGGCTTTCTATTCCTGTTCCACTGATCTGTGTTTCTGTCTTTGTGCCAGTACCATACGGTTTTGATGACTGTAGCTTTGTAGTAGAGTCTGAAGTCAGGGAGGCTGATTCCTCCAGCTCCATTTTTCTTTTTCAGGATGTCTTTGGCTATTCTGGGTTTTTTGTGTTTCCAAACTAACTTTAAAATATTTTGTTCTAGTTCTGTGAAAAATGTCCTTGGCAATTTGATAGGGATTGCATTGAATGTGTAGATTGCCTTGGGTAGTATAGTCATTTTGATAATATTGACTCTTCCCATCCAAGAGCATGGTATATCTTTCCACCTCTTCAAGTCATCCTTGATTTCTTTCATCAATGTCATAATTTTCAGAGTACAGGTCTTTTGTCTCTTTAGGCAGGTTTATTCCTAAGTATTTGATTCATTTTGATGCGATGGTAAGTGAGATTGTTTCCCTAATTTCTCTTTTGATATTTCATTGTTCGTATATAGAAATGCAGTTGATTTCTGTGTATTAATTTTGTATCCTGCAACTTTGCCACATTCATTGATGAAGTCTAACAGTTTTCTGGTAGAGTCTTTAGGCTTCTCGAGGTATAGTATCATGTCATCTGCAAACAGTGGTACTTTTACTTCTTCCTTTCCAATTTGGATACCTTTTATTTCTCTGATTGCTGTGGCTAGGACTTCCAAAACTATGTTGAATAGTAGTGGCGAGAGTGGACATCCCTGTCTTGTTCCGGATCTCAGCGGGAATTCCTTCAGCTTTTCACCATTGAGAATGATGTGAGCTCTGGGTTTGTCATAGATGGCCTTTATTATGTTGAGGTAGGTTCCCCCTATGCCCACTTTCTGAAGGGTTTTTATCCTAAATGGGTGTTGGATTTTGTCAAAGGCTTTTTCTGCATCTATTGAGAGGATCATATGGTTTTTATTCTTCAGTTTGTTAACGTGGTGTATCAGACGTGGCTCGGATCTCGCTTTGCTGTGGCTGTGGCGAAGGCCGGCAGCTATAGCTCCTGTTAGACCCCTAGCCTGGGAACCTCCATATGCCGCGGGTGCGGCTCTACATAAAAAAAAGGCAAAAAGACAAAAAAAATTGTAGATTTTTGGTTTGCAGTTACCCTAAGTTTTGATATAGGAGTCTATATATAAATGAAATTGTTTTGAGTTGTTGGTTTCTTAATTTTATGTGCATCTCCAGTGTTTTGCATTTGTGCTCTCTTCTCATGATTTCTGATTTTGGTAACATAATTGTGTATGGATGATTTAGTATCTTTACTGTATATATGCCTTTACTGGTGAGCCTTGTCATTTGTGATGTTTTTGTTTCTGGTTGTGGCCTTTTCTTTTCTGCCTAGAGAAGTTCCTTTTAGTATTTGTTGTAAAGCTGGTTTCGTCGTTGCAGAAATCTCTTGGCTTCTGCTTATCTGTAAAGGTTTTGATTTCTCCTTCAAATCTGAATGAGAGCCTTGCTGGGTAAAGTAATCTTGGTTGGAAGTCTTTTCCTTTCATCACATTAAGTATATGATGCCACTCCCTTTTGGCCTGTAGAGTTTCAGCTGAAAAATCTGCTGATAACCTTATCGGGGTTCCCTTGTATGTCATTTGTTTCTTTTCCCTATCTGCTTTCAAAATTTTCTCTTTTTCTTTAATTTTGGTCATTTTGATTAATATGTGTCTGGGGGTGTTCCTCCTTGGGTTTATTTTATATGGTACTCGTTGCACTTCCTGGATTTGAGTGAGTGATTCCTTTCCCACGTTAGGGAAGTTTTTGGTTATTATCTGTTCAAATATTGTTTCTGTCCCCTTCTGTCCCTCTTCTCCCTCTGGCACCCCTATAATACGGATGTTTGTGCATTTCACATTATCCCAGAGTTCTCTGAGACTCTGCTCATTTCCCTTCAATCTTTTTATCTCTTTTCTCTTCTGCATTAATGATTTCCACTAATCTGTTCTCCACCTCCCTAATTCGTTCTTCTGCCTCCTGTATTTACTGTTGGCTGCTTCTAATGAATTTTTTATTTCAGTTATTGTGTTTTGCATTTCTTCTTGTTTAATATTTACATCTTGTATTTCTTTGCTCAGTGTTTCCTGTAAATTATCAGTCTTTGCCTCCAGTTTATTTCCAATGCCTTGCATCATCTTCAGCATCAACAGTCAAAGGTCTCTTTCTGGGAGGCTGATAATCTCCTCATCACTGAGCTGACTTCCTGGGCTTTTCTCTTTCTCCCTTATCTGAGTTATAGTTTTCTGTCTTTTCACTTTTATAGGTTTTTGGTGTGGTGACCTTTTTGCCAACAGTAGAGTTGTAGCCTCTCTTACTTCTGGTGTTTGCCTCCCCTGTGGCTAAAGTTGGTATGGGGGGGCTTGCTGTAGGCTTCCCGATGGGAGGGACTGATGCCTGCCCACTGGTAGGTGGGGCTGATTCCTATCCCTCTGGTGGATAGGGCTTTGTCTCTTGGTGCGATTAGAGGTGGCTGTGTGCCTGAGGGGTCTTTAGGCAGCCTGTTTACTGATGGGTGGGGCTGAGATCCCACCTGGATTATTGTTTGGCCTGGGGCTTCTCAGCACTGATGGGAGGGACCAGCTTTTCCTAGAACTGGTCACCTCCAGAGAAATGCAGGCTGATGACTGTTCCCAAGAGCTTCACCTCCATGCACTTCCCCCACAACAAGCCACAGTCACCCCTGTTTTTCCAGGAGATCCTCCAAGAATTACAGTCAGGTTCCACCCAGATTCCTATGGAGACTTTGCTTTGCCCTGGGACCCAGTGCATGTGAAAGTCTGTGTGTGCCTTTCAAGAATGGGGTCTTTGTTTCTCCCAGTCCCGTGGAGCTCCTGCACACAAGCCCTGCTGGCCTTCAATGCCAGATGCTCTGGGGGCTCTTTCTCCCTGTGCCAGATCCCCAGGCGTTGGGATTTGAGGTTGGGCTCAGAACTCTCAGTCCTGTGGCTGAGTCTCTGTGATACAGTTACTTTCCAGTCTGTGGGGCTTCCCACCCAGGAGGTATGGGGTTGCTTCTATCGCATAATCGCCTCTCCTACCTCTTGATATGTTCTTCTCTTTGTCTTCTGGAATAGAGTATCTTTTTTGGAAGTTTACAGTCCATTTGGTTGAAGGTTGCTCAGCATTTAGTTGTAATTTTGTTGTTTTTTGGGAGAGAAGTTGAGCTCCAGTCCTTCTATTCCGCCATATTAATCCATCTTTTGTCTCTTTAGTTAGGTTTAATCCTAAATATTTGATTCTTATGCAATGGTGAAGGGGATTGCTTCCCTAATTTTTCTTTCTGACCTTTCATTCTTAGTATATAGAAATTCAGTTGATTTCTGTGTATTTATTTTGTATCCTGCAACTTTGCCAAATTCATTGATGAGGTCTAACAGTTTTCTGGTAGAGTCTTTAGGATTCTCTAGGTATAATATGTCATCTGCAAACAGTGGTACTTTTACATTTTCCTTTCCAATTTAGATTCCTTTTTTTCTTTTATTTCGCTGATTGCTGTGGCTAGGACTTCCAAAACTATGTTGAATAGTAGTGGTGAGAGTGGACATCCTTGTATTGTTCCTGATCTGAGCGGGAATTCTTTCAGCTTTTCACCATTGAGAACGATGTTAGATCTGGGTTTGTCATAGATGGCCTTTACTATGTTGAGGTAGTTTCCCTCTATGCCCACTTTCTGAAGGGTTTTTATCCTAAATGGGTGTTGGATTTTGTCAAAGGCTTTTTCTGCATCTATGGAGAGGATCATATGGTTTTTATTCTTCAGTTTGTTAACGTGGTGTATCACACTGATTGATTTGTGGATAATGAAGAATCCTTGCATCCCTGGGATAAATCCCACTTGATCATGATGTACAATCCTTTTAATGTATTGTTGGATTCAGTTGGCTAGTATTTTGTTGAGGATTTTTGCATCTGTGTTCATCAGTGAAATTAGCCTGTAGTTTTCTTTTTTTGTGGTATCTTTGTCTGGTTTTGGTATCAGAGTGATGGTTGCCTCATAGAATGAGTTTGGGAGTGTCTCTTCCTCTGCAATTTTTTGGAATAGGTTCATAAGGATAAGTGTTAGTTCTTCTCTAAATGTTTGATAGAATTCTCCTGTGAAGCCATCTGGTCCTGGACTTTTTTGTTTGTTGGAAGTTTTTTAATCACAGTTCCGATTTCAGAACTTGTGTTTGGTCCATTCATCTTTTTTATTTCATCTTGGTTTAATCTTGGAAGATTGTAGTTTTCTAAGAATTTGTCCATTTCTTCTAGGTTTTCCATTTTATTGGCATATAGTTGCATATATGATCCTTTGTATTTCTGTGATGTCTGTTGTTACTTCTCCTTTTTCATTTCTAATTTTATTAATTTGTGTCGTCTCTCTTTCTTCTTGATAAGTGTGGCTAAGGGTTTATCAATTTTGTTGATCTTTTCAAAGAACAAGCTTTTAGTTTCATTGATCTTTTCTGTGGCAACTCATGGCAACTCTGGATCCTTAACCACTGAGCGAGGCCAGAGATTGAACCTGTGTCCTCATGGATGCTAGTCAGATTCATTTCTGCTGAGCCACAATGGGAACTCCTGAGAGAATTTTTTTTTTTGTCTTTTGTGGTTTTTAGGGCCACACCCGTGATATGTGGAGGTTCCCAGGCTAGGAGTCTAATCAGAGCTACAGCTGCTGGCTTATGCCACAGCCACAGCAACGTGGGATCTGAGCTGTGTCTGCGACCTACACCACAGCTCATGGCAACACCAGATCCTTAACCCACTGAGCAGGGCCAGGGATCAAACCCACAACCTTATGGTTCCTAGTCGGATTCGTTTCTGCTGAGCCACAGTGGGAATTCCTCCTGAGATAATTTTTATAAAGTTAATTTTTTTTCAAGTTTTAATGATTTGAAGTATTGTTCTTTTCTTGGATTGAGATCAGTTGCTATACTTTTATTTTTTTGTGCTGGCATTTGAACAACATTATGGAGAATTTCAAAATACGTATCTCCATTGTACTTATCACCTAGCTCTAATAGTGAAAACGTTTGCAAGTCCTATCAAATATAAATATATTTCATATTGATTTTTATTAGAGAATGTGGTAGGATCTGCTACTAAAGAAATTAGGACTAACATTTATATTGCTTGCTTCATAGGGTTCCTAAGGTATTGGTTGTGTTTATTTTTTGGGGGGGGATCTTTTTGTCTTTTTAGGGATGTACCCATGGCATATAGAGGTGCCCAGGTGTTTCTTTTTTTTTTTAACTAGTCTTTACTGCTTTAATTTTTGTTACTAATATAGCCGCTTATTATAGTTCACGAACCCGATTAGCATCCATGAGGACATGGGTTTGATCCTTGGCCTCACTCAATGCGTTAAGGATCCAGTATTGCTGTGAACTACGGTGTGGGTCGCAGATGCTCCTTGGACCCCAAGTTGCGGTGGCTGTGGTGTAGGTTGGTGGCTACAGCTCCAAATGAACCCCTAACCTGGGAACTTCCATATGCCATGGGTGTGGCCCTAAAAAGACAAAAAGACCAAAAAAAAAAAAAAAGGTTGACCGGTAAGGGGCATACGTTTTGGATAGTGAAAAAGATGGAGTTTAGCTGGCAGTGATTTGCTGAGAAGAATGTTTTTAGCATTTCCTTTGTGGATGAAGTTAGGGAACACCCACTCAAGCCTTGGTTTTAAAGCACTTCTAAGGGAGTCTTAGTCAATGGCAGATTGGATAGTGGTTCTGTCTAGATTGATTTGGTGTACTCTGGGCACAGTATCAGGGTTGAGCCTTTAAGGGAGTGGAGTAGGTACAGGCCTCATTACAGGAGAAGATCCCATAGCACTTGTTTCAACTAACTGAACCAACTCATGTCTGTGTCCTCAAACAGATAACTTTATAGGTACATGGGTAAGGTCACAGTGAATACATTGTTGTTTTAGAAATCTTCAGCATAGTTTGACTGGAAAAATTGTATTTACAGTCTCATGTTTAAGGAAAGACTGTAAAATGTTGAATGTTTTACATAAAATGTGAAATGCTGGGAGTTCCCGTTGTGGCTGAGCAATTATAAACCCAACTAGTATCCATGAAGATGCGGGTTCGATCCTTGGCTTTGCTCAGTGCGTTAAGGATCCAGCATTACCGTGAACCCTGGTGTAGGTCGCAGACACAGCTCAGATCCAGCGTTGCTGTGGCTGTGGTGTAGGCTGGCAGCTACAACTCCAATTCGATCCCTAGCCTGGAAACTTCCATATGCCACAGGTGTGACCCTAAAAAGACAACAAAAACCCAAAAACTGAAAATTGAGCTGTATGATACATTTTATCTTAGACATATTGAATAGGTTCGTAGCATTGCTATGACTAGTTATTAAAAGGTCACAGGAACTTAACTCTTTCTTATTTCATTGAAGGACTATTGGAAGTGTACTTCATGCAATGAAATGAATCCTCCCCTTCCACCTCATTGTAACAGATGTTGGGCCCTTCGTGAAAATTGGCTTCCTGAAGATAAAGGGAAAGATAAAGGGAAGATGCCTGAGAAAGCTGCACTAGAAAATTCAACACAAGTAGAAGAGGGCTTTGATGTCCCTGACTGTAAGAAACCTACAGTGAATGATTCCAGAGAATCATGTGCTGAGGAAAATGATGATAACATCACACAAGCCTTCCTATCCCAAGAAAGCGAGGACTATTCTCAGCCATCAACTTCTAATAGCATCATTTATAGTAGCCAAGAAGATGTCAAAGAGTTTGAGAGGGAAGAAACACAAGACAAAGAAGAAAGTGCGGAATCTAGTTTTCCTCTTAATGCCATTGAACCTTGTGTGATTTGCCAGGGTCGACCTAAAAATGGTTGCATCGTCCATGGCAAAACAGGACATCTTATGGCATGCTTTACATGTGCAAAGAAGCTAAAGAAAAGGAATAAGCCTTGCCCAGTATGTAGACAACCAATTCAAATGATTGTGCTAACTTATTTCCCCTAGTTGAACTATCTATAAAAATAATTATATATTTCTAACTATATAAGCCTAAAAATTTAGACAACATGAAATTTATTTTTATTTTTTTACCTGTATCCAAAAAATGGCAAATGTTTACTTCCTTGTAGGAAAATGTCCTGTTTGTATTTTATATTAGGGTTTTAATGTACTTTTAATTGGGTATATAGCTTATATATCCTCCCCCCATATTTCAGATAATTTCCACTTTCTCTTAAATGAAAAATATCTGACCATCTAAAAAATATATAATTAGGACATTTAAGTGTAACTTACTTAGTACCTTTTATGTAAGAAGGAAAAGTTTGTGTGAAAGATATTCAAAAACTTCCCAGTTCGTAGTTCTCTAGTCTTTCAGAGCCTCTTAAAATATTCCTTCTAGATAAAAGAAATAGGTAGCTATGTTTGGTGCTATGTAAATAAAAACGTGCTTCTCATTCTCCATCCTCTTGGGTATGGTAAGGAATAGGAAGTAATGATGTCAGTTGAGAAGTCTGGCTATAGTTATTATTTACCCACAAGATAAAACTTTTTAAGGCTCCCTGGTTCTAGGGGCCTAACCTGTGGACCAGACCTATTTCCACACATAATTTTAGAATTTAGTGCAATCTGTTATTCTCCTAAGTTGAAAAACAATTATAAGATGCTTTAGAGTGCCTTTTGCGCCTAAGTTACCTAGTTCCTGGTAGTTACCTAAGTTTCATATTTTTGCTGAACTCCAGCCTAGTGAATTCACAAAGACTAATTCAGAAGTTTAGTAAACAGAAGGACTATTTTTATACTATACCTGGAAATGTTATAATTTCTCTAAATCATCCAAAAATTTTGCATCTCTTTCCTTGAAGAATGATGTAGAACAAAATTCTAAGATAACTCTCAGACTGCATAGATTAACGTCTTGATTTATATTAACTCTTCAACAAAATAGTGAAAATAACAAGTTTGATTTTAAGGTCCCAGTGGTTTTTCCCGTACGTAATGTTTGACATACTTAGTTGAAGTCAGTAAAATCAGCTGAACTATAAATTAGAATAGAAATGAGGGATAATCCTTAGCAAGTTTGTATGCCAGTTACAGAACATTGTATTAAACTTCAAAAACAATCCCCACCCAACATGGCTTACCTCGTATAGATACATAAGTAATGGCTGAGGGATCAGTACCTTAGCCAAAGAGTCCTCAAATGGAATAAAACTTTATTAATTGGAGATACGTAATACTTCACTTAGAACTAAGTAGAATGGATCATCTCTGAGGAGAGAGAAATAAAAATGAGATTATAAACATTGTACAGTCAGCCCTCTGTATCTGTGGGTTCTGCATCCATGCATTCAGCCAAGCATGGTATGGAAATATTCAAGGAAAAAGTCCCAGAAAGTTCCAAAAAGAAAACTTGAATTTGTTGCGCCCTGCGGCTTATTTACATAGTATTTGCATTACAATAGGTATTATAAGTAATCTAGAGATTTAAAATATATGGGAGTGGAGTTCCCCACGTGGCTCAGAGGAAACGAATCAGACTCGGAACCATGAGATTGTGGGTTCGATCCCTGGCCTCACTCAGTGGGTGAAGGATCGGGCGTTGCTCTGGCTGTGATGTAGGCTGGCAGCTACAGCTCTGATTAGACCCCTAGCCTGGGAACCTCCATATGCCGCAGGTGCGGCCCTAAAGACAAGCAAAAAAATATGTGGGAGGATATGCATAGGTTATATTCAAATACTATATAAGGGATTTGAGCATCCGCAGATTTTGGTATTCCAGAGATGGAAGTGCATCCTGGAATCAATACCCTATAGATACTGAGGGACAACTGTACATTCAGTGTATACTCAGCAGTAAATACTATCTTCATTTACTAACATGATCCTCATTGTCTAAATTTTTAGGTATAGAAGACATTATTTATTGATTTACAAATAAAAGATTTTATTAAATGTTTAAAAATGTGGTTTTTGAATCATATAAATGATTTTCCAATAATGAGTTTTTTCTTCCAGTTTTATCGAGATATCATTGATGTACAGTACTGTGTAAGTTTAAGATATACAGCATCATGATTTAACTTATTTATATCATGAAATGATTATTACAATAAGTTTGGTGAACATTATATCATTTAGATACAAAATTAAGGACAAATGATTTTTTTGTTCTCGTAATGAAAACTCTCAGAATTTACTTAACTTTCGCATATATCATATAGCAGTGTTAATTATGTGTATCATGTTACACAGTATGCATTTAGTACTTATTATCTTATAACTGGGAATTTTTACCTTTTTACTGCTTTGATACAATTCCCTCTCCCTACTCCCCACCCCTCATAATCACAAGTCTGATCCCTTTTTCTATGAATTTTTTTTTGAAGTATAGTTGATCTACAGTACTATGTTAGTTCCTGTTATACAACAGAGTGATTTGGTATGTCTGTACATTTTAACATGATGACCAAAATAAGTCTGTTTATGATGTTGTCATACAGAGATGACATAGTAATTGCCTATAATCCACACACTGCATTTCACACCTGTGACTCGTTTACTTTGCAACTAAAGGTTTGTGCTTCTTAAACGCCCTCGTTTATTTTTCCCACATTTATTTATATCCCCCACTTCCCTTCTCAGTGGCAGCCACCTGTTTGTTCTCTGTATTTATAACTGTTTCTGTTGTGTTCCTTTGTTTTTTATTTTTAAAAAAAATTTTGGCTGTGGCATGCAGCGGCTTGATGAGGGATCTCAGTTCCCAGACTAGGGATTGAACCCCTGCAGCAGCAGTAAAAATGCGAAGTCCTAACCACTAGACTACCAGATAACTCCCTTTGTTTTTTAGATTCCACATTAAAATGAAAGCATGCAGGGTTTGCCATTATCTGTCTTATTTCACATAGCATAATAACCTCTAGGTCCATCCATGTTGTTGCAAGCGGCAAGATTTTTCTTCTTTTTTATGGCTGAGTAATATTCCTATGTGTGGGCGTGTATGCCCATGTACCACATCTTTATCCTTTTTTTTGTTGACACTTAGGGTGTTTCCATATCTTTGCTATTGTAAACAGTGTTACTGTGAACATTAAAGTACCTTTTTGCTTTTTTTTTTAGGGCCTTACCTGTGGCATATGGAGGTTCCCAGGCTAGGGGTCGAATCGGAGCTACAGCTGCTGGCCTGCACCACAGCCACAACAACGCAGGATCCAAGCCTTGTCTGCAACCTGTACCACAGCTCACAGCAATGCTGGATCATAAACCTACTGAGCGAGGCCAAGGATTGAATCTGAATTTACGGTTTCTAGTCAGATTAGTTTCTTTAGAACTCCTAAAGTAACTTTTTGGTTTAAAAAAATTTTTTTTATTAAAGTAAAGTTGATTTATGATGTTCTATCAATATCTGTTGAACAGCAGAGTGACACAGTCATACAGATATATACATTATTTTTCTCATATTTCTATCATGTGCTATCACAAGAGATTGGATATAGTTCCCTGTGCTATATATCATGGCCTCATTGTTACCCATAAATGTAATAGTTTGCATATACTAACCCCAAACTCCCAGTCCCTCTCACTCCCACTCTCTTTGTCTTGGAAACCACAAGTCTGTTCTTCTTGTCCATGAGTTTGCTTCCTGTAGATAGTTTCATTTGTGCCCTATATTAGGTTCCAGATATAAGTGATATTTGTTTTTCTCCTTCTGACTGACTTTACTTAGTATGAGAGTGTCTAGTTCTATCCATGTTGTTGCAGATGGCATTATTTTGTTCTCCTTTATGGCTGAGTAGTATTCCATTGTGTGTATGTACCACATCTTAATCCATTTACTTGTAGTTGACATTTAGGTTGTTTCCATGCCTTGGCTATTGTGAATAGTGCTGCAGTGAACATAGTGGTATATGTATCTTTTTCATTGAAAACTTTGGATATATGCCTAGGGGTGGGATTGCTGGATCATATGGCAGTTCTATATTTAGTTTCCTGAGGTACCTCCATACTCTTATTTTATACCAATTTACATTCCCACCAGCAGTGTAGGAGAATTCCCTTTTCTCTACACCCTTGTCAGCATTTGTTATTTTTAGACTTACTAACATGGCCATTCCGACTGCTGTGAGGCGGTACTTCGATGTAGTTTTGATTTGCATTTCTCTAATAATTAGTATTTTTTCATGCACCTGTTAGTCATCTATATGTCTTTTTTGGAGAAATGTCTATTTAGGTCTTCTGCCCATTTTTCAGTTGGGTTGTTTGTTTTTTTGCTGTTGAGTTGTATGACTGTTTTTGTATATTTTAGAGATTAAGCCCTTGTCGGTTGCGTTGTTTGAAACTGTTTTCTCCCATTCCTTAAGTTGTCTTTTTTAATTTTATTTTTTTAATGGTTTCCTTTGCTGTGAAAAGCTTTAAAGTGTGATTGGGTCCCATTGGTTTAATTTTGTTTTTATTTCTATTGCCTTGGGAGACCTAAGAGAATATTTGCACAATTTATGTCAGAGCGTTTTGCCTATGTTCTCTTCTGGGAGTTTGATGGTGTCTTGTCTTATGTTTAAGTCTTTAAGCCATTTTGAGTTTATTTTTGTTCATGGTGTGAGGGTGTGTTCCAGTTTCATTGATTTACATGTAGCTATCCACTTTTCCCAGAACCACTTGGTGAAGAGACTTTTTCTCATTTTATATTCTTGCCTCTCTTGTCCTAGATTAATTGACCATAGGTGTCTGGATTTATTTCCGGGTTCTCTATTCTGTTCCATTGATCTGTGTGTCTGTTTTTGTAAGAGTACCACACTGTCTTGCTTACTGTAACTTTGTAATATTGTCTGGAGTCTGGGAAAGTTATGCCTTCTGCTTCGTTTTTGTTCCTCAGAATTTTTTGGCAATTCTGGGTCTTTTATTGTTCCAGTTAAATTTTTGGATTGTTTATTCTAGTTCTGTGAAAAATGTCCTGGGTAGTTTGGTAGGGATTGCATTGAATCTGTAGATTGCTTTGGTTAGTATGGCAATTTTAATGATATTCTTCCAGTCCAGGAACATGGAATACCTTCCTGTTTCTTTGAATCCTTTTTAGTTTCCATAATGAGTATTTTCTAGTTCTCAACATGTCAGTCTTTCACCTCCGTGGTCAGGTTTATTCCTAGCTATTTAATTTTTGGGGGGTGTGATTTTTAAAGGTATTGTATTTTTATATCCCTTTTACTTCTACTTTGTCCTTCTACTTTGCTGAATTCATTGATCAGTTTGAGTAGTTTTTGTGTGGAGTCCTTACGGGTTTCTGTATATAGTATCATGTCATCTACAGAGAATGACAATTTTAGCTCTTCTCTTCTAACTTGAATACTTTTTATTTCTTTAGTTTGTCCGATTGCTATGGCAAGGACTTCCAGTACTATGTTGAATAAGAAGTGGTGAGAGTGGGCATCCTTGTCTTCCAAATTTTAGCGGGAAGATTTCAGCTTTTCTCCATTGAGTATTATATAGGCTTTTGGTTTGTCATAAATAACTTTTATGCTGTTGAGATATGTTCCCTCTATACCCATTTTGGTAAGAGTTTTTATTGTGAATGGATATAGGATTTTGTCAAATGCTTTTTCTCCATCTATTGAGATGATCATGTGCGTTTGACTTTGGTTAATGTGGTGTATGACGTTAGCTGATTTGCATATGTTGAACCATCCTTGTGAAATGGGTTGAGTCCCATTTGGTCATGGTATATGATCTTTTGTGTGTTGTTGGATTCAGTTGGCTAAATTTTTTTTTTTTTTTTTTGTCTTTTCTAGGGCCGCACCTATGGCATATGGAGGTTCCCAGGCTAGGGGTCTAATAGGAGCTGTAGCTGCCGGCCTTCGCCACAGCCACAGCAACACGGGGTCCGAGCCACGTCTGCAACCTACACCACAGGTCACGGCAATGCCGGATCCTTAACCCACTGAGCAAGGCCAGGGATTGAACCCGCAACCTCATGGTTCCTAGTCGGATTCGTTAACCACTGAGCCACAACGGGAACTCCAAGTTGGCTATAATTTTTTGAGAATGTTTGCATCTATGTTCATCAAAGATACTGGTCTATAGTTTTCTTTTCTTGATAGTATCTTTGGTTTTGGTATTAGGGTGATAGTGGCTTCATAGAGTATCTTTGAGAGTGTTCCTTTTCAATCTTTTGGAAAAGTTTAAGAAGGATGGGTATAAGTTCTTTGTCTGTAAAGCCATCTGGTCCTGGACTTTTTGTTTGTAGGGGGGAGTGTTTTTATGACATATTCAGTTTCATTTGTAGTGATCAGTCTGTTCAAATTATCTATTTTTTTAAAAACATTTTTTTTATTAAAAGTATAGTTGATTTACAGTGTTGGGTCACTTTTCAAATTTCTTCTTGATTCTTTTTTGGTGGCCTGTATATTTTTAGAAAGTTGTCCATTTCTTCTAGGTTGTCAGATTTGTTGGAATATAATAGTTCATAGTATTCTCTTACGTTCTTTTTGTATTTCTGCAGTCAGTTCAGATTTCTCCTTTTTATTTCTTATTTTGTTTATTTGGGTTCTCTCTTCTTGGTGTCTGGCCAGAGGTTTGTCAATTTTGTTTATGCTTTCAAAGAACCAGCTCTTGGATTTATTGATTATTTTTCCTATTGTTTTTTGAATCTCTATTTTATTGATTTCCTGTCTGACCTTAATGATTTCCTTCTTTCTGCTGACTTTACGTATTGTTTGTCCTTTTCTAATTCTTTTAGGTGGTAGGTTAGGTTGTTAATTTGATATTTTTCTTGTGTTTTGAGGAAGGCCTGTATCTCCATGAAATTTCCTTGAAGAATTGCTTTTGTGCCATTCCATAGATCTTTTTTCTTTTATATCATTGGTATTTTATTGGAAAAGCATTATACTTTCATTTTATTTTTTCCCCATTAATGAATTTTATTACATTGTAGGTGTACAAAAATCATCACTACTCAATTTTATAGCATTTCCATCCCAAACCCTCAGTGCACCACCCAACCTGTCTCATTTGGAAACCATAAGTTTTCCAAAGTCTGTGAGTAAGTATCTGTTCTGCAAAGAAGTTCATTGTGTCCTTTTTTTTTTTTTTTTTTTTTACTTTCCACATGTAAATGGTAGCATTTGATGTTGGTTTCTAATTGTCTGACTGGTTTCACTTCACATGATAATTTCTATGTCCATCCATGTTGCTATAAATGTTATTTCATTCCTTTTAAAGGCTGAATAATCCATTGTGTATATGTACCACATCTTCCCTATCCATTTCTCTGTCGATGGGCATTTAAGTTGTTTTCATGACTTGGCTATTGTATAGAGTGCTGCAATGAACACTGGAGTACATGTGTCTTTCAAGTCATGGTTTTCTCTGGATAGATGCCCTGGAGTGGGATTGCCAGGTCAAATGGTAATTTTTAGTTTTCTGAGGAATCTCCATACTGTTTTCCACAGTGGTTGCACCAATTTGCATTCCCACCAGCAGTGTAATAGGGATCCTTTTTCTCCACACCTTCTTCAACACTTACTGTTTGTAGACTTTTTGATGATGGCCATTCTGGCTGGAGTAAGGTGGTAGGTACCTCATAGTGGTTTTGATTTGCATTTCTCTAATAACCAGTGATGTTGAACATCTTTTCATGTGTTTTTTTGGCCATCTGTATGTCTTTGGAGAAATGTCTGTTTAGATCTTCTGCTCATTTTTTGATGGGGTTGTTTTTTTTGTTTTTTTGTTTTTTGTTTTGGTATTGAGCTGTAGGAGGTGTTTGTAAATTTTGGAGATGAATTCCTTGTCCGTCTCTTCATTTGCAAATATTTTCTCCCATTCTGTGGATTGTCTTTTGGTTTAGTTTAGGGCTTCCTTTGCTGTGCAGAAATTTTGAAGTTTAATTAAGTCCCATTTGTTTATTTTTGTTTTTATTGTCATTGCTCTAGGAGGTGGATCTGAGAAGATATTGCTGTCATTAATGTCAGAAAGTGGCCTACGTTTTCCTCTAAGAGTTTTATAGTATCTGGTCTTAAATCTAGATCTTTAATCCATTTTGAGTTTATTTTTGTGCATGGTGTTAGAAAGTGTTCTAATTTCATTTTATTTTACATGTGGCTGTCCAGTTTTCCCAGCACCACTTACTGAACAGGCTGTCTTTTCTCTACTGTGTATTCTTGCCTCCTTTGTCATGGATTAGTTGACTATAGGTTCATGGGTTTAATTCTGGACTTTCTATCCTGTTCTACTGATCTATATTTCTGTCTTTGTGCCAGTACCATGTGGTTTTGATGACTGTAGCTTTGTAGTATAGTCTGAAGTCAGGGAGCCTTGTTCCTCCAGCTCCATTTTTCTTTTTCAGGATGTTTTTGGCTATTCTGGGTCTTTTGTGCTTCCAAACAAAGTTTAAAATATTTTGTTCTAGGAGTTCCCATCGTGGCTCAGTGGTTAACAAATCCAGCTAGGAATCATGAGGTTGCAGTTTCGATCCTGGCCTTGCTCAGTGGGTTAAGGATCCAGCGTTGCCATAAGCTGTGGTGTAGGTTGCAGATGTGGCTCAGATCCCATGTTACTGTTGCTGTGGCTGTGGTGTAGGCTGGCGGCTACAGCTCTGATTAGACCCTTAGCCTGGGAATCTCCGTATGTCGCGGGTGCAGCCCTAGAAAAGGCAAAAAGAAAAAAAAGGTTTTTTTTGTTATACTTCTGTGAAAAATGTCCTTGGTAATTTGATAGGGATTGCATTGAATCTGTAGATTGCCTTGGGTAGTATAGTCATTTTGATAATATTGACTCTTCCAATCCAAGAGCATGGTATGTCTTTCCATTTGTTCATGTTATCCTTGATTTCTTTCATCAGTGTCTTATAGTTCTCAGAGTACAGGACTTTTGTCTCTTTAGGTAGGTGTATTCCTGAGTATTTGATTCTTTCTGATGTGATGGTAAACAGAATTGCTTCCCTAATTTCTCTTTCTGACCTTTCATTGTTAGTATATAGAAATGGCAGTTGATTTCTGTGTATTAATTTTGTATCCTGCAACTTTGCCACTTTCATTGATGAGGTCTAACAGTTTTCTGGTAGAGTCTTTAGGATTCTCTATGTATAGTATCATGTCATCTGCAAATAGTGCTAGTTTTACTTCTTCCTTTCCAATTTGGATACCTTTTATTTCTCTGATTGCTGTGGCTAGGACTTCCAAAACTATGTTGAATAGTAGTGGCGAGAGTGGACATCCCTGTCTTGTTCCTGATCTCAGCGGGAATTCCTTCAGCTTTTCACGATTGAGAATGATGTGAGCTCTGGGTTTGTCATGGATGGCCTTGTTATGTTGAGGTACGTTCCCCTATGCCTGTTTTCTGAAGTGTTTTTATCCGATATGGATGTTGGATTTTGACAAAGGCTTTTTCAGCATCTATTGAGAGGATCATATGGTTTCTATTCTTCAGTCTGTTAACATGGTGTATCACACTGATTTGTGGATATTGAAGAACACTTGCATCCCTGGGATGAATCCACTTGATCATGATGTACAATCCTTTTAATGTATTGTTGGATTCGTTTGGCTAGTATTTTGTTGAGGATTTTTGCATCTATGTTCACCAGTGAAATTAGCCTGTAATTTTCTTTTTTTGTGGTATTTTTGGTTTTGGTATCAGGGTGATGGTTGCCTCATAGAATGAGTTTGGGAGTGTCTCTTCCTCTGCAATTTTTTGGAAGAGTTTCAGAAGGATAGGTGTTAGTTCTTCTCTAAATGTTTGATAGAATTCTCCTGTGAAGCCATCTGGTCCTGGACTTTTGTTTGTTGGAAGTTTTTTAATCCCAGTTTCAATTTCAGAACTTGTGATTGGTCTATTCATCTTTTCTATTTCATCTTGGTGTAGTCTTGGAAGATTGTAGTTTTCTAAGAATTTGTCCATTTCTTCTAGGTTTTCCATTTTATTGCCATATATATATATAGTTGCACATAGTAGTCTCTTATGATCCTTTGTATTTCTGTGATGTCTGTTGTTATTTCTCCTTTTTCATTTCTAATTTTATTGATTTGTGTCCTCTCTCTTTTCACCTTGGTAAGTCTAGCTGGGGGTTTATCAATTTTGTTGATCTTTTCCAAGAACCAGCTTTTCATTTCATTGATCTTTTCTATGGTTTTCTTCATTTCTGTTTCATTGATTTCTGCTCTGATCTTGATGATTTCTTTTCTTCTACTAACTTTAGGTCTTGTCTGTTCTCCCCTGTCTAGCTGCTGTAGATGTAAAGTTAGGTTGTTTATGTGAGGTTTTTCTTGTTTCCTGAGGTAGGCTTGTATTGCTATAAACTTTCCTCTTAGGACTGCTTTTGCTGCATCCCAGAGGTTTCAGAGTGTCGTATCTTTGTTGTCATTTGCTTCTAGGTATTTTTTAATTTCCTCTTTGATTTCTTCAGTGATCCATTGGTTGTTTAGTAACATGTTGTTTAGTCTCCACGTGTTTGTAATTTTTGCCATATTTTTCTTGTTGATTTCCACTCATATAGCATTGTGGTCAGCAAAGATGCTTGATATGATTTCAGTTTTCTTAAAGTTACCGAGACTTGATTTGTAGCCCAGGATGTGATCAATCTTAGCGAATGTTCCATGCGCACCTGAGAAGAATGTGTATTCTGTTGCTTTTGGATGGAATGTCCTATAAATATCTATTAAGTCCATCTGATCTAATGCTTCACTCAGGGCCTGTGTGTCCTTATTGATTTTCTGTCTGGATGATCTATCCATTGCTGTAAGTGGGGTGCTAAGGTCCCCCACTATGATTTCGTTATTGTTGATTTCTCCTTTTAAGGTTGTTAGCAGTTGCCTTATATATTGTGGTGATCCTATGTTGGGTGCATAGATATTTAAAACTGTTATATCTTCTTCTTGGATTGATCCTTTGATCATTATGTAGTGCCCTTCCTTGTCTCTTAAAATGTTCTTCATCAAAAGTCTATTTTGTCTGATAGGAGTATTGCTACTGCAGTTTTCTTTTGATTCCCGTTTGTATGGAATATTTTCTTCTATCCTCTCACTTTCAATTTGTATGTGTCCCTCGAAGTGAAGTGGGTCTCTTGAAGACAGCATATATATGGGTCTTGTTTTTGTATCCGTTTGACTGGTCTATGTCTTTTGGCTGAGGCATTCAGTCCATTAACATTTACGGTAGTTATTGATATATGTCTTCTTACTGCCATTGTATTAACTGTTTGTGGTTTTTGTTGCTCTTTTTTCTTCCCTTATTCTGTTGTTGTCTCCCCTTGTGGTTTGATGACTATCTTTAATGTTGTATTTGAGTTGATTTTTCTTATTTGTGTATCAACTGTAGATTTTTGGTTTGCAGTTACCCTGAAGTTTTGATATAGGAGTCTATATATAATCGAGATTGTTTAAAGTTGTTGGTTTCTTAATTGCACATGCATGTCCAGTGTCCTGCATTTGTGCTCTCTTCTCATGATTTCTGGTTTTGGTAGCACAATTGTGTATGGATGATTTAATATCTTTACTGTATATATGCCTTTACTGGTGAGCCTTGTCATTTGTGATGTTTTTGTTTCTGGTTGTGGCCTTTTCTTTTCTGCCTAGCGAAGTTCCTTTTAGTATTTGTCGTAAAGCTGGTTTCGTGTTACAGAAATCTCTTGGCTTCTGCTTATCTGTAAAGGTTTTGATTTCTCCTTCAAATCTGAATGAGAGCCTTGCTGGGTAAAGTAATCTTGGTTGGAGGTTTTTTCCTTTCATTACGTTAAGTATATGATGCCACTCCCTTTTGGCCTGTAGAGTTTCAGCTGAAAAATCTGCTGATAACCTTATCGGGGTTCCCTTGTATGTCATTTGTTTCTTTTCCCTATCTGCTTTCAAAATTTTCTCTTTTTCTTTAATTTTGGTCATTTTGATTAATATGTGTCTGGGGGTGTTCCTCCTTGGGTTTATTTTATATGGTACTCGTTGCACTTCTTGGATTTGAGTGAGTGGTTCCTTTCCCAAGTTAGAGACGTTTTCGCCTATTATCTCTTTGAATATTTTTTCTGTCCCTCTTCTCCCTCTGGCATCCGTATAATATGGATGTTTGTGCATTTCACATTATCCCAGAGTTCTCTGAGACTCTGCTCATTTCCTTTCAATCTTTTATCTCTTTTCTATTCTGCATTAGTGATTTCCACTAATGTGTCTTCCCCCTGCTTATTCATCCTTCTGCCTCCTGTATTTACTGTTGGCTGCTTCTAATGAATTTTTTATTTCAGTTACTGTGTTTTGCATTTCTTCTTGTTTAATATTTACATCTTGTATTGTTTTGCTCAGTGTTTCCTGTAAATTATCAATCTTTGCCTCCAGTTTATTTCCAATGTCTTGCATCATCCTCAGCATCAACAGTCTAAAGTCTGTTTCTGGGAGGCTGATAATCTCATCACTGAGCTGTTTTTCTGGTGTGTTTTTTTTTTTTTCTCCCTTATCTGAGTTACAATTTTCTGTCTTTTCATTTTTACAGGTTTTTGGTGTGGTGACCTTTTTGTAGACAATAGAGTTGTAGCCTTTCTTACTTCTGGTATTTGCCTCCCCTGTGGCTGAAATTGGTATGGGGTGGCTTGCCGTAGGCTTCCTGATGGGAGGGACTGATGCCTGCCCACTGGTAGGTGGGGCTGATTCCTATCCCTCTGGTGGATAGGGCTTTGTCTCTTGGTGCGATTAGAGGTGGCTGTGTGCCTGAGGGGTCTTTAGGCAGCCTGTTTACTGATGGGTGGGGCTGTGATCCCACCTGGATTATTGTTTGGTCTGGGGCTTCTCAGCACTGATGGGAGGGACCAGATTTTCCCAAAAACGGCTACTTCTAGAGAAATGCAGGCTGATGAATATATCCAAGAGCTTCACCTCCAATGCCCTTCCCCCACAGCAAGCCAGTCACCCCTGTTTTCCCAGGAGATCCTCCAAGAATTGCAGTCAGGTTTGACCAGGATTCCTATGGAGTCTTTGCTTTGCCCTGGGACCCAGTGCATGTGAAAGTCTATGTGCACCTTTCAAGAATGGAGTCTTCGTTTCCCCAAGTCTCGTGGATCTCCTTCAGACAAGCCCCACTGGACTTCAATGCCAGATGCTCTGGAGGTTCTTTCCCTCTGTGCCAGATCCTCAGGTGTGGTATTTGACGTGGTGCTCAGAACTCTCAGTTCTGTAGGTGAGTCTCTGTGATACAGCTACTTTCCAGTCTGGGGGGCTTCCCACCCAGGAAGTATGGGGTTGCTTATATCATGTAATCACCCCTACTACCTCCTGATGTGGTCCTCTCTTTTCTTCTGGAGTAGCATATCTTTTTGACTGTTTCCAGTCTATTTGGTTGAAGGTTGCTTGGCATTTGGTTTTAATGTTGTTTGTATGAGAGAAATTGAGCTCCAGTCCTTCTGTTCCTCCATCTTAATCCCAAAAGTCCTAGAGTCCTTTTTTCCATTGTGCTCAGTCTGGTTTCACTTGCTCACAGCATACTGCATGCAGAGGACTTACCCCTGGTGCTTCAGGCCAGAGTTCCCACCATGAAAAGGCCAAGCCAATGCCTCAGCTCAGGGTCTCCCTCTGTGTGCAGAACCCTCCATAGATTTGTATGGTTGTGTTTATTGTCATTTGTCTCATTTTTTTTTATTTCCTTTTTCATTTCCTCATTGATCCATTATTTTTTTAGTAGCATGCAGTCTAGTCTCCATGTAGTAAGATTTTTCTCATTTCCTGTGGTTGATTTCTAGTTTTATGCCATTGTGGTGAAGAAGATACTTGAAATAATTTCTATAGTCTTAAATTTGTTGAGGTTAGTTTTTGGCCCCAGCATGTGATCAATCCTAGAGAATGTTTCATGTGCACTTGAAAAGTATATATATTCTGTGGTTTTTGGATGTAATGTCCTGAAAATATCAATTAAGTCTAAATGTTTTGTTGTGTCATTTAGGATCTCTGTGGTTTTTTATCTAGAAGATCTGTTCATTGATGTGAGTGAGATGTTAAAGTCTTGTACTGTTATTGTATTCCCATCAATTTCTCCTTTTATGTCTGAAGTCTGTTTTATCTGATGTGAGTATTGCGACTTCCTCTTTTCTGTCAGTTCCATTCACATGAAATATCTTTTTCCATGCCCTCACTTTCAATTTATATGCGTCCTTTGCCCTAAGGTGGGTCTCTTGTAGGCAGCATAGTGTAGTTGCTTTTTTTTTTTTTTTTTTTAATCCAGTCTGCCACTGTTTTTGATTGGAGCATTCAGTCCATTGACATTTAAGGTAATTATTGATAAATATGTATTTATTGCCATTTTAAGTCTTGTTTCCAGTTTATTCTATGTTCCTCCTTTGTTTCTTTCTTTTTCTTTTTTCTTTTTCTGGTTGGGTATTTTATTTTATGCTGTGTCCTTGGTTTTTGTGAATGTATTGTTTGTTTTTGATTTGTGGTTGCCCTGTTTTTCAAGTATGTTAACTTCTTCCTATATACCTGCTTGCTTTAGACTGATGGTCATATTGGCTCAAACACATTCTAAAAAGTCTAGACTTTCTAACTCTTCTTCTCCATATTTTATGATTTTTGTGTCCTTTTGTAACATCTTCATATTTATCCTGTTTGCTGTTCCTCATGTTTATCATCATTTACACAGTTTTTTCCTTTTTGATCTGTATACTGGCTTAAGTGATTACTTTCCAATTGTGATTTCCTACATCCTGTATCTCTTTACTTCTTTCCTATTTAGAGGAAACCTTGCAGTATTTTTTTAGAATGGGTTTAGTGTTGCTGTATTTTTTCAGTTTTTTTTTTGGGAAAAATTCTTTATTTCTCCTATTTTAAATGATAATCTTGCTGGGTAGAGTATTCTAGGATGCGAATTTTTCCCTTTTAGAATTTTGAATATATCTTGCTGGTTGGTCTCTTCTGATCTGTAGTGTTTCTGTAGAGAAATCAGCTGATAGCCATATGGGGAGACCCTTATAATTAATTATTTCTTGTGCTGCCTTCAAAATCTTCTCCTTCAACTTTTGCCATTTTTATTATGTCTTCATATAGGTAGTTTGGGGCCATCTGTGCTTCCTGTATCTGGACATCTGTTCCCTTCTTTAGATTTGGAAAGTTTTCAGCCATAATTTCTTCGAATATATTTTTCTTTTCCTGTTTTTGCTTTTTAGGACCACACCCATGGCGTATAGAATTTCCCAGGCTAGGGTCAAATCAGAGTTGTAGCTGCTGGTCTGCACCACAGCCACAGTAATGCAGGACCTGAGCCATGTCAGTGACCTACATCACAACTCACAGCAATGCTAGATCCTTAACCCACTGAGCAAAAGGCCAGGGATTGAACCGACATCCTCATGGATCCTAGTTGGATTCATTTCCACTGTGCCACAATGAGAAATCCTTCAAATGTATTTTCAATCCCCTTTCTTTTTCTCTCCTTCTGGAATCCCTATTCATAGACTGGAAACGCTTTATATTATCCCATAGATCTCATGTATTGCTTTTATTTCTTTTCATTTGTTTTTCTGTCTGCTGTCCTGATTGGGTGATTTCCATTATTCTGTCTTCCAAGTTACTTATTTGTTCCTCAGCATTATTTTAGCTGTTCAATATCTTTAACTCAGCTTCTGTTTCTGCAAATGAATTTTCTAATTTTTCTTGGCTCTTCCTTATAGTTTCTAGATCCTTTTTAATGTAATCTGTTACTGTTGATATCTGTTCTTAAGTCCCTCAGTATTTTCATTTTATATATATATATATATATATATACACACACACACACATACATATATATATATATACACATACATACATATATATATATATATTCTTTTTAGGACCATGTGTGCAACATATGGAAGTTCCCAGGCTAGGGGTTGAGTCATAGCTGCAGCTTCCAACCTACACCACAGCCATAGTAATGCTGGATCTGAGCTGTCTGTGACCTACACCTACACCACAGCTCACGGCAGTGCCAGATCCTTAACCCACTGAGCAAGGCCAGGGATCGAAACCTCATCCTCATGGATCCTAGTCGGGTTTGTTACCACTGAGCCACAGTAGGAACTACTTCATTATCTCCTTTTTGAACTCAGTGTCTGTTAGACTATAGAGGTCTCTTTCTTTGGGAGACAGCTATGCTCACCACCGTACCACCAACATACAAGTCTTTCATTGTTTGCTCCTTCAGGGGAATTCTGTCCTTTTAACTGGGAATGGTTCCTGTGCTTCTTTATTTTGCTTGCATTTTTTCTTATTCCGTGAGCTTAGGGAAAGCAATTATCTACTATAGTCTTGGAAGGCTTTTTATATGTGGGAATGTCCCTGGGTAGCTTGCAAGGGGTATTTATTTATTTATTTGGAGTGAGGGCTGCATTTGGTTTGGATGTTTGCTGTCTCTTTGCTCAGTGTGTGAAGGCTGTTATCCCCTTGATAGCAGGTGTGGAGGTGTACACCTGTGTGTGCTTCTAGGAAGGTGGGTGCAACATGTAGTGCCTGAAGATGGCACCTAGTTGCTGGACCTTTGACAGTGGTGAGGATCCACAGAGAATTGGAGGCATCAGGCTGCCACTGGTTGCAGGGCCCTGGGAAGTGTCAGTAGTCCTCAGGGAGGTAGGGGCAGTGCCCAGAGCTTTTGGCAGTGGCAGTGGTGAGACTCGGGCATTCCCAGGGTGGTGAGGGCACCAGGTGGAACTTGGTTACAGGGCCTGCCGTGGCAACAACCCCTAAAGTGACTGGGACTGCAGGCAGTGCCTCTTCATGGGACTTTTAGTGGTAGTGGGCCGCACCCACTTCAGGAGTCCCAGATGGCTATGGCAGTTTGTACCCAACCCCAGAGCCTGCATAAGAGGCACCCTGCTGCCCAAGAGCCCACGCTTGCACAGAGAAAGATATTCCTTTGGCAGTCCTGCCTCTCTTCTTCTCACCCTCCCCAGCAATGGCACCTTGCTTCTGTGGCCTAGGCCTCCTCCTGCACTCCCTCAGCTCTGTAGTCTCAATACCCAGGCCCCCACCTGAGTGTCTCAGGCTGTGGTGTTCCAGGTGGTGGTACCAATGATCTGTGTGGTTTTCTCTCTGCTTTGCTCTCCTCTGATCAGCTATGGCACTTTTTCCTGAGCTTTTGAAGTTGCCCCTCTGTCCTGGCTGATCTCGCTGTCAGTTGTGTGGCCTCCAAGGGTGCAGATTCCTTTCCTCTTTCACAGCTCTCTTGGGAGTTCTGGTCCTGTCCTCATTCCTTTTCTTCTCTTTTCTCTCCCTCTCTTTTGTTCTACCCAATTATATGGAGGGTTTCTTGCCCTTTTTGGAGGTCTGAGGTCTTCTGCCAGTGTTCAGTAGATGTTCTGTGTGAATCACTCTTTTTTTTTTTTTTTTTGAATGTTTGTTTGTGGGAGAAGGTGAGTGCCACATCTTACTCTTCTGCCATCTTGATCCCACCTCCCATTTTTTAATAAGACTTTTTTTTGATATTTAGTTGTATGAATTCTTTTATATTTTAGGCATTTACCCCTTATCAAATATGTTATTCGAAAGTATCACCTCCCATTAAGTAGGCTGTCTATTTGTTTTGTTGGTAGTTGCTTTCACTTTGCAAAAAGCTTTTATTTATTTTATTTTTAAATTTTTTTAGGGCTGCACCCATGACATATAGAAGTTCCCAAGCTAGGGGTCAAATCAGAGCTGTAGCTTCTGGTCTATGCCACAGCCACAGCAATGCCAGATCTGAGCCATGTCTGTGACATGCTCACAGCAATGCCAAATCCTTAACCCACTGAATGAGGCCAGGGATAAAATCCTCATCCTCATGGATATTAGTTGGGTTCATTATCACCGAGCCATGATAGTAACTCCACAAAACTTTTAATTTTGGTGTAGACTCTTTTGTTTATTTTTACTTTCTTTTCCCTTGTCTGAGGGGACATATCCAAAAAAAAAAAATCATTAAGATTGATGTCAAAGATCATACTACCTCTTTTCTTCTAGAAGTTTTATGGTTTCAGGTCTTACATTTAAGTCCTTAGTCCATTTTGAATTTATTTTTGTGAATGGTATGAGAGAATAATCCAGTTTTTTTGCATGTAGTTGTCCAGATTTCCCAACATCACTTAATGAAGAGGCTGTCTTTTGCCCATTGTATATTCTTTCATCCCTTGTCATAGTTAAATTGACCATAATTATGTGGATTTATTTCTCTGCTCTGTATTTTGTTCCAATTTTCTGTGTGTCTTTTTTTTGTGCCAGCACCATACTGTTTTGATGACTGTAACTTTGTAGTATAATTTGAACCAGGGAGCATGAGACCTCCAGCTTTGTTCTTTTTTCTCAAGATTGTTTTGGCTATTCAAGTTGTGTGTGAGTATATGTTTCCATACAAGTTTTAGAATTAGTTCTAGTTCTATGAAAAATGCCAACGATATTTTGATAAAGATTGCATTGATCTATAGATATGCTTAGTTAGTTTGATCATTTTAACAATTTTAATTATTCCAGTCCATGAACATGATTTGTCTTTCCATCTGTGTCATCTTTAATTTATTTCATTGGTATATCCTATAGTTTCTGAGTACAGGTCTTTAACTTCCTCAGATTTATTTTTAGATATTTTATTCCTTTTGGTACAATTATAAATGGGATTGTTTTCTTAATTTCTCTGATAGTTCATTGTGTGTATAGAAACGCAATAGATTTCTGTATGTTAATTTAGTCTCCCGAAACTGTACCAAATTCTTTGATTAGCTCTAGCAGTTTTTTGGTGGCATTTTGAGGAATTTCTGTATTGAATCATGTCATCTGCAAACAGTGACAGTTTTACTTCTTTGCAATTCGGATTCCTTTTATTTCTTTTTTTATAGCATTTTTTTCAGTGCTCAATTATATTTATAATTGTACAACGATCATCACAACCAATTTTTATAGCATTTCCAGCCCAAACCCCTAGTGCATCTCCCCTACCATATATATACCATATATATATATATATATATATATATATATATATATATATATATCCTCCCACCATCTAAGATATCATTTAAGGCCAGTTTTATTGTTGATTTTCTGACTGGATGATATGTCCTTTGATGTAGGTTGGTACTAAAGTCCCCTAGTATTATTAAATTATTGTCAATTTCTCCCTTTATGTCAATATTTGCTTTTTGTGTTTGGGTGCCCCTATGTTGGGTGCATATATATTTATAATTGTTATATCTACTTAGGTTTATGCCTTTATCAATATGTGTTGTCCTTAGTCTCTTGTGACAGTTTTTGTTTCCAAGTCTATTTTGTCTGATACAAGTATTAGTACATTTTTTATTTTGTTTTTCATTTCCGTTTGCATGGAATAACTTTCCCATCCCCTTATTTTCAGTTTGTGTGTGTCTTTAGATCTGAAATGAGTCTCTTGTAGGGAAGTTTTTGGTTATTTTGTTCTCTTCTCTTGTGATTTGAAGGCTATCTTTAGTGAATATTTGAATTCCTTTTTCTTTACTGTGTTGTGTATCTTTTATGGATTTTTGGTTTCTGGTTCCCATGAGGCTTATGTCTCTCTGCCTATCTATGATTATCTCGAGTTGCTGATCTCCTAAGTTCAAACACACTTTAACAATCCTGCATTTTTACTTACCCTCCCATGTTCACTTCTTTTGACATTATATTTTAGCATCTTTTTGTTTTGTGTATCCCCTAACTACTTACTGCAGATACAGATAATTTTACTACTTTTGCCTTTTAACCTTTTTACTACTTTATGCATGGTTGATTGACAATCTTTACTGTATATTTGCTTTTACTAACGAGATTGTTCCTTTTGTAATTTCCATTTTTCTAGTTGTGCCCCCCCACACACACACACGCTTAAGGAGTCTCTTTAATATTTCTTATAAAGTTGGTTTGGTGATGCTGAACTCTAACTTTTGCCTGTCTGTAAAATTTTGATCTCATCATCAAATCTGAATGAAAGCCTTGCCAGGTAGAGTATTTTTTCTTGTTGTTGTAGGTTTCCCCCTTTCATCACTTTAAATATATCATACCACTCCCTTCTGACCTGCAGAGTTTCTGCTAAAAAGTCAACTGATAGCCTTATGGCAGTTTCCTTGTACATAAGTAGTTGCTTTTCCCTTGCTGCCTTTAATATTTAAAAATTTTTTGCCATTTTAATTACAATGTTTCTTAGTATGGTCCTCTTTGGATTGATCGTGTGTGGGATTCTGGGCTTCCTGGACCTGGATATCTGCTTCCTTTCCCAGGTTAGGGGAGTTTTCAGCTATTATGTTTTCAAATATGTTCTCTGCCCCCTTCTTTCTTTTCCTTCTGATACCCCTATAATGTGAATGTTGGTATGCTAGAGGTTGTTATCCCTGAGGTTTTTGTTTTCTTTGGCTGCTCCATGGCATATGGAACTCCTGGGCTGTGGATCAGATCCAGGCTACAGTTGTGGCAACACCAGATCCTTAACCCACTGTGTTGGGCCAGGGATTGAACCTGTGTCCCAGTACTCCAGAGATGCCACTGATCCTGTTGCACCACAGCAGGAACTCCCTTAAGGTTTCTTAAACTCTTCATTTTTTTTTTATTTTAATTTTTTTTTGTCTGTTCAGGGCTGCACCCATGGTATATGGAGGTTCCCAGGCTAGGGGTCAAATTGGAGCTGTAGCCACCGGCCTACGTCATAGCCACAGCAATGCAGGATCCGAGCCACATCTGTGACCTACACCACAGCTCATGGCAATGCTGGATCCTTAACCCACTGAGCAAGGCCAGGGATCGAACCTGCAACCTCATGGTTCCTAGTGGGATTTTTTAACCACTGAGCCACGACGGGAACTCCTATTCATTTTTTTTTAATTGAGTATAATTAATGTACAATATTATATAAGTTCAGACATACTCCATAGAAATTCACAATTTTCAAAGTTTATATGCCATTTATAGCTATAAAATGTTGGCTGTATTTCTCTATGCTGTATAATATGTCCTTGTAACTTACTTATTTTATACATAGTAGTTTACCTCTTTATCTCCAACCCCTATCTTTCCCCTTCCTCCTTCCCTCTCCCCACTGGTATATACAAGCTTCTTTTCTTTTTTTTTTTTAACTGCTGTGCCCATGGCATAGGGAAGTTCTCAGGCTAAGGGTTGAATTGGAGCTGTAGCTGCTGGCCTAAGCCACAGCCACAGCAACACCAGATCAGAGGCACAGCAATAGGGAATCCTTAACCCACTGAGTAATGCCAGGGATCAAACCTGCAACCTCATGGTTACTAGTCAGAATCCTTAACCACTGAGCCATGATGGGAACTCCCAAGCTCCTTTTCTATATGTGACTCTGTTTATTTTTTGTTATATCCACAAGTTTGTTTTATTCTTTAGATCCCACATATAAGTGATACCATACCTTATTTGGCTTTCTATGACTTATTTCGCTTAACATCCTTCATGTTGTAGTATATAGCAAAGTTTCATATTTTACGGCTTGAGTAGTAGTTATTGCATTGTATATATATCACATCTTTATCTATTTGTCTGCTTATGGACATGTGCATTGTGTCCATATCTTTGCTATTGTAAATAATGCTGCTATGAACATTAGGCTTGTCTTTATTTCTTTTTTATTTCTATTTTTTTCTGTTCAGCTCCAGTGATTCCCACTACTCTGTCTTCTAGCTTGTGGATCTACTCTTCTTTATCATCTAATCTAATATTAATTCCCCTCTAATGCATTTTTTTCTTTCAATAATTGTATTCATCTCTGTTTGGCTCTTTATATTTTCTAACTCTGTTAAAACCATCTAACTTTTTGCTCTGTTCATCTGTAGAACTTCATCTAAAGTTGAAGTAATGATCATCTTTATGATCATTACCATGACTACTGCTATATGCTCTAGGGGTGCCTTCTGTTTGGCCTCCTTGGGCCCTTCTGTTGTGACTGACTCTGTGGGTTGTCTGGTGGGTATGGCTAGTCCCAGTCTGATTTCCAAGCCCTCCTTTGTGTAGAGGCTGCTGTCTGCTGGTGGGTGTGGCTGTGGGGCCTGGGGGATCCTGGGTTCTGGCTAGTCCACTGGTGGGTGGAGCTGGGTTCTGGAGTGGGTGCTTGCAGGGCGTGGGGGGTGGGGGAGTGTGTTTCAGATCTAGTGTTGGCCTGCTAATGGACAGGGCCAATTTCTGACACAGCTGGCTGTTGGGTCTGAGATGTCCCAAAGCTGATGTACCTGTTGGTGAATGGGACCGGATCCTGGGACAGCTGCTAAGGGGCCCAAGGTGTACCAGAGCTAGTTTCTGCCTGCTGGTGGGCAGGATCAGGACCTGGGGGTTCCTGGGCCTGGTGTTGGCCTACAGGTAGCGTTAGAGTTGGTGCCAGCTCACAGGTGGGCAGATCTGGATTCCTGAGTCTCTGGCTGCAGGGCCCTGAGGGTCCTAGGACTGGTTTTGCCATGCTGGTAGCTGGGGCCAAGTCTTGGACTGGCTGTCTGAGGGGCCCATGTTGTCCTAGAGCTGGTTTTGGCCTGCTGGTGGCCAGGGCCCAGGGGCATTTGTGGCTGGTGCAGGCCTGTTGGTGGGTTGAGCTGTGTCTAGTATCTTGTTCTGAGACATAGCAGTACTAGGGCCAACAGACTGGGGCAGGGCTGGATCTCAAGATTTATAAGCTGGAAAGGGGACTCCAAAAATGACAGGGCTGGATCTCAAGACTTATAAGCTGGAAAGGGGACTCCAAAAATGACATTTGCCAGCACCAGTGTCTGTGTGGTAGAACAAGCTCCCAAAGATGGTTGCTGCCAATCTTTGCCCCCAAGGTGGGCTGCAGTTGCCCCCTGCCTCCCCAGAAGACTCTAGACAGTGGGTCTGACTCAAACTCCTTTCAAATAACTGCTTCTTCCCTGGGTCCTAGAGTGTGTGAGGGTTTATGTACACCCTTTAGAAGTTCTCATTTCCCACAGCCCTCTGCCTCTTCCAAAAGTAAGCTCTGCTAGTCTTCAAAACCAAACATTCTAGGGACTCATTCTCCAGGAACAGGACTGCCTAGGCTGGCGGTCCCAGTGTGGGGCTTGGACCATTCACTCCCTAGAGAGAGAACCTCTGCAATTTTAATTATCCTCCTATTTGTGCGTTACGCACCTGGGGGCATGGATCTATACCCCTCCTATCCATCTCAAGGTGAGCCCAGGGTCTTCCTACTCCACCATCATGGCCACACCTCTCCTCTATTATAATGAATTTTGTTAAAATAGATACTGTATTTGAATATCATCTATTTGTGGAATCAAAGGCACTAGTTTGAACATATATATATATATATATATATACATATATATATACATATATATATATATATATATTTTTTTTTTTTTGTAATGGCCATGCCTGCCCACTTTGGAAGTACACATGTTGAACAGCTTGACCCATTTGGGAGGCTCCAAGGCATAAAATACTATCTTGAGAGAATGATATTTCAGTTTAGTAGAGCCATGAAATGCTGAATAATTTAGCAGGGCCATGAACTGCTATTGTCTCCCTATCCTTTCACTTCTGTTAACATATGTCAGGTTGGCTTAAGTGGTTTCTCAACAAGTGATAGTTCTGAACAGTCAGGAAGGGATATAGCTGGGGCATAGACGGGACTAGGGTTAGTCATTCTGCCACTTGTCAGCATGAAAACCCCTACTGTAATTGCCTATAACTTTTTCTATATTATCTATGAAACTAAATTTTATGAGGCCAAGAATCTTTTCATGATCGTGATAGACATATAGGTGCTCAATAGGAGTTTAGTAAATGAATCAAGGCACTGGGACTTGAGGCTTGAAGCAGGCTTTAAAGCAAGAGACCATGGGTTCCAAAGTGAAACCAGGGTTAGCTGTTGACATCATTTAGATCTTTAACTTAATAAATGTTTTAAAGCTACTGATTGATGTTTAGGTCTAGAGAGAGGCTCACGACAATAACTGCAAGTAGTCATGCAATGTATTATGAGAAACTGATAGTTGCATTTTCTGGTTGTATGGATTCTGATTTAGATCTTTAGTATTTACAAAAAAATTATTAACCATTATTTCTTTCTTTTTTTTTTTTTGTCTTTTTGCCTTTTCTAAAAGGGCTACACTCGTAACATATGGAGGTTCCCAGGCTAGGGGTCTAATCAGAGCTGTAGCCGCTGGCCTACACCACAGCCACAGCAACGCAGGATCCGAGCCGTGTCTGCAACCTACACCACAGTTTGTGGCGACGCTGGATCCTTAACCCACTGAGTGAGGCCAGGGATTGAACCCGCAAGCTCATAATTCCTAGTCAGATTTGTCAACCACTGAGCCATGATGGGAACTCCTAACCATTATTTCTTGAAAAAGTACCAATCATTTAAAAGTTTGTGGCCGTATTTTCTACTATAAGCCAGCTCCCAATTATATATGATGGGGAATTTTTGATACTTACAGATTCTGCTTTAAAAAGATAAATATATAAAAGCGTCAGTACATTGAGAGCATGGTCAGAAGTGCTGAATATGATAACAAATTGTAAAATGAGCTGTTAACAGGAACTAGTAAAAAGCAACAGAAAATAGAGTGATGGCAGTGTAAAGTGACGAGTGACAAGCAGTTGGGAGACTCCCCATGTTTTTAGTAACTTATTAGGTAGTTCATTTGAAACTATATTAAAATATTGTTAGAATATTATTTCAGATAAGAGAACCATAACTGATTGTTTTTAGGAGTTGTGACCCTAAAACATACTTGAATTATTATTATTACTATTATTTTTGCCTTTTTAGGGCCACACCTGCAGCATATGGAGGTTCCCAGGCTAGGGGTATAATCGGAGCTACAGCTGCGGGCCTATGCCACAGCCATGCCAGATCCGAGCCGTGTGTGTGACCTACACCACAGCTCACCGCAACGCCAGATCCTTGACCCACTGAGTGAGGCCAGGGATTGAACCTGCAACCTCATGGTTCCTAGTCGGATTCGTTTCTGCTGTGCTCGGACGGGAACTCCCATACTTGAGTTTATTATTACTCTCTTCTAAAACTCTCCTTTGGGAGTTCCCATCGTGGCTCAGTGGTTAACGAATCTGACTAGGAACTCTGAGGTTGGAACTCTGAGGTTGTGGGTTCGACCCCTGGCCTTGCTCAGTGGGTTAAGGATCCGGCGTTGCCATGAGCTGTGGTGCAGGTTGCAGACGCGGCTCGGATCCCGCGTTGCTGTGGCTGTGGCGAAGGCCAGCAGCTACAGCTCCTATTACACCCCTAGCCTGGGAACCTCTACATGCCACGGGTGTGGCCCTAGACAAGGCAAAAAAAAAAAGATAAAACTCTCCTTTGATCTGGCTCTGTGGCACAATGGGTAGCGCATTGGACTTCTAAAACTCTCCTTTGAAGATTCCTATTTAAGGAGTTCCTGTGTGGCTTGGCACTAATGAACCTGACCATGAGGGTGTGGGTTACATCCCTGGCCTTGCTCAATGGGTTAACGATCCAGTGTTGCTGTGAGCTGTGGTGTAGGTTGTAGACACAGCTTGGATCCTGCATTGCTGTGGCCGTGGTGTAGACTGGCAGCTGCAGCTCCAACTCCTCCCCTAGCCTGGGAACTCTATATGCCACAGATGCAGCCCTGAAAAGAAAAAAAGAAATTCCTATTTTAAAAAATTGATAGACATTGCCCTTTCACCCTTGTTTCAGGCCCCTAGATCGGCCTCTAGGAAACAACCATTATGTTCAGCCAATTAACTTATCAAAATCTTTCACATTCCAAATTTCAGAATTTCAACTGTAAAAAAATTTTATGTTACTGTCATGTTAGGTGAATTTCTTTTATGTATGTATGTATGTATGTATGTATTTATGGCTTGTACCTGTGGCATATGGAGGTTCCCAGCCTAGGGGTTGAACTGGAGCATCAGCTGCCGGCCTACCCCACAGCCACAGGAACATGGGATCTAAGCCATGTCTGCAATCTACACCACAGCTCATGGTTCGATCCCTGGCCTTGCTCAGTGGGTTAAGGATCCGGCGTTGCCGTGAGCTGTGGTGCAGGTTGCAGACGCGGCTCGGATCCCGCGTTGCTGTGGCTGTGGCGAAGGCCAGCAGCTACAGCTCCTATTACACCCCTAGCCTGGGAACCTCTACATGCCACGGGTGTGGCCCTAGACAAGGCAAAAAAAAAAGATAAAACTCTCCTTTGATCTGGCTCTGTGGCTGGATCCTTATTTCACTGAGCCAGGCTAGGTATTGATCCTCCATCCTCATGGATACTAGTCATGGTTGTTACCTCTGAGCCACAAAGGGAACTCTGAATTTCGTTTATTTCTGTTAAGTTTTGGTAGTTTTATATGTTTATTTTCTGTTCACACCTCCCACGCAACACCCTGTTTTAGGCATTCCTCCAAGATCAGAGCAACAGCTGCCTAAATTGACTTACTACTTTTTTTTTGGTTCGATATAGATAATTTACAGATATCTTCCTGTTGCTTCCCTGATTTAAATATTGGAAAAATGCTTCAATAATTTTACTGCTTGTTGGATATCATCTCAAGTATTTGAATTTTAGAGCTCTCTGAAACAAATGTTTTCTTTTCACCACTCTCTTCTCTCTTCCTTTTTGCTGCAGCAAAGGTCATTTGCCGCCTGGCTCTCCCACTACTTCTTTTCATTTTTAGCCTTAGTGGAGTGGAATGGGCTAAATTAAAATAGCAGGTCTGGTAATTAACTTGCTTAGTGGTCTTAAAACCAGAGACAATAAATCAATAAATGCCTAGAATCTGGGATGGAGTCTGGCGGGTAGGGAGGATGCCTATTAATGGCAGTTGTTTAATAATACTTTTTTTTTTTTTTGTCTTTTTAGGGCCGCACCTGCAGCATGCGGAGGTTCCTAGGCTAGGGGTCAAATTGGAGCTCAGCTGCCGGCCCCTGTCACAGCAACATGGAACCTGAGCCTCGTCTGTGACCTACACCACAGCTCACGGCAACGCTGGATCCTCAACCCACTGAGCAAGGCCAGGGATCAAACCTGTGTCCCCATGGATGCCAGTCGGGTTCTCTAACTGCTGAGCCACAACGGGCACGCCTGATAATACCCTTCATTCTTCCATTCATGACCATAAAACACTGAGCTAGACTTGAATTTCCACTCCTGTCCCTTCTTTTTCCCTGAGTACTCTGTTCACACTTAAATTCACTGCCCTGTTGCTTTGGATCTTCTCTCCACAGCAGGTTGTAATATCCTTTTGAGTTGCATTCTTCCCCCAGGCTCTCATATAATGCATTGTGTGCACAGTAGTCATGCAGTAAGGGATGTTGATTGGCAAGGAAATCACTTATGCAGTTTTCTCCCATTTACGGGTGCAAAAGATAGTTGTAAGAATCATCCTGAAAAAATATTGTCCATGCCATAAATTATTTAAATGGTAAAAGAAAAACATGTTAAGGGAACAGCGGTCTTTGAAGTTGATATGGTGTCAGACCTATGACAGAAAACTTTTCTGAAAAACAGAATATCCCTTTGTATAAAAAAATGCTTTTTTTTCACCTTTTCTCACAATCGTTTGTTTCTTTTTTAAGAGGCCTGTGAAAAGACCAAGGCTCTAGTTAAGCACTTCAGCCACCAGGTGGAAGCACCTCAATGGGAGTTCTTTGAAGGCGTCCGCTAATGGTAGGTAGTCTCCTAACAGTATATACGTAATACTTCCAGAGGATGAATTACTGGGCTAGAAAGCAAAGAAATAATGGGAATGCTATTCTCAGTTATTAAAGGAAACACAAACTTCACATTTTGGCCCTGAAATCATTCACTAGTCACCCTTCAGAGCATCATGAGATAAGTAAGCACTGTGTGTAAAAACACTATGCTTTAGTGTTGAAGAAAATGTTCTTGATCAATGAGGAAAAATATTTTTGATTAACTGACCTAAGTTAACTGTTATTAACTATATTATTTTAGTATAAGCTCTGGAAATTTTAATATCTAAGAAGGTGTAGCAATTGTGTAAGCTGTTACTCTTAGAATTTGAGGTTCCATTCTTTAAATCAGTTGCTTTTCTTTCATTATAAAAGTAGTAAATAGAAAATTTCAAAAACAAAATAGGAAAAACAAAAACACCCTATGATCCAAAAAAATAGATTAATCCCTTTTACAGTTTATTTTTACTTTTTTCCTCTATGTATAATATTTTTAAATTTATTTAAAATTTATATCTTGCTTTGGAGGGTGGGGTAGGGAGTAGTTAATGCTACAAGGAACTGCAAATATCAAAGTCTAGCTACAATATACCAGGAAACACCTGCTAAAGGTGTTCCTATATAATGAATTCTCTTGAAAATAGGAAAACTGCCAATTTATTTTCTAAATTGAAACATTTGTCACTTTTAAGACATTGGTGCCTGTAAATTACTCCCTACTCAAACTTGTCTCAACTATTATTTGCTTAGCATTTTTCAGGGGGCAAATGCTTCAGTCCAACCTCTCTGACCTATGTTTAGAAATTTGATATTAAGAGGCTGCATCAAGGAGCGTTAGGGCTGTTAATTTTCCAAGTTTATTATTCTGTGTTTAAAAAGCACTTTGAAATCAATAAGACATTATGCAGGACAAAAGACACCCTCCTTATATCAGCATTTCCCAAATTGCGTTTGGAAATCTAGATTTGTAAATTCAAAGAACTGGTACTAGGCTAAATTAAGAAAATGGTTCCATGAGTCTGTTTGGGGAATCCACTTCTTTCCTGCATGATTTCTCAGACCCCCTCCCCCCCTTTTTTAGGACTGCACCCACTGCATATGCAGCTGCTCGGACCAGGGGTTGAATCTGAGCTGCAGCTGCTGGCCTACACCACAGCCATAGCACACAGGTTCCAAGCTGTGTTTCAACCTACACCACCGCTCACGGCAATGCCAGATCTTAAACCCACTGAGCAAAGCCAGGGATCGACCCTGCATCCTCATAGATACTAGTTGGGTTTGTTAACCACTGAGCCATGACAGGAACTTCCACTCAGACCCTTTACTACCTCAGTGTACACTGGGAATTTTCCAAAGGTTGTGTGTGCTGTGTGTTTTGGTTTTTGTGCCAGTAGGCACATTTTTCATCCATCTTCTGCCCCATGGCACAAATTAATTTGGATGGGTATATAGCATTACCATATAAACTGTTCTGGAAGGACTATCTGGGCTCTGAAGAGTTATTACAATATTATTGCCTCATAAAAGGCATCAAATTTGGTCTTTCCCAGGCTTCATTTGGTGGTAATCAGTTCTCTCTGGTATGTGGACTTTGTACACTGCCACTAGGATTTGTTTTTAAAGTAATGCAATGGAAAGAAACAGCATTGTTTATATGAATATTATTTATTGAGAATCAGAAATATTCTGATTTTACTGAATCACTGAATTCAGAGGTAGTCATAGCCTCTACCCCCCAAAAAAAACTTTATAGTCTTAGACTATTTGTACATTTTAAGTTCTTAATTATAGTACAAAAGAAAGTCACCGAGAAAACTTGTAAAATCAGCTTATGTAACATCTATAAAAGGCTACGGAAGAGTTCATATGCTAAAGTATGATAAAATGGTTTGTGAGCAATACAGTACAATATCTGCTTATCAGTGATACAATGTAAGGTTTATAATGAGGTTAGACTTTCCCCAAATTTCTAGTTTAGGTGCCGTTAACTTTTTCTCTTTAACCATATCATCACCCTCCCCCCCACCCCCGCCAATCTAAATCTGTCACAAAATAGGCGATTGGATTATCACTGTGTAGCATAAGAACCATGTTTCTCAATAAGCAACTTCCCCATTACAATAATATGCTATGCTCATTTTTCTAGATTCCCTAAGATATTTCTAAACCAGTGCCAGATATTTTTTACTTTCTAAAGGGAGAGCTAGCCTCTCTCTTACCATTTAAAGAAACACTACAAATGCAAATTTGCTTCTGGAACGAAAATGCTGATTTCTTAGGCTTTCAGAAGTATGAGAAGAGGCTTTTTAACGTTTCTGATACATCCAACAGCTCAAGTCTGTGATAAATTAAGCACCAAAATCAACACTGATACTTATCTGCAGGGACTTGATATTTCTCTAAAAATACTCCCCACCATTTAAATTCATTCATGTTAACACTTATTATAATATGAGGAGGTACATGAGAGAAAGCGGTGTTATTTCATGACTGTTTCCTTAAATATCATTAAATGAACATTCCAGCTAGCCAATATTTTAGTTTTTTTGCCAGTTCTGCTTACTGGTCTCTAATAAGTTATACTGCCTTCAAAATATTTATGTCCCTTGAGTGTTAACAGTCTTTTCCTCCACATGGTCAAGCACCCAAAACAGGCACCAGAGTGTGGCATCTTACTGCACTGCTACCGATAGTCGCAGCATCAGAGTCTAGCAGAGACCTTCATTTCACAGGTAAGGAAACTGCACATGGGGTGGGGTGGCTCACAGGGCTCTTGCTGTCTCATGATCATTTTATTACACCTGCTATCTGCTTTTCTCCTATCTTGAAAACCTTTGCCATGTTAGTTCCTCTGTAAAAGGAATTATACCTGAACTTAGAACCTGAGGAGCATAATCACCAGCCCAAGAGGGTGGAAAACAGTAGGAAAGGTGTTAATGCAGGGAGATCTGGGGATCTGGTCCCACCGTAGTCAGAATTCCATGCTCATTTCTCCTCTTGAACACGTCACTTGACGAGTGGAGGGCATGGCTGGGACCTTACCATACTAAATCCTTGAGACAGACTTCACTGTCGAGCACAGAATTGTAGCTGCAAAATAAGTACCCCTAAACCTGCTCTGAACTAAATTCATGTTTGGTTTATATTTGGTTTGGAAATCTCTAAATTGTTTTGCTTGTCACTAAATGGTTTTAACCTTGATTTTGATAAAAATTTCTGATTTTAAAAATATTTCCTTAAGAAATTTACATGAAGGCTCATGATGAACCAAATCAAATTTTGGTTCATGTCCCTTCAAAATTCGCTGTCCTGGAAAAGGAAAAGTTAGAACTCAGAATGTCTGATTGAAAACTGTCTAGCACTTGATGGTAAGTTGAGTTTTATATACTTTTATCTGATATACCAAAATCATTTTCCATAACATACTTATACTTTCAAGTATATAATTACTGCTTATTTAAATAAAAATGATCAAGATATTAGGTTATTACCAGATTTAAAAGAAGTCTATAAATTTTGATTATTAATATGTATGATTTTGTGCATGCAGAATAAATCTGGCACAGAAATAGCTCCTAAATACCCACGTATCGCCAAGCATGTACCAAATCCAGTATAGTGTTTCCAGGCCCTGTAGAACTTATTTCAAATAAGAGCCATGGCAACTCACTTTCCATGAGTAATACATAGCATTCAGAAATTTTCTTACCAGTGTTGCTATTTTTTTTTTCCTGTTTGATACCCTCCCACCTGTCACCAAGTCTTGCATATAATGTTTGAAGAGTAGCAGGTTTCTGAAACCCTTTTTTTAATCATTCGGGTCTCACCATTTCTAGGAACTGAGGATAAGCAAGTTTTTCAAACAGATTAAATAGACCTTGGTTTCAAAGACCTCACACTCTCCAAGAGAAAAGCACACATGGAAGTAGACAATCATAACAGTGTTATAAATTCCATAACAGAGGGTCCCTGTTTAATTTGGGGAGCAGAGAGGGAGCAGACTGACTGGGAGGGGTTGAAACTGAGTGGAATAGGACGATGATCAGCAAAGGCTTCCCAGAGGAGTTGATACCTGAACTGAATTTTAAAAGGAGTGGTAAAGAAAAGGTAGTGGGTCCGAATGGTATTTTTTTTTTCTTGTTTTGTTTTTTTAGGGCCACACCCAAGGCATATGGAGGTTCCCAGGCTAGGGGTCCAGTCAGAGCTGTAGCTGCCGGCCTTCGCCACAGCCACAGCCACAGCCACAGCAATGTGGTATCCGAGCCTCGTCTGTGACCTACACCACAGCTCACAGCAACACCAGATCCTTAACCCACTGAGCAAGGCCAGGGATCGAACCCATGTCCTCATGGATGCTAGTCCGGTTCGTTAACTGCTGAGCTACAACGGGAACTCCAGGATGGCATTTCTGACACAGAGGAAACACAGCATGTTATGTGTGTAGGAACTACAAACAGTTGCTTGTTGATTTTTGCTTTAAATAGATCCTTTTCCCCAGAGCTGTGTGGACGTGGGATTTGAAGAGGAGAAGGCTGGAAGCAAGAGACCAGTAAGGCTGCTGCTGTGGTGCAGGTGAGCTACGATGGCCTAAACCTGGCAATGTTAGTAGCCATGAGAGAGGGCAGAATCAATCAACACACATAAATAACATCAGTCTATAGGAGGAGAAGGAGGTGGAGGTATCAAGGGTGACTCCCAGGCTTCTAGTTTGGTGCTCTCAGAATGAGAAAGAGAATGTAGGAGGAAGAGCAGCTCTGGGGAGAAAAGTATGTTCAATTTTCAACGTTTTGAGTTTGAGGCATCAGTGGGTCACGTCCAAGTAGATGTGTCCACTGGAGAGTCAGACCTGAGTCTGAAGCTCAGGCATTTGCAGGTTATTAACATAACCGAAGACTGTGTCACCAGTTGCAGAAAGGCAGTTGCATCCTAACTTAACTGACCTGTTATTTGGGGGCTCCGTAGACAAATTTATCATCCCATCAGATCCATATATTCTTGGGCCACTGAGATGTGGTTGCCTGTTTTTTTCTTATATTTTCTCAGAACATTGGCAAACCTTAACATTCCTAGTCCTGTCATCACTTGTCCTTGCACTGAAAATTATATATGGCACTGTCTTGTCACATGTAGCATACATGACAAGGTCTTGTATATAGTAGGTGATCAGTAAATGTTCATCTTCATTATATTCATTTGGCTCTCTGTATACAAAATTAGTTGCTTGTTCTTTTTGTTTTTTTCCACTTGCAGGAACTTCTTTTTTGCTTCTCAAGTTTACCTTACAAATTTCTAAGAATACTTCAAGATTAAGTGTAAATGGGCAGTATTTGACGGGTAGATGTCTTCCATCAAGACTAAATCATTCCTTTCATTATCACCATACATTGCTTGTTGCAGGTTTTAGAAACAACCATTTCTCTTCTTAGGGAAGGACTGTGGAGTTTAACCAGTTGAGGTCCCACAGAGGGAATTAGAGTTGCAGTAACCTGGCTTGAGTAATCCCTGATTCCAGGTGGTGATGGGGGTTGAGTTTCACATTTTGTTTTATTTGAATAATATGTGAAAAAGAGTCACTAAAAATAAGAACAGACTGGGCTTTGTTGCAACTGAGTGGCCTTGCAAATCTCTGTAAAGAGGAATCATAGGACATAAAGGATTTGATTCTGGGATATGATCCAATTGCCCTCTGAATGGAAGTAAAATATCCTTTTTAAGAGCACTGAAGTTCTGGGATTTGGGGGGAATAGTCACCTTTGTGAGATGTGGGTTGTGTCCAGGGACAGTAACCTGAGAGGAAACAAAGAAACAGTTATCTGAGTGACTTCAGATGTTTTGCAGTGCCAACAGTGAAAACACTGATAGCCACCACTAAAATGCAGCTCTTAACAAACACATGTAACAACCTGCCGTCTCCCAGGCTAGTAACAGCTTGGTTCTGCTCGCTGAATGAGTTATCCAATGCCTATGATGTGGACCACAGTTGTGAATGCTGCTGCTGAGAACTGCAAAGTGAAATAAAGACTGTTCCCTTATCCAGAGATGTTAAGTCAGAAGCTGGAAGCAATAGGTTGATTTCTGACACCATCGTTTTCATGGAGAGCAAAGGTAAAGAGCTGACTATTTTTCTTTGTTCCAAATCTGTACTTAACATCCTGATTTGGTATCAAGATTATTTATAAGTGGAATTCTTTGCTCAGTTGCTTCCATTTTCCTTGCAGTTGATCTGAGTGTATTAAGTTTCCTGCTTCCTTAAGAAGCTTTGATTTTATCTGGTTTTGTCCATATGAATCTGAATCATCAGCTAGATTTATATTTTAGGTGGAGGAAAAGATCAGGAAAGATACGACAAACGCTAAATTAACTACGGATTATATCCACTGAGAAATGCTTTTGTTACATATAGTATATCCACTGAGAAATGCTTTTGTTACATATAGTAGAGAGGGAAAAGAGTGGGGAATACGACTTACATAACCACTAACTGGCATGTATTTTAGCCATTCATTTTGGTTCCAGAGTCTTACCTTCCCCTCTTGTCCTAGAACCTGTAACTAAAGCCAACATGTCCGGTGTTAGTCTAATTGGAAATGAACCATTCATAATATTATTCTATAGAGATGTGGCTTATTTGTGGGATTGCATAAAAATAATTTAGATTCACTACAAGGAAAACTTTTATTTTTATAGAACGGAAATATCAAAGTAAATGACAGGAAAATAAAGGTCCTTTTAAAGCAAAGATTCATAGTGAGTTGAGGTCTTTCCAGTTCTATTCATCTCCTCAGTAGGAGAAGAGATGCTCAAGAAAAGGATTAGTCATCAATGAGCTCCTCATTCAAAGTACTGGGCAACTTGGGGCTAACCTACAGAGCAGGGGATTTTAATCCCATCGAGTTTTATGAACTGAAGAGAATGTCTTTTATTATGTCCTAAAGATGAAATAATGAACTATGAAGTCACTTTTCTCTGCAGAATAAATGACCACCTTCTCTCAGGAGTAGCTCTGTATGGACTACTGTAGCTGGCATCAGACTCACTAAACAAACAAGGAGAATCTTGATATTCTTAGAGAAAGTCACACCCAAGAGGAAGAGGCACAATAAGGCCAAATAAATCAGGTACTTATTCATCTAGTTAATTCACATAAACCCACTCAGGTTCAAACTAGTCCCTACCTCCCTAGAGGAAGAAATGACTCAGAGACATGCATCTAGATAGAATTTAGGGAGTTCCCTGGTGGCCCAGTGGTTAAGGATTCAGTTTACTGCTGTGGCAGAGGTTTGATCTCTGAACCAGGAACTTCTGCATGCCTCCGAGTGCAGCCAAAAAACAAAAGAAAACAAAAAACCCTTTAATAGACTTAAACCTGTAATTTTACTTGCATTGATTAGAAGATACCATCATTTGCTTATAAGAGGGCTGCAAAATATGTCTATTACTTAATACAGTGGTAACTTTGCGGATCAAATTTTATTTGTAATGAGTTCTAAATAACTTGTGCCTCCAGCTTTTTTTGTTTGTTTTTTGTTTTTGCTTTTTAGGGCCGCACCCACAGCACATGGAGGTTCCCAGGCTCGACATGGAGGGGTCAAATTGGAACTGCAGCTGCCTGCCTACGCCACAGCCACAGCCACGCAGGATCCAAGCCGTGTCTGTGACCTACACTGCAGCTCACCACAATGCCGGATCCTTTCACCCACTGAGCAAGGCCAGGGATTGAACCCTCATCCTCATGGATACTAGTCGGGTTCCTTACCACTGAGCCACAACGGGAGCTCCCCAATCTGTTTTTTAATAGTAGAAATTATGTTTCATGGAACAGGCATTAAAATGGTATTCTATGAAGCTTGGAAATACTATTAATATGGTTTATTTCATTTTTTATCATAAAAAGTATCGCCAAAAATGGTATTTGTGTTCTATTAAAAAAAAATTAATCGCCAGTTGGCAAAAAGCATGATTTTGGGGGTTCGGTCCCACCAAATGCAAGTCTGATGTTGACCTATTCTTGTCTCAATGTATCTACTTTTGGACTTTCCAGATTTATTTTAGATTCATTCTTTTTAGGTGAGTAAATATGGTGAATTCTATAATACTTTAATAACAATAACTAGCATTGTATACTTACCTCTATTACATAGGTCCCAGGCAAGAGAAGGAGGTAATACTCTCCAAATTTGTTGGTTCTGTAGGGGCAAATATGTTTTCTGTCTTGGACTTCTACAATTACATTGGGTAAGGGAGTCTCGTTCTGATCAAAAACTTGACCCTTTACACCTGCAAGACAAAAAGAGAATAAAATATTTTATGGTCTATTAAAAAATTCTTATAATCAATTAAGAAAAATATGTTCAATATTACCTGTTTTAAGTTAAAAGTATTTCAGAGGGATGGTAAAATTAGAAAAAACTGAGATATATTAGTTTTAGGTGTCAAAATATTTAACATTATATGTTTGTATCATGAAATAGTCACAGTATGCCCAGTTAATATAGTTACAAATTTTTTTTCTTGTGATGAAAACTTTTAAGATTCATGCTTAGCAAATTTCAAATATATAACATAGTATTATGAACCATATTTACCATACTGTACATTACATCCCCAGGACTTACTGATTTTATAACTGGATGTTTGTACTTTTTGACCACCTTCACCTGTTTTACCCCACCCTCTGCCTGTGGGCAACTACTAAGTTATTTTGTTTCTGATTTTTTGGGTGTTTTTTTCTGGCTACATCCATGGCATGTATAAGTTCCGGGGCCAGGGATAGATCCTGTGCCACAGCAGTGACAATCCTGGATCTTTAACCTCTAGGCCACCAGGGAACTCCTTTTTAAAATTTATTATTATTATTATTATTATTATTATTATTATTTTGCTTCAGGGCTGCACCTGTGGCATATGAAAGTTCCCAGGCTAGGTGTTGGATTGAAGCTGCAGCTGCCAGCCTAGCCAGAGTAACATGGGATCTGATCTACATCTGTGACCTACACCATAGCTCAGAGTAATGTTGAATCCTTACCCCACTGAGTGAGACCAGGGATCGAACCTGCATCCTCATGGATACGAGTCGGGTTCATAAATAGTTGGGGAGTGTTTCAGTTGGCTCCTAGATGTGTGTTAAATTAGATGACTTCCCATCAGGCTGAAGCTTTCAGAGAAGAAAATAGGCTTCTTCATAGAAAGACTGAGCACTTTACAGTCAGCTGCCTCAGCACTGGGACCTGGGGATAGCCAGGTAAGTCTGCGAGAGTCATTTAAAAACCATTTCTCAGTTTTGCTTGTATCCCTTTCTTGGATACAAGCCCTGTCGCTTTCAAAGCTAGATGTTTTGCAGGCTTGTCTCTTGGGTGCAGGTCTTAAAAGTTGGGGTGCCAGATGTGGGATTCAAACACTTTCTTCTCAGGGAGCAGCTTGGCGTTGCGTGGTCCTTCTTGATTATGAGTTGTTGTACCGGAGATGGGTTTATGAAAGATTGTGTCTCAGTTTCTCCCACCTGCTTTGATGTGGATTTTTTCTTGTTTACCTGATATGTGGAAGTCCCTCAGGTAGTTTTCAGGTTTCTTGCCTAGATAATTGTTCAGTATGCAGTTTTGGTGTGTCTGTGGGAAGAGGTGACTTCAGGACCCTCCTATGTTGCCCTCTTGAATCCAAACTTGGCAAACTTATTTTTTGTTTAAATCGGATTGGTAGCTTGACTTTATTTTAAATTATAAGTTAAATTTGTTTGTTGTTGGTGGTTGTTGAATAAATTCCATTTATATAACATATTAACAAAATGAGAGAACATAGATGACAATTTAAATCTATTCCTATCGCATGAAGAAGATTGGATTAAGATGGAGGAATAGAAGGACTGGAGCTCAACTTCTCTCCCAAATAACAGCAAAACTACAACCAAATGCCGAGCAACCTTCAATCAAATGGACTGGAAACTTCCAAAAAAGATATTCTGCTCCAGAAGACAAAAAGGGGACCACATCAAGAGGTAGGAGGGGCGATTACGCGATAGAAGCAAACCCATACCTCCCGGGTGGGAAGCCCCACAGACTGGAAAGTAACTGTATCACAGAGACTCAGCTACAGGACTGAGAGTTCTGAGCCCCACGTCAAAACCCCACGCCTGGGGATTGGGCACAGGGAGAAAGAGGCCCCAGAGCATCTGGCATTGAAGGCCAGCGGGGCTTGTGTGCAGGAGCTCCACAGGACTGCGGGAAACAGACACCCCACTCTTGAAAGGCACACACAGACTTTCACGTGCACTGGGTCCCAGGGCAAAGCAGTCTCCATTGGAATCCAGGTGGAACCTGACTGTAGTTCTTGGAGGATCTCCTGGGAAAACAGGGGTGACTGTGGCTTGTTGTGGGGGAAGGGCATTGGAGGTGAAGCTCTTGGGAACATTCATCAGCCTGCACTTCTCTGGAGGGAGCCATTTCTGGGAAAATCTGGTCTCTCCCATCAGCACTGAGAAGCCCCAGGCCAAACAATAATCCAGGTGGGATCTCAACCACACCTATCAGTAAACAGGCTGCCTAAAGACCCCTTAGGCACACAGCCAGCCTCTAATCTCATCCAGAGACAAAGCCCCACCCATCAGAGGGAGAGGAATCAATCCCACCTACCAGTGAGCAGGCATCACTCTCCCCCATCAGGAAGCCTACAGCAAGCCCCCTCCACATCAACTTTAGCCACAGGGGAGGCAAACATCAGAACTAAGAGAGGCTACAACTATATTGTCTACAGAAAGGTCACCACACCAAAAGCCTATAAAAATGAAATGATAAATCTATTCCTATCATTTCCAAGTTCTTTATTCAGTCACCAAACTGTATTACACATTGTCATAGGTAGGTGCCATAAAATCCTAAGCAAAGCTCAAAAGTGCCAATGCATTGGATATGGGGTTAAGATGGAGGAGTAGAAGCACTGGAACTCACCTTCTCTCCTGAAAACAACAAAATTACAACCAATTGCTAAACAACTGCAAACAGACTGAAAAGTACCAAAAAAGATACCCTACACCAAAAGACAAAGAGGAGGCCACATCCAGATGGTAAGAGGGGTGATCACGCTATTATAAGCAATCCCATACCCACTGGGTGGGCATCCCACAGACTGGAAAGTAACTATTATTGCAGACACTCACCCATGGGAGTGAGAGTTCCGAGCCCCACCTCAGGTTCCCATGTCTGAGGTCTGGCATTGGGAGGAGTCGTCCTCGGAGCATTTGGCATTGAGGGCCAGTGGGGCTTGTGCACAGGAGCTCCATGGGAATGGGGGAAACAGAGACTCTACTCTTGAAAGGTGCACACTGGCTTTCATGTGCACTGGGCCCCAGGGCAAAGCAGAGACTCCATGGAAATCTGGATCAAACCTTTCTGCAGACCTTGGAGGATCTATTCAGAAAACAGGGGGCACTGGAGGAAAAGGTCTCAGGAATAATCCATCAGTGTGAACTCCCCTAGAGGTGGCCATTTTGGAAAAAACCTGGCCCCACCCTTCAGGGCTGAGAAGCCACAGGCCAAACAAACAAATGGGTGTGATCACAGTCCCCACCCATCAGAACACAGGCTGCCTAAACACCCCTCCCCCTAGGCATAGAGCCACCTCTAATCACACCCAGAGACAAAGCTCCACCCGTTAGAGGGATAAGAATCAGCTCCACCTACCAGTGGGCAGGCACCAGTCCCTCCCATCAGGAAGCCTGCAACAAGCCCCTGTGCCAACTTCAGCCACAAGGGCTCAGACATCGGAAGCAAAAGAGGCTACAACCCTATTGCCTGCAAAAAAGAGACCACACAAAAAAATCTACATGAAAATGAAAAAGCAGAGAATTATGACACAGATAAAGGAAAAAGAAAAAAAACAAAAAAACACCAGAAAAACAGCTAAGTGATTTGGATATTACTGACCGCCATAAAAAAACTTTATACTAATGATATTAAAGATGATTCAAAATCTTGGAAAAAAACTGGAGGCAAAGATTGATAAATTATAAGAAACACTGAAGAAAGAAATAGACTTTCACGTGCACTGGGTCCCAGGGCAAAGCGAAGACTCCATAGGAATCCGGGTCAAATCTGATTGCAATTCTTGGTGGCTCTCCTGGGAAAACAGGGGTGACTGTGGCTTACTGTGGGGGAAGGGCATTGGAGGTGAAGCTCTTGGAAACATTCATCAGCCTGCATTTCTCTGGAGGTAGCCATTTTTGGGAAAATCTGGCCCCTCCCATCAGCGTTGAGAAGCCCCAGGCCAAACAATAATCCAGGTGGGATCACAGCCCCACCCATCAGTAAACAGGATGCCTGAAGACCCCTCAGGCACACAGCGACCTCTTCTCACCCAGAGACAAAGCCCCATCCACCAGAAGGATAGGAATCAGCCCCACCTACCAGTGGGCAGGCACCAGTCCCTCCCATCAGGAAGCCTACAGCAAGCCCCCCCATACCAACTTCAGCCACAAGGGAAGCAAACACCAGAAGTAAGAGAGGCCACAACTCTATTGTCTACAAAAAGGACACCACACCAAAAACCTGTAAAAATGAAAAGACAAACAACTATAACTCAGATAAGGGAGAAAGAAAAAAAACCCAGAAAAACAGCTCAGTGATGAGGAGATTATCAGCCTCCCAGAAACAGACTTTAGACTGTTGATGCTGAAGATGATGCAAGACATGGGAAATAAACTGGAGGCAAAGATTGATAATTTACAGGAAACACTGAGCAAAGAAATACAAGATA
>PVHT021183617.1:8412032-8461496 GCA_004024745.2 Catagonus wagneri
GAGCTAACCTCAACAAATTTAAGAGTATAGAAATTATTTCAAGTATCTTCTCTGACCACAAAGGCATGAAACTAGAAATCAACCACAGGAAAGGAAATGAGAAAAAACATACTACATGGAGACTAAACAACATGCTACTAAAAAACGAATGGGTCAATGAGGAAATCAAGAAAGAAATAAATACGTTGAAACAAATGAGAATGAAGACACAACAACCCCAAATCTATGGGATGCCACAAAAGCGGTGCTTAGAACGAAGTTCATAGCATTACAGGCCTTCCTCAAAAAAGAAGAAAAATCTCAAATGGACAACCTAACCCATCACCTAAATGAATTAGAAAAAGAAGAGCAAAAACACCCTAAAGTCAGCAGAAGGAAGGAAATCATTAAGATCAGAGAGGAAATCACTAAAATAGAAATTCAAAAAACAATAGAAAAAATCAATAAATCCAAGAGCTGGTTCTTTGAAAAGGTAAACAAGAGTGACAAACCTCTGGCAAGACTCATCAAGAAGAGGAGAGTGAAAACTCAAATAAACAAAATAAGAAATGAAAAAGGAGAAATTACAATGGATGTTATAGAAATACAAAAAACCATGAGAGAATACTATAAACAATTGTATGCCAACAAATTTGATAATCTAGAAGAAATGGACAAATTTTTAGAGACCTACACCCTCCCAAAACTGAATCAAGAAGAAATAAATCAACTGAACAGACCAATCACTAGAAATGAAATTGAGTATGACATCAAAACAATCCCTACAAATAAAAGTCCAGGACCTGATGGCTTCACAGGTGAATTCTACCAAACATACAAAGAGGAACTCATACCCATCCTCCTTAAGCTCTTCCAAATGGTTGAAGAGGAAGGAACACTCCCAAAGACATTCTATGATGCCAGCATCACCTAATTCCAAAACCAGACAAAGATACCACAAAGAAAGAGAACTATAGGCCAATATCTTTGATGAATATAGATGCAAAAATTCTCAACAAAATTTTAGCCAACCGAATCCAACAGCATATCAAAAAGATCATACACCATGATCAGGTGGGATTCATCCCAGGTGCACAAGGATGGTTCAATGTACGCAAATCAATCAATGTCATACACCACATTAACAAAAGAAAAGTTAAAAACCACATGATTATCTCAATAGATGCAGAAAAAGCTTTTGACAAAGTCCAACATCCATTCATGATCAAAATTCTTACCAAAGTGGGAATACAGGGAACATTCCTTAACATAATAAAGGCCATATATGAAAAACCCATGGCAAACATAATACTCAATGGAGAAAAGCTGAAAGCCTTCCCACTAAAATCTGGAACAAGACAAGGATGCCCACTCTCTCCACTATTATTCAACATAGTATTAGAAGTCCTAGCTACAGCAATCAGACAAACAGAATAAAAGGCATCCAAATAGGAAGAGAAGAGGTAAAACTGTCACTGTATGCAGATGACATGATACTTTATATAGAAAACCCCAAAGACTCAACTCCAAAATTACTTGAACTCATCAACAAATTCAGTAAAGTAGCAGGATATAAGGTTAACCTTCAGGAATTCAATCGCATTTCTATATACCAATGATGAAATATTAGAAAACGAATACCAAAATATTTTACCTTTTAAAATAGCACCACAAAAAATCAAATACCTGGGAATAAACCTGTCCAAGGAGGTGAAAGACTTACATGCAGAGGACTACAAAACATTAATCAAGGAGATCAAAGAAGATACAAAGAAATGGAAAGATATTCCATGCTCATGGGTCGGAAAAATTAATATTGACAAAATGGCGATACTACCCAAAGTAACCTACAGATTCAGTGCAATCCCTATCAAATTACCCATGACATTCTTCACAGAACTAGAACAATCAATCAATCAATCCAAAAATTTATATGGAACTACAAAAGACCCAGAATTGCCAAAGCAATCCTGAGGAACAAAAACCAAGCAGGAGGCATAACTCTCCCAGACTTCAGGCAATATCACAGGGCCACAGTAATCAAGACAGTGTGGTACTGGTACCAAAACAGACATACAGGCCAATGGAACAAAATAGAGACCCCAGAAATAAACCCAGACACCTACGGCCAATTGATCTTTGACAAAGGAGGCAAGAACTTAAAATGGGAAAAAGAAAGTCTTTTCAGTAAGCATTGCTGGGAAACTTGGACAGCTGCATGCAAATCAATGAAACTAGAGCACACTCTCACACCATGCACAAAAATAAACTCTAAATGGCTGAAAGACTTAAATATAAGACAAGACACCACTAAACTCCTGGAAGAAAACACTGGCAAGACATTCTCCAACATCAACTTCACAAATGTTTTCTCAGGTCAGTCTCCCAAAGCAACAGAAATCAGAGTAAAGATAAACCAGTGGGACCTAATCAAGCTGACAAGCTTTTGCACAGCAAAAGAAACCAAAAAGAAAACTAAAAGATAACTTACAGAATGGGAGAAAATTGTTTCAAATGACGCAACTGACAAGGGCTTAATCTCTAAAATATACAAACAACTGATGCAGCTCAACTGCAAAAAAGCCAACAACCGCAATGAAAAATGGGTAAAGGACCTGAATAGACATTTCTCCAAAGAAGATATACAGATGGCCAACAAGCACATGAAAAAAATGCTCAAATCATTGATGATTAGAGAAATGCAAATCAAAACTACCATGAGATACCACCTCACACCAGTCAGAATGGCCATCATTAACAAGTCCACAAACAACAATTGCTGGAGGGAGTGTGGAAAAAAGGGAACCCTCCTGCACTGTTGGTGGGAATATAAGCTGGTACAACCGCTATGGAAAACAGTATGGAGGTACCTCAGAAAACTATACATAGAACTACCATATGATCCAGCAATCCCACTCTTGGGCATATATCCAGACAAAAATTTCCTTGAAAAAGACACTTGCATACGCATGTTCACTGCAGCACTATTCACAATAGGCAAGACATGGAAACAACCCAAATGTCCATCAAACGAGAACAGATAAAACCCAAAGTTAGCAAAAGGAAAGAAAGAGCATAGCAGAAATAAATGAAATAGAAATGAAGACAACCATGGAAAAGATCAAAGAAACTAAAATCCATCAACAGATGATTGGATTAGGAAGATGGGGTATATATACAGGATGGAATACTATTCAGCCATAAAATAGGATAAAATGATGTCACTCGCAGCAACATGGATGGAATTAGAGGCCCTCATACTGAGCGAAGCAAGTCAGAAGGAGAAAGATGCCATATGAAATCTCTTATAACTGGAGTCTAAAACACTGCACAAATGAACATCTCAACAGAAAAGAAAATCATGAACTTGGGGAACAGACTTGTGGTTGCCAAGGGGGTGGGGGAGGGGGTGGCAGGGAATGGGGTTAACTAGTGCTTCGGTGATGGAAAAGCAAGATCCAGCTATATAATATAGGGAACTATGTCTAATCACATGTGACAAATCCATATATGTACATGTAACCGCGTCACCATGTGGTGCAGTTGGAAAATTTGACAGAAATCTGTAAACCAGCTATAATGCAAAAATAAAAAAAAAAGAGGATACAAATGCAGGATACTGGAGATGCACCTGCAATTAAGAGACCAACAACTTAAAACAATCTTGACATATATAGACTCCTATACCAAAGCAAAACCTACAACAGATATACACACATATAACCTCGTGGTAACCTCAAATCAAAAATCTACAATAGATACACACACAAATAAGAAAAAGAAATCCAAACACCACACTAATGATAGTTATCAGGAGCTCCTGGTGTGGCACAGTGGAAACAAATTCAACTAGTATCCATGACGATGCAGGTTCGATCCCTGGCCTTGCTCATTGTGTTGGGGATCTGGCATTGCCATGAGCTGTGGTGTATGTGGCAGATGGGGCTTGGATCTGGTGTTGCTGTTGCTGTGGCTGTGACACAGGCCAGCAGCTGTAGCTCCGATTTGACCCCTACCCTGGGAACTTTCATATGCTTCTGGTGTGGCCTGAAAAAGGAAAAACAAACAAAAAAAAAGATCATTATCAAACTACAAGAGAAGGAAGGAAGAAAAAAAGACCAACAAAAACAAATCCAAAACAGTTAATAAAATGGCAATGAGAACACACATATCAATAATTACCTTAAATGTAAATGGACTAAATGCCCCAACCAAAAGGGCTGAATGGATACAAACCAAGACCCATATATATGCTGTCTTCAAGAGACCTACCTCGGTTCTAGGGACACATACAAATTGAAAGAGAGGGTGGAAGAAAATATTCCATGCAAACAGAAATCAAAAGAAAGCTGGAGTAGCAATGCTCATATCAGACAAAATAGACCTCAAAAAATTTTATAAGAGTCAAAGAAGGATGTTACATAATGATCAAAGAATCGATACAAGAAGATATAACAGTTGTAAATATATATATATTGAGGATCACATCAATATACAAGGCAACTGCTAACAACCTTAAAAAGGAGAAACTGACAATGACACAATAATAGCGGGGGACACACCACTTACAGCAATGGACAGATCATCCAGACAGAAAATCAACAAAGAAACACTGGCCTTAAGTGATACAGTAAACCAGATGGATTTAATAGATATATATAGAATATTCAGTCCAAAAGCAGCAGAATACACATTCATCTCAAGTGCACATGGAACATTCTCTAGGATAGATCACATTCTGGGCCACAAATCAAGCCTCGGTAAATTTAAAAAAAACTGAAATCATATCAAGTATCTTTTCTGACCACAATGCTTTAAGACTAGACATCAACAAGAAAAAAAAAATGCAAAAAAACACACAAACTCATGGAGACTAAACATCATGCTAAACAACCAATGAATCACTGAAGAAATCAAAGAGGAAATTAAAAAATACCTAGAAGCAAATGACAACAAGGATGCAGCAATCCAAAACCTATGGGATAGAGCAAAAGAAATTCTAAGAGGAAAGTTTATAGCAACACAAGCCTAACTCGGGAAACAAAAAAAAATCTCAAATAAACAACCCAACTTTACACCTAAAGCAACTAGAGAAACGAGAACAGATAAAACCCAAAGTTAGCAAAAGGAAAGAAAGAGCATAGCAGAAATAAATGAAATAGAAATGAAGACAACCATGGAAAAGATCAAAGAAACTAAAAGCTGGTCTTTGAAAAGATCAACAAAATTGATAAACCCTTAGCCAGACTCATCAGAAAAAAAAAAAAAGAGGACTCAATAAAATTAGAAATGAAAAAGAAGTTACAAAGGACATAACAGAAATACAAAGGATCATAAGAGACTACTATAAGCAACTATATGCCAATAAAATGTACAATCTAGAAGAAATGGAAATATTCTTAGAAAAGTACAATCTTCTAATACCAAACCAAGAAGAAATAGAAAAGATGAATGGACCAGTCACAAGTACTAAAATTGAAACTGTGAATAAAAAACTTCCAACAAACAAAGTCCAGGACAAGATGGCTTCACAGACAAATTCTATCAAAATTTCAGCAAAGAGCTAACACCTATCCTTTTGAAACTATTCCAAAAAATTGCAGAGGAAGGAACACTTCCAAACCCATTCTATAAGGCCACCATCACCCTGATACCAAAACCAGACAAAGATATCACAAAAAAAATACAGGCCAATGTCACTGTTGAACATAGATGCAAAAATCCTCAGCAAAATCCTAGCAAACTGAATCCAGTGATAAATTAAAAGAATCATGCACCACGATCAGGTGAGATTTATCCCAGGGATGCAAGGATTCAATATCTGCAAATCAATAAGTATGATACAGTACATTAACAAACTGAAGAATAAAAAACCATATGATTTTCTCAATTGATGCAGAAAAAGCCTTTGACAAAATCCAACACCATTTCTGATAAAATCCTCCAGGAAGTGGGCATAGAGGGAACCAACCTCAACCTAATAAAGGTCATATATGACAAACCCAGAGCTAACATTCTCAATGGTGAAAACCTGAGATGAATGAATTCCTGCTGAGATCAGGAACAAGACAAGGATGTCCACTCTTGCCACTACTATTCAATATAGTTTTAGAAGTCTTAGCCACAACAGTCAGAGAAGAAAAAGAAATACAAGGAATCCAAATTGGAAAGGAAGAAGCAAAATTATCACTGTTTGTAGATGACATGATACTGTACCTAGAAAAATCCTAAAGAGGATACTAAAAAACTGTTAGAGCTCATCAATGAATTTGGTAAAGTTGAAACATACAAAATTAATACACAGAAATCAACTTCATTTCTATATACTAACAATGAAATATCAGAAAGAGAAATGAGGGAAACAATCCCATTTACCATCTCATCAAGAAAAAAAAAAAAGTAGGAATGAACCTACCTAAAGAGACAAAAGACCTGTACTCTGAAAACTATAAGATGCTGATGAATGAAATAAAAGATGACACAAACAGATGGAAAGATATATTATGTTCTTGGATTGGAAGAATCAATATTGTCAAAATGACTATACTGCCCAAGGCAATCTACAAATTCAGTGCAATCCCTATCAAATTACCAATGACATTTTTCACAGAACTTAAAAGTTTGTTCTAGATTGTCCATATTTTAAAGTTTGTTTGGAAGCACAAAAGACCCAGAATAGCCAAAACCATTCTGAGAAAGGAAAATGGAGCTTAAGAATCAGGCTCCCTGACTTTAGACTTTATTGCAAAGCTACAGTCATTAAAACAGTATGGTACTGGCACAAAGACAAATATAGATCAGTGGAAAAGGATAGAAAGCCCAGAATTAAACCCACACACCTATGGTCAACTAACCTATGACAAAGGAGGAAAGAATATACAATGCAGAAAAGACAGTCCCTTCAATAAGTGGTGCTGGGAAAACTGGACAGCTACATGTAAAAGAATGAAATTAGAACCCTTCCTAACATCATACACAAAAATAAACTCAAAATGGATCAAAGACCTAAATATAAGACCAGATACTATAAAACTCCCAGAGGAAAACATGGGCCAAATACGCTTTGACATAAACCACAGCATCATCATCTCAGATCTACCTCCTAGAGTAATGACAATAAAAACAAAAATAAATAGAACCTAATTAAACTTGAAAGTTTCTGCACAGCAAAGGAAACCCTAAATAAAATGAAAAGACAACACACAGAATGGGAGAAAATATTTGCAAATGAAGCGATGGACAAGGGATTAATCTCCAAGATTTATAAACACCTCCTACAGCTCAATACTAAAAAAACAACCCCATCAAAAAATGGGCAGAAGATCTAAACAGACAATTCTCCAAAGAAGACGTATGGATGGTCAAAAAAAAAAAAAAACTAAACTAAAAAACACATGAAAAGATGTTCAACATCACTAGTTATTAGAGAAATATAAATCAAAACTGCTATGATGTACCACCTTACATGAGCCAGAATGGTTATCATCAAAAAGTCTACAAATAATAAATGTTGGAGAGAGTGTGGAGCAAAGGGAACCTTCTTACACTGTTGGTGGGAATATAAATTGGTACAACCACTATGGAAAATAGTATAGCGATTCCTCAAAAAACTAAAAATAGAATTACCACATGATCCAGGAGTTCTCATTGTGGCTCAGGGGAAATGAACCCAACTAGTATCCATGAGGATGCAGGTTCAATCCCTGGTGGGTTAAGGATCCAGGGATGCCGTGAGCTGTGGTGTAGGTTGCAGATATGGCTTGAATCTGTTGTTGCTGTGTCTGTGGCATAGGCCTGCAGTTGCAGCTCCATTAGACCCCTAGCCTGGGAACTTCCATATGCTGCACTTGCACCACTTAAACAAAAAAATAAAGAAAATAAAAAAGAATTACCCCAGCAATCCCATTCCTGGGCCTCCATCCAGAGAAAACCATGACTTGGAAAGATACATGTACCCCAATGTTCATTGCTGCACGATATTCAATAGCCAAGACATGGAAGCAACCTAAATGTCCATCGACAGAGGAATGGATAAAGAAGATGTGGTACATATATGCAATGATATACAATAGAATATTACTCAGCCATAAAAAGTAATGAAATAATGGAATTTGCAGTAATGTGGATGGACATAGAAATTATCATGTTAAGTGAAGTTAGTGAGATACAAACATCATATGCTATCCCTTATATGTGAAATCTAAAAAAAAGGATATTTGCAGAACAGAAACAGACTCACAGACTTTGAAAAACTTATCGTAATCAAAGGAGACAGGTTGGAGGGAGAGGGATGGACTGGGGGTTTGGGATAGAAATGTTCTAACATTAGGTTGGGATGATAGTTGTACAATATAATAAAATTCACTGAATTAAAAATGCCAATATATTAATTTACAATAAAATACTTATTTATTCAAGGGACTCAATAGTTTTGTCTCATGGTCGGGCAACTACATGGGAAGCAAAATTATAATCCCAGGTTTGCTTGGAAGCATGGAATCGATTGAAGGAGTCTTATTATTTCTAATAACAGGAGCAAACATTTGGTGGGCAGTCAGTATATTTTGGGCTCTATGCTAAGTGCTTTATATGCATTTTCTCTTTAACGCTTCACATTCGCTCTATGAGGCAGGCAATGTTATTATCACAATTTTACTGATGTGGAAATTATGGCTTTGGAATTTTTTTTTTTTGGCCACAGCCACGGAATGCAGAAGTTCCCATTCCAGGGATCAAACCCGAGCCACAGCAGTGACAGTGCCGAGTCCTTAACTGCTAAGCCATGAGGGAACTCCAAGGCTTTGGATTACTAAATAACCTCCTCAAGCCCACATAACCAATGAAGTGGTATACCCTGGCTGTACCACTGAACATTACACTGGACCCAACACCACCATCCCTCACCTCAGAATTTCAGGAATACAATTAATATTCCTGTTAATACAGACTACTCTCATTTTATTTTTCCCACTCCAGTTTGTTCACTTCAGTCACAAGTCACAGTATCTTTTTTTTTTTTTTTTTTTTTTTTTTTGGCTTTTCAGGGTTACACTTGCAGCATGTGGAGGTTCCCAGGCTAGGGGTCAAATCAGAGCTATATCCGCCAGCCTAGACCACAGCTCATAGCAACAACGGATCATTAACCCACTGAGCAAGGCCAGGGATCTAACCTGCGTCCTCATGGATGCTAGTCAGATTCATTTCCACTGAGCCACGACGGGAACCCCACAAGTCACAGTATCTTAATGACAAAAGTGAGAAAGAAGAGGCTGCAATGAAAAAATGACCCTGAACTATCCCCAAACAGTTATACTTGGGAATTGTTTACTATGACAAAAAAGTATGAGGTACACATTAAATAGTGTCCTCTAGAAAAGGTTAAAATGAAATGCAAAAGTTGTGACATTTACCAACAAAATGTTTACCTGGAATATTAAGTAAACTTCTATCTGTCCCAAGTTACTTTTTACTTTTTCCTTTTTTTTTTTCCCTTTGGCCACACGCATGGCATGCGGAAGTTCCCCAGGACAGGCATCAAACCCGTGCCACAGCAGTGACTTTGCCAGATCCAGGGAACTCCACTTTTTTCTAATTCTTGACTGTTTTTTTTTTTTTTTTGTCCTCAAGAGAAGGAATTACTAAATGTCATATTACTGCCTTCTCACTTTTTCAATAGAGGTCAACTATATAAACCTCTATTTTAATTTGTTCCTCTTTTGCCTTTAAAAAAAGTAGGTCCCAGAGTTCCTGTCATGGCTCAGCGGAAGTGAATCTTATTAGCATCCGTGAGGATGCAGTTTTGATCCCTGGCCTCACTCAGTGGGTTAAGGATCCGGTGTTGCCGTGAGCTGTGGTGTAGGTCGCAGACACGGCTCGGATCCTGCGTTGCTGTGGTTGTGGCGTAGGCCGGCGGCTATACCTCCGATTCGACCCCTAGCCTGGGAATCTCCGTATGCTGCAGGTGAAGCCCTAAAAAGACCTCCCCCCCCCAAAAAAAGTAGGTCCCATTTATATTGATTCCTACTACAGTTGAGCTTTGAACAATAACAAAGGTTAGGAGTATCAACCTATCACACGGTTGAAAATGCACATATAATTTTACAGTTGGCCCTCTCTGCACTGGCAGATTCAACCAACCATGGATTGTGTAGTACTCTAGCACATATTTAGTGAAAACAACAACAAAACCAAACCAAACTGCCCTCCCCCCGCCAATACACGAAAGTAGAATACATGCACTTCAAACCCATGCTGATCAAGGGTCGAATGCTGTACTTAGTATGTATCCTTTGATGTTCAGGGAGAACCCAACTGTCAACATCAGTCATAATTTAGTAACCTGAGTCTGCATCTATTCATAGAATTTCAGTGACATTCTTTTTTGAAGAGAGATTTCTACTATGTCCTTCTTAGGAAGTCCTTTGATACATTAGAATCCCAGCTCCCAAGTCACTAAACATTCTGAAGCCTCAGCTTCATCACCCATAAAATGGGGATAATATGTACGCCTCCCAGGATGGCTGTGAAGATCAAATGCAAGTAGCAAAACAGAAGGCTTAACAAATAAAATTCCCTTTATTTTCCTTCTTTTTAAGGCCACACCCATGGCATATGGCAGTTCCCAGGCTAAGGGTTGAATTGGAGCTGCAACTGCAGCCCTACATCACAGCCGCAGCAACAATGGATCCTAGCCACATCTGTGACCTATGCCACAGCTTGTGGCAATGCCAGATTCTTAACCCACTGAGTGAGACCAGGGATCAAACTTGCATCCTCATGGAAACTACGTCGGATCCTTAACCCGCTGAGCCACAACAGGAACTCCCAATCCCTTTCTTAATCCTTCTCTTCTTATTTGGATGAGAAAAATGATACAAAGGAATAGAAAGACTATAGGCTATTTAAGTTTGAAGTTGAGACAGAAATACTGGGTAAGCTGCTGGGCTCTCAATTCAACTTCGTCCTGCAGGGGCAAGAATATGTGAAGGAAGAAGCTATGTTTATTTTCTCCTTCCTTCAGTCTCTGAAGTAGCTTACAGTCTTCTTTCCACTTAGAAAGTCTGTGTGTTTGAGCAAGATAGCTTGCGGTCATGGTGGTACGTGTGTTGGCATCTTTTGTATTTTCCACTGTCTTCTTCAAAGCCAACCAAATCAAACAAAACCAAACCCAAACTCATAAAAAAAAAAAGGTATATCTTTGAAACTGACTTTACACCATCCTTTAACATCTAAGATAATGCTGCAATAAGATTAAGGATGCTAAGGAGGCAGAAGACATCAAGGAAAAAAATGTCACAGAACCTTAAAAATAGGTTAGCAAACAGTAATCAGAACAGCATGGCATTGGCACAAAAACAGACATATAGGTCAATGGAACAGAATAGCCCAGAAATAAATCCACACACCTACGGTCAATTCATCTTCGACAAAGGAGACACAAATATACAGTGGCGCAAAGATAGTCTCTTTAGCAAGTGGTGTTGAGAAAGCTGGACAGCCACATGTAAATCAATGAAGTTAGAACACTCCCTCATACCATACACAGAACACTCCCTCATACCATACACAAAAATAAACTCAAAATAGCTTAAAGGCTTAAATACAAGATATGACACCATAAGACTTCTAGAAAAGAACATAGGTAAAGCATTCTCTGACATAAATCACAACAATGTCTTCTTAGGTCATTGTCCTAAGGCAATAGAAATAAATGCAAAAATAAAAAATGGGACCTAATCAAACTCACAAGCTTTTGTACACCAAAGGAAGCCATAAACAAAACGAAAAGAAAACCTACGGAATGGGAGAAAATATTTGCAAATCATGTGACCAACAAAGACTTAGTTTCCAAAATATACCAACAGCTCATACAACTCAATAACAAGAAAGCTAAACAACCCAACTGAAAAATGGGCACAAGGCCTAAATCGACATTTCTCCAAAGAAGACATACAGATGGCCAGTAGGCACATGAAAAGATGCTCAACATCGCTAATTATTAGATAAATGCAAATCAAAACTGCAATGAGGTACCACCTAATACTACTCAGAATGGCCATCTTTAAAAAGTCTACAAATTACAAATGCCGGAGAGGGCGTGGAGAAAGGGGAACCCTACACTGTTGTTGGGAACGTAAGTTGGTGCAGCCACTGTGGAAAATAAAATGCAGATTCCTCAAAAAAGCTAAAAATAGAGTTGCCATATGATCCAGCAATCCTATTTCTGGATATATATATACACACACACACATATATATATGCATATATATACACATATATATATACACACATATACACACACACACACACACATATATATATATATATATATATATATATATATAATCTCCAGACAAAACTATAATTCAAAAAGATAACATGCACCCCCACGTTTAGAGCAGGAACTATTCATGATAGCCAAGACACGGTTGAAGCAACTTAAATGTCCATCAACAGAGGAATGGATAAGAAGATGCAGTACATACAAATGATGGGGTACTAAGCCATAGAAAAGAGGCAATAATGTCACTTGTAGCAACATGGATGGACCTAGAGGTTCTCCTATAAGTAAAGCCAAGTCAGAAAGAGACAAATACCATATGATATCACTTACATGTGGAATCTAAAATATGACACAAATGAACTTATTTATGAAACAGAAACAGACTCACAGACATTGAGAACAGACTTTGATTGCCCAGGGGGAGGTGGGGTAAGGGAGAGACGGACTGGGAGTTTGAGATTAGCAGATACAAACTACTATATATATATAAAGGACAGATAAACAAAAAGGTCCTCCTGTATAGTACGGGGTATATATTCAATATCCTGTGATAAACCATAATGTAAAGGAATATGAAAAAGAATGTGTGTGTGTATTTGAATCACTTTGTGGTATCGCATAAATTAATACATTGTAAATCAACTATACTTCAATTTAAAAAAGCAAATTCCTTCTTGGCTGGAAATGGTTGTTACACTTTAACAGAACACATTTGCATTGTTTTTGACAGTCTATGAACAGTGCTTTTGGATGGCCTCAGGCACCCACACGGCACCCCTATAATCATGTGTCACAACTGAAAAAAGATTTCAAGGGACCCGTAGCCTGCCTATCCTCAGGTATAGGAAAAGGAAGAGCAATTTGGATTTAGACTAATTGCGAGTGGAAAGTCTTCATATTCCAGATTGCCTCTCATTCTGTGTCCTCTAAAGACCAAAAAGATTCATTTCCATATGGCCCTTACCCAAACCTAGAGACAGTTCATCAAGCTGGGGATGTCTGAATATCACACTGTTACTGAATAATCAGAGACTATGCTTAAATTCGAATTTTCTATTAGAGGAGAACCGCATACCGCCAATGAAATGAAAGCTGTCTTTGGACCTTATATATGTCTTTTCAATACGCTGTCCAGGAGCCACCGATTTTTCCACTTAGAGGAAAGTGATTGTTTTACCAGAAGAGATGCTTTGTTTCTATATGCTGAAATTGAAAACAAAACAAACAAACAAAAAAACACCAGTAGATCCAAAGAGATGCAGAGACAGCTGGCCCCATTCCATCAGGATAGCAAAAAGCAGAATTTTGACAAAAGCTCAGATAATAAACAAAGCAGAATACCACCTGAGATGTAAATTCTGTGCGCACATCTGGAAATAAGGAGGAAAAAAGGTAGAGCTCTCCTCCCCTTGGACACGGATCAAGCTCCCGAGGATGAAAAGCCCGTGCTGGCTAAGAACTGGCTACAGGGCAGAGTCTGAGCTATGGAGGGAGCCGTTCCCTCCCACGTCCCCACTCAATGATCACAGCTGCCACTGACTTTGGAGCTGATGACAGATGCTAATCTGTGTGTCCCAGGCTTGCGCAACTCCACACACACCGGATTCTCTCAGGCCTGGGCTGTTTGGGCTTTTGGGTGTGGTGAGCCAGCTCCCAAAGCTCTGGGTTCAGCTCTGCTCTGAGGCGCCCAGGGGAGAGGAGAGAAGCGGGTACTATCGGGTCCTGTTCATCTCTGCTTCTCCCTGGAGAGGGGACAAGCGGGACATCCCAGTCCCTAGAATTCAGACTTGCCTCAATGCCTGCCTCACCCTCACGCCAACCCAAGCCTAGGCAACCCTCGAAGCATGACGACATAGCACTGGGGGCCTGAGTTGAGACCGAGGCTGGTGATGAGCTTTAATGGAAAGAGTGAGCCCATCAGGAGCTTTAGAGCAAGCTGGGGTGAGGCAAGGCAGCGGCTCTTACTCCCAGCCATCAGCTGGCTAAAACCAGCCGAGACAAGTGGCTTGCAAGCTTTCACACAGGGGGGCAGATGGCAGAACGGCTTAGGCCTGAGCAGCCTCCTGCCCTCTAGGCCAGGCCTGTCCGCTGGAGCGGCAGGGCCTTTCCTTCCCAGACAAGGGAGGCCAGAGCCTTGGACCCACCTGGAACTCTCAGAGACCGTCTTAGCCTCTGAGCAAGTGGTGAAGCTGAACCAGTGAACACCGTGCCGTCTGACAAACATCAGTCATTTTCTTTAACCAGAGCAACAGCGGTAAAAAGACGTTTGCTCCCATTATCCACAACCAGAGATAATCTTCGGCTTCCTACTGGGCAGCGACACGGAGAGAACCTCTCCATCAAGTGAACAGTAACCACACTGTATCAGTGTTTTGAAACTGGGTTTCATTATTGAGCTAAAAAACTAAACCAAACCCTGTCTCAAACCACAAGGGGGCAGGGTTGATGTGTTAATATAGACGTATTTTTTAAGTGAGCTGTGCACAGCTGATTACACGGACTGGCAGACAGATGTTCTTTACAAACACCTACTTAAATGGACTTGTAAGCCTTTCAAAGTAATAATAACAATAGTTTTGCTCTCACTTGTACGTTAACAATTTACAAAGCCCCTACATGGCATATTATGTCAGCACCACACTTCAGAGCCCACCTTAATTCAGTGCTTAGTAAATAACCTTTCCAGCTAGGCTGAAATTCTGACGATAGCTGTGCAGGTCGTGGAATGTATTTCGAGTTCAGTTCCACTCCCACGTTGATGCTCCTGAGGGAGGAATTTTAAGAACGAACAGAGTACACACTAAATAGGTGGAAAGACAGTAGAAGCAGAAATGTGCCTTGTGAGGAAAATCAAGTGGAGAAATACCAGAATACAAAGTCTGATGACATAATGAGAAAGGAGTGAGACCGGATAATGAGCTCAATAAATGTTATTACGAGGCTGGTGAAAAAGATGACATTTTGTAATATCCCCCATCAACCTACCCTATAAACGTCTTTGCCAGTTAGGTGCCGCCCAGCGAATTCAAAAGTAATCTTTGCGTACTTGATTTGGGGGGTGGGCAGGGCGCTGGCTGCCAAGTACGAAAGGGGAAAGGCACATCCATTGCAGGGATGTGTGGCCAGTCGAAGCTCCTAATGGCCCTTGTACTCAGCCCTGTACCCCCGTGTTTCTGATGTTGCCCTGCCTTAGCCAGCTCCATCTGTTCTCAGCAGATGGAAGATTTGGTGTGAAACATGCAGAAAACCCAGGAATTATGCAATTATGCAGCAGGTCCAAGAAACAGACTTTTTCTACACAAACACACACCTCCCACTTTGGCCTGATGCGGTAGCATAAATGTTGCCCTGATTCCTGATATGTTTCTTCCCCCCAAGATGTTCTAAATGAGGAAAACAGCTTCAACTCAGGCAATGCAGAAGCGGATGCTCACCCTGCCCAAGAGTCTATCATCGTCACAAGCAGTGTGTTTCTCTAGTGCAATGGTTTTCGCAGAGTGGTCCCTGGACCACCAGCACAGCATCACCACAGAAGATGTCAATCATTCTAGACCCTTAAGCCAGAAACTGTGGGGATGGCGCCTGGAAATTTGTTTTAACAAACCCTTGTGGTGAGTCTGCTGCACATGTCTGAGAATGGTCACTCTTGTCACATTTAGTTTGTCCATCCGTAGTAAACGCCAGACAGCCATCCAAAAAACAGGCTGCAGGAGTTCCCACTGTGGCACAACAGGATTGGTGGTGTCTCTGCAGCGCTTGGGATGCAGATTCAATCACCAGCCTGGCACAGTGAGTTAAGGATCTGGCATTGCCACAGCTGTGGCATAGATCACAGCCTCGGCTTGGATCTGATCCCTGGCTTGGGAACTCCTTATGCTGTGGGGTGGCTCAAAAAAAAAAAAAAAAAATCCAACAGGCTGCAAAGACTCTCAAGTGCCAGGTTATTTGGCAGAGTTGAGGGCTGGGAGGGGTTGAATCTAAGGGTGCTAGGTCACCACCTAGAAAAAAAATGCAAAATGGCAGGTCCAAAATTTTCTGGGTCTGTGATAGATTGCAAGTGACAAGCAGACTTGGCTTTTTTTTCTAAATGGGTGGTGATGTAACAGAGTAACAGCCTGTTTTTCAGGTCTTTTGCCAGATTTCCAGGTTGTTCAACATGTAAAATTAGAAATACCCTGATTTTACACCTCCAGATTAAAGTAACATGCACCATGCTTTCTCTTATATGAACTGATGGGTGTTGCATTTCGCACGTGGTACATATATTCATGTAGAAAGAACCTGGAACCATTAGATCTGGTACTGAAAATGATGCCGTACCTAGAAAACACAGATAGGGGCTTGGGTTTTCTCAACCCCAAGCTTTTGCCAGATGCTATATTTTGGGTTAACAGGAAATAATAAAATCTTACAAACCTATGTGCACTTGTTTTATGTATTCGAGCAATGAGTCTTTGTTATCGTTCCAGAAGCCTGGGAGCTTCTCTTCTCGAGGATATTTACAGCATGACAGCTCCAATGTAATTTCAAAACACTGGGCCCAGATGTAGTTGTAATCTTGCATTCCACCTAAACACAAACATATTTAAGTTTTGGTAAGGTCTAAAATCGGGGTGAAGCCAAGAATCACGTACCTTGGGGACAGGTGAATTAGACAGTTGCAACAAAAGTACACGTGAACAGGAAAAGATGAATTTGACATATGAGCGTGTACGATTAGGGCTTAACATTTTGTTATTTGGACATGACCAAGCAATCCTAAATATTCCCATATGGGTAACTGATTCACAGCTGACCGATGCTCAGCTGCACATCAAAATTAAATGAGGGGCAGGGGATGGGTCCTTCTTAAAAATTAATTATGAAAAGGATTCTTCAAATTACATTTCTTTCCTAAATTATATTTGAAACAGATATAAACTAGAGTGAGGTTTCTTTTTAAATGTTTCTACCAACCATTCATAAACACATTTATTCTGCAAAGCTAAGTATAAGAATCTGGAGGAATAACAATGGCTAATGTTTACCAAGTGTTTGCTCTTCATTGCTAGGTATGGTTTGAAGAGCTTCGTTATCAACTCATTTAATGCTCAGAGCAATTATTACCCATATTTTACAGATGAGGAAACCTAATCACAAATGATAGGTAATTTGCCCAAGGATTCTTGCCAGTGAATGGTGAGACCAGTGCACAGGCCATCTCCCCTGGGCCACCATGCTGTCACCCATTACACTGCACTGTGTCTGGGAAGGGTGCCATGCTGACTCCGGGGAAGGGGGGAGACCCAGGAGCCCTGTCACTTCTGGGGTTACCACTGCCATGCTCACTTTCTAGTTCTTACCTCTCAACACCCTATTTTCAAAGGATTATAATCATATTTTATATTCCCTAAGACGCAAAACTTTCCATATTTTAAAATCTCTGGATTGGGAAAGATCTTAAATTTAATGTCTGAAAAACATCATCGTGTTATCAGTTTGGCTGGAAACTTTTTTCTTTCCTGATGGGTCACTGTATTTAACAATTTGTGGCATCTTGAGTTTGATGAAATATAGTAACTTTGAAGGAAGTGGTCTCTGCCAGATCTCCCTCTCTTCCTTTCTTTTTTTTTTTTCTTGGCCATACCTGCAGCATATGGAAGTTCCCAGGCTAGGGGTCCAGTCGGAGCTGCAGCTGCCGGCCTACGCCCATAGCCACAGCAACGCCAGATCCAAACTGCATCTGCAACCTACCCTGAAGCTTGTGGCAATGCTGGATCCTTGGATCCTTAAACCACTGAGTGAAGCCAGAGATCAAATCCGCATCTGTTGCAGACATGGCTCAGATCTTGCATTGCTGTGGCTCTGATGTAGGCTGGCAGCTACAGCTCCAATTTGACCCCTAGCCCGGGAACCTCCATATGCCATGGTACAGACCTAAAAAGACACAGACACACACACACACACACACACACACACACAAATTATGCTCAGAAAATGGTCAAAATCTTAAATAAATATTGAGTAACATCTATACATGTCCAGATTTTAGCCAGGAAGAATTCTTCTGTCCTTTCTTTTCCTTTACTTACAGGTTTTGTAGTTTTCTCTAACCTCATTTTCACCAAGAAAAAAAAGGGAAAAAAGAAACGAAATGGAACAAAAGCCCTTGACTGAATGGGTATGTCTTGGAAAGAATTTAAACTTAAATAATTACTTAAAGAATTTAAATGGCAAAACAGATGTGCAAAACAGGCTGTGCCAAGCACACAGGATGGAGAATGCCAAGTGTGGAGAGTGTGTGTAGCCCTGGATAAGGCCAGTCAGGCCTGGTGGATAAAACCTCCAGGCTGGGCCAGAATGCTTTGTTCTAAGCTCCTCAAAGTAGCCGGCTCTGACATTTTTTTCTCTGAAAGATACACGGCTTACACACAGACACACTTGGCAACTATCCCCAGCAGCAAAATCAGGTTCCTAGTTAACCTCCCACACATCTGGACGTGTCTGGAAAGTTACAGACCACGCACATGAAGGGCAGCTCTGCCACTGGCCAGGAGGGGACCCTCCTTCCCTGGGGAGAGCAGTGAGCAAGCGACTAGGCTACAGCCCCACGGCGGGGGGTGGGGAGGCTGTCTCAGATGTTGGATGTCAGAGAGCGAAGTCTGGGATGCTGTGGTATTGGTCCGGCCCCACTGCCTGACGGTCACGGTCTTTGCTTACTGATATTACCTGGAAAGCTGGCAGAGACCTGCCCAGACACCAAAGTCATAACTTGTGCAAAATGACTTCGACCGCCTGTGCATCTGAAGTGACAACTGGGAAAGTGGCCTGTGCGCAGAAATGCAGGCTGCAGCTTGCTGTCGGGAGGATCCGGCTAACCAGTCTGGGAGGGGTGCTTTGCACCGAGGCAGTGGAAAGCCCATTCCAGACCACCGTCTCCCCTTCTGTCCTAGGTCCCTCCTAGTCTCTCTCAATTTCCACGCTCGGACTCGGACCCGCCCCCCCCAACCCCGGGGGGCTTCAACATCTCGTCTCCCATGTCCCCTCCTCGCTCCCTCCCTCATCCAACCGTCCTGTGCCAAGGGAGACCAACTAGAGGGTTCTTTGGTTTAGCCCGCGAAGTGGCTTTGAAATCAGGAGACTTCACAGACACACCCAGCTGGCTTCACAAACTGGGAGATCTGGCAATACGGGGTCCCCACTGCCGCATGGCAGCAAGCATCGGCTCTAGGCAGCAGCTGCCCCCACCAGAGGAGACCCAGTGCTGCATTTCTCCAAGGCCTTCACTACCGCCCGCTGTCGTGTGGCTGGACGCCCCTATGTACACTGTACCTTTTCCAACTCGCCATTTTTATTCAGACGACACAGTTATTCAGTCTCATGTTGCTCTTCCCTATTAAACTTGGACTGGGAGTTCCCCTCATGGCACAGCGGTTAATGAATCTGACTAGGAACCATGAGGTTGCGGGTTTGATCCCTGCCCTTGCTCAGTGGGTTAAGGATCCAGCGTTGCCGTGAGCTGTGCTGTAGGTCGCAGACGCGGCTCGGATCCCGCGTTGCTGTGGCTGTGGCGTAGGCCAGGGGCTACAGCTCCAATTAGACCCCTAGCCTGGGGACTTCCACATGCCGCAGGTGCGGCCCTAAAAATTTATATATAAACAAACAAACAAACAAACTTGGGCTTACGATCTGCGTCCTGCTCATCTTTCTCGGCACAGCTCCTGGCTCACAGGTGAACGCTCAACAAGCGTCTGAATGAAGGAGGCGTGGGCGGTGGGGAACAGCCGGCGGTCCCCCCACTGTTCCGCAGTACGGGCTGAGAGAGGCACCCCTGAGGGGATGCGCTGTGCCCAGCCAGCCTGGTGACTGCTGGGGTCACCAAGAAGCCGCCGGGTGAAGGCCACGCGAAGGTTAGTGGAGCAAACAGAAACTCACCTTTGAGTGGATACCAAAAGTATCCATTTACAATCCCACCAGGAGACTCTAGTTTAGTTTTACACGGCTTTCTTTTCGTCATGTCAGGATTTTTTGAAGCGTAGGTATGTGCGAGATATTGGAAAACGTCATCATCGGGGGTCAAGCTCCGGGAGTATAATGTCCCAGTTGCTGTAGGTGTAAGACGGGTGAAGACCTTTTAGTTGCTGTCAGAACCAGAGACAGCACAGGTCAGGTTGGCAAATTCATCATCATATCGGACAGAGGCTCTGATTTCCTAGCACAAGAAATCCTCTACCTGCTTCTATGAACGCTACCTCTAGTCTTCCTAGTTTTGAAGGGACGGACGCAAGGGGATCTCACACAAAACAAGCACGTTACACGTTCAGACTGCTCGGTCAGCTTCAAAGTTAAACAATTCTCTTAGTTACTCTTGCTGATCTCCGACGTAGTGCAGGGGATCGAGGAAGCCACCCAAGGGAGCTCCTGTCCTGGCACAGCAGAAATGAATCCAAGTAGTGTCCATGAGGCTGTGGGTTCGATCCCTGGCCTCGGTCAGTGGGGTGAGGATCCGGTGTTTCTGTTGAGCTGTGGTGTAGGTGGCAGACACGCCTTGGATTTGGCGTTGCCGTGGCGGTGGCATAGGCCGGCAGCTGCAGCTCAAATTCTATCCCTAGCCTGGGAACTTCCATATGCTGCAGGTACAGTCCTAGGAGGAGGAAAAAAAAAAAAAAAAAAGGAAGCCACTCAAATATTTTCAGTTTTGGGTTACATACCCTATCCCAGAGTTTGAAGCGGTGCCAGGAGTTATTACTCATATGATTACTTTTATTTCCTTTTAGCCACGTGGCCTCTTGTGGGACAGTCTAAATCCTGATTCTACCATTTCACGGATGAATATCAGGTCGTCCTGTTTTTGGTTGTCAGCTCAGCCCTCCTGCCCCTCTACCATTCACAAATTGTAGGGAGGATGGCTCAGGGTCGAGAGAATGGGGCTCTCTCCACCCCTGACAGAGAAGTGAGGTGGGGGAGAGGAAGCGTTCCTCCCATTTTGCAACCCAAGTTTGCAGCCTCACTCTGGACTTGGAGAGCAAGAGCTGGGCCCACGTTTGCTTACCTGGAACACCATTATCAAATGGGTAACTGGCCACCAGGGCACCACCATGGAGGTTGGCAGAGAGGACAAACGTCTCCGTGTTCAGCCACTTCATGACTGCCACCGTTTCAGGCTGCCTCGATACGTTGTTGAATTCAAAAGCATCGGGGAAATTTCTGTTCAGATCATAGGAGTTGCTGTTTTCCCTTTAAAAGAAAGAATTTGTTAGGGTTCACTGTTGGTGTGCAAGGGAGCAGATTTGTGGGGTGTCACAGACCTTTGGTTTGGGCTCCGGGTGTTTTGCCAAATACGAATACAAGGGTGCACGGTTGCTGCGGCAGCTCCAGTGAACTGTGCCTGGGATCCACACACTATGCTGTCCCCTCCCATGTGTCCTGTTCCTGCCAGTGGGACAGCGGTGGTTGGGATGTGAGCAGAGGCTTGAGAAGTGTTTGCACTGGGGGCTTTTGCTCCCCTTTGGGACCCTGAGACCCCGATGCAAACCACGTGAGGGTCCCCTGGAGGAATGAGGAACCCAGGTGACAGCCGGACTGAGGCTCCAGGCACACGGTCCCAGCCAGACCCCCGCTGAGGGCCCAGCCATCACGGCACAGGGACGAGCCACCCCTGTGCTGCCCTGTGAATTCCTAACTTATACAGACTGGCCATGTTTAAATATGCAAAAAAAAAAAAACTTAAAAGTGGAAAGGAATCAAGTGGCGATTTATTTATTTTTGGCAGAAACAAATTTTTCATTGCACATATACATACGTATATCAGATATCTGAGAAATTCCAAACTCCCTGAGGTTGCTGGAAACATAGTAAACTTTAAATCTGAAATACTACAAGTCTCACTCTTCTTTGTGGCCAGATCTTGAGCTGGCTTAATAAATCAGCTGGTAATTATTGAGGGGCTAGGTACTGTACTAGGTAGGCCCTGGTTTAAAAGTGGGAGGGGTTCCTGCCCTCAGGTAGCTTCCATTAAACAAGAAACGAGAGTCAGAAAGAGAAAGACGAATACCATATGTTATCACTTATATCTGGAATCTAATATATGCCACAAATGAACCTTTCCACAGAAAAGAAAATTATGGACGTGGAGAACAGACTTGTGGTTGCCGAGGGGGAGGGGGAGTGGGATGGACTGGGAATTTGGGGTTAATAGATGCAAACTACTGCCTTTGGGAGGGATAAGCAATGGGATCCTACTGTACAGCACGGAGAACTATGTCTAGTCACTTATGATGGTGCATGATAATGTGAGAAAAAAGAATGTATACATGTATGTGTGACTGGGTCACCTTATCAGTGGAAAACTGATAGAACACTGTAAACCAGCTATGATGGAAAAAATTTAAAAAATCATTATAAAGAAATGAGACATTAAAAGATGTGCTGTGCTCTATACGATAGCCAAGTCATGGAAACAACCTAAATGCCCATCGACAGAGGAGTGGATGGGGAAGATACGGTACATACACACAATGGAATATTACTCAGCCATTGAAAGAAATGAAATAACAGCATTTATAGCAACATGGACGGACCTAGAAATTATCATGCGAAGTGAAACCAATCAGACAATGAGACACCAACATCAAATGCTACCATTTACATGTGGAATCTAAAAAAATATACACAGTGAACTCTGCAGAACAGATACTGACTCACAGACTAAAAAACTTGTGGTTTCCAAATAAGACAAGTTGTGGGGTGGGGGGATGCACTAAGAGTTTGCGATGGAAATACTATAAAATTTGGTTGTGATGATTTTTGTACACCTATAATTGCAATAAAATTCATTAATAAAAAAGTTAAAAAATAAAAAAATAAAAGATGTGCTATGAAGGTAAAGTGCCAGGTGATATGAGTATAACTGGGGACCTAATGCACGATCGGTTAGGGAAGAAAGCTGACAGGAAAAATGCTGTTTAAGCACTGGGAGAGCGGAGGAGTGGCAAGAAGGAAGCTGGTAGTGGCAGATGAAGGAGGGTCTGGGCGGCTGCCACAGGGTGAGGGAGGGACAAAGCCCAAGCAGCAAGGCGGGCACAGGAGTAAAGCAGCCCTGTTCAGGATTTTACTCATAGGTAAAGCAATGGGCAGTCCTGAACAGAGTTTCCAGCCCAGCCATGACACGACACAGGCTGAGATGCTTCAGTGACTCCTCTTGATAGGGCCAAAGGGTCTGATCTGATGGGGGCCTTTTTGTGTTTGCTTTGTTTTTTTTTTTAATAACTTAATGAATTTTATTTCAATTATAGGTGTACAAAAATCATCACAAGTCAATTTGATAGATTTTGTGTCCCAAACCCACAGTGCATCCCCCTACCCTTTTCGTGGTTTTGTTGTGGGTGTTTTTTTTTTCAGGTGTGTGTGTATGTGTCTCATTGCAGCATGCAGAAGTTCCTGGGCCAGGGATTGAAACCATGCCACAGCCGTGACGACACTGGACCCTTAACCCACTGAGCCACCAGGGAACTCCTCGTTGTGTTTTAAAGAAAGAAAGACCAGTCCATCCTTACCTTCCCTTATTGTAAAAACAGTCAGGGTTTAGAACAGCTTCGAATCCATCTGGGTTCATTGAAGGCATGATGTGTATTCGGGTGCTGTTGATTAGATTTGTGATTTCAGGGTCTCTTCCATTACTGGTTACAAGATATTCAATTAAATGGAGCAGCAGTTCCCGCCCTACAGACTGCAGGTGTTACAGAGAGAAGAGGGGATAGTGTTTGGTCAGAGGAAAGCAAGGATAACCGTCCCCAGAGCACAAATTCCCCAACAAGGAGCTCTACATAGGATATTTGAAACCAGAGCCAGACTGTGAGACCGCCGTTTTGCAGGCATATATGATGTGCTCACATGTGGTCACCCGCCACCGGTGTGCTGCAGTGTGTCTGTGAGTAAAAGGTTTGTTTTTAAAGTTAATCTTGGAGTTCCCTGGCGGCCCAGTACTTAAGGATCAGGTGTTATCACTGCTGTAGCACAGATTCAATCTCTGCCCTCGGAACTTTTGCAAGCCACAGGTGTGGCCAAAAAAACCTCCCAACTGATTTTTTTAAAAAGTACCCATCTGCAAACAATTAAAAATTTTTATGAAAACATAGTTGATTTACAGTGTTGTGCCAATGTCTGCTGTACAGCAAAGTGACCCGGTCGTATATATAAAAATTCTTTTTCTCATATCATCCCCCATCATGTTCTATCCCAAGAGATTGGCTGTAGTTCCCTGTGCTGTACAGCAGGACCTCATTGCTTATCCATTCTAAATGTAACAGTTTGCATCTATAAACCCCCAACTCTCAGTCCATCCCACTCCCGCCTGAAAATAATTTACTTTAGATAAATGAATTAGAGGGGAGTAAAAAAATCCATATTTCCAAGCTACTTGTGTTCCAAATACTTTCTGGAGTGGTGAAGAGAGGGGGAGCTGGGAATGAGGCAGGGGAGTCACGTATCATCGAGAGCACGCGCAATACCCAGGAGCGTCTTGGATGCTACATGGACGACCACTGGAGTAGACGGGTAGATTTTAATAAAGAAAAATCCAAACTTGTAATATACACGACTTAAGCAGGCTTCTGCTTTCCATACTTCCTATTTTCAAGTTGTTCCATTTCCAAATTCCCTTCTTGCACATTTGCGCAATTTCAGCTGTTATCTCTGTATTTCTAGTTCCCACATTCTCACATTTCACTGGCACATCATCCTCACAAGTTTTTTGCCGTATCTGCATATTAGCCGCACTACTGTTTGGTCTGTATTTCCTGTAAATTTGCTCAGTTTTTACTTACATTAAAAATGATGGGAGTTCCCATCATGGCTCAGCAGAAACGAATCTGACTAGGGTCCATGCGGACGCAGGTTCGATCCCTGGCCCTCGCTCAGTGGGTTAAGGATCCAGGGTTGCCATAAGCTGTGGTGTAGGTCACAGATACGGTTTGGATCCCGTGTTTCTGTGTCTGTGCCGTAGGCCAGGAGCTGTACCTCCGATTCAACTCCTAGCCTGGGAACCTCCAGATGCTGCAGGTGCGGTTCTGAAAAAAAAAAAAAGACAAAAATGATGAATTTTGTATAATTACCTTTGTGTTAGCTATGTTTCTAATTGTACAATAAAAGTATAGCCTTGAAAATAAACATGGTCACATCAGCCTAAAATTACAAGGACCAGCAATATTGGGAATCTGAAGGCCTGTGGAAGATCTTACTTTGTAATCCCCAAAGAAGAGATTTACTGTTTTTCTCAGTTCTAGGAAAAACAACATTTCAGCCTTATTCTATAAAGATCTGATTAAACTATATTAATTTTCTCCTGTAAACCTGAGTTCTAAGACTCTGCTTCTCAATCCCACTCCTGGGCATCTATCCAGAGGAAACCATGACTCGAAAAGGCACATGTACTCCAGTGTTCACTGCAGCACTCTATACAATAGCCGGGTCATGGAAACAACCTAAATGCCCATCCACAAAGGAGTGGGTAGGGAAGATATGGTACATACACACACAATGGAATGTTACTCAGCCATTAAAAGGAACAAAATAACAACATTTATAGCAACATGGATGGACCTAGAAATTATCATGCCAAGTGAAACCAGTCAGACAATTAGACAGCAACACCCAATGCTACTGCTTACATGTGGAAACTAAAAAGACACAATTAACTTCTTTGCAGAACAGACTCACAGACTTTGGAAAACCCTGGTTTTTCAAATAAGACAATCTGGGGGCTGGGGGGATGCACAGTGGGTTTGGGACACAAAATCTATCAAATTGACTTGTGATGATTTATGTACACCTATAATTGAAATAAAATCCATTAAGTTAAAAAAAATACGACTCTGCTTCTAAGTAAGGAATATTTACCTCTTACACACGACCACATGCTACTGAGGGGTTAGTAAGTGGGAAATGGGGGCAGCTGATTAAATGACAGTGGTGCTGGTGGATTAATGGAGGCAGTGGGCAGGAAAAGAATTTTCAATTATGACTCCACAGCGGGAAGTAATTGTTGTGACAAAGGATGAGCAAAGCTGCACTCTCTGCCCCTCGCTGCCAAGCAAAGAAACCACATTCTATGAATTCATTATCCTAATGAACACAGAAGAGTTGGAAACCGGACTAAGAAACTTCTGAATGTGTGAATTACATATTTACAGGTAGCCATAAAATTCAGAGTGGAACAAAATTCAATTCTGACTTTGATTTTTTTCCTACTCACGTCTATCTTCTTCTGTCACTGTGGTTTTTTTTTTTTTTTTTTGGTTGTTTCCACAGTCAAAAACGGTCACTTAGAAAAGGTCCTTACAAACTAACAATCAAAAAAGTCAAGGGAGTCGCACACTGAGTTTCCAATTCTATGTTTCAGAAGCTCAAGCACATTTGGAAGGGACTTCCCCGCTTCCCTAAAACCAGTGGAGGAGGGGCTGGTGACTAAGTTGTGACAGGTGGCTTTATTTATTTTTATTTTTTTATTTATTTTTTTGCTTTTTAGGGCCGTACCTGCAGCATATGGAAGTTCCCCGGCTAGGGGTCGAATGGAGCTGTAGCTGTCAGCCTACACCACAGCCACAGCAACTCAGGATCTGAAGCGTGTCTGCGACCTACACCACAGCTCATGGCAACGCCAGACCCTTAACTCATTGAGTGTGGCCAGGGACGGAACCAGAGTTCCCATGGATGCTATCTGGGTTTGTTACCTGCTGAGCCAAGACAGGGACTCCTAATGATGGTGATTTCTGAGTGTCAGTACTCAGAATAGCTTTTAACTTCCTCTTCTTTTTCCAGTGCCACTTTTTAAATTAAAGAAAACCTATATTATTTTTACAAAAACAATAAAAGTCATGATTCTTTCGAGGAAACAAATGTGTGACCAAGGCAATTTCTGCTTGTCTCCAATATTCCAAAACAAACCATAAATTCTTAACTGCAGAGAGTAAAAAGAAAAGTCTTGAAAGTATGATAAAGAATCAATTAAGAGTCAGATACTTTTTAAAGTGGTGAGGTAAACAGATGAAATTTTAGAGAGAGTTTAACAAAGTCCTTTTTTTTTTCTTGGACAGTCCTTTCCTGTCTCTGTAACAGCCAATTTATGCCACATATTATTCAAATTAATTCTTCCCAGCCTCAAATGTCTCAAACACTCATTCATGTCTTATATAGAGACCTCCCTTTGTTTAAAATTAAGTCTTTGAATATGAAACCTTAGACTAAAATTTAAAAAAAAAGGAGTGTGGTCAAAACAGTTTCCACTAGCTTTAACTGGCTTTTTCTTTTTGTACTCATTTCCTTTTGGGAGAGTATGGACTTAAGGAAAGACTCCTTAATGAAGAGGCTGAAAGACTGGGTGAACACACTAGCTTCTGGGGTCTTTTGCTGATAATTCATCTGGTCATTAAAATGGCAATAACCCAGAAAGCAGAAAATAAATTCTTTATCAGTTTTACTCAAATTCGGTCAAGCTGGAATTTGCTAGTTAGGTAAAAATGAGTGTTTTAGCTCATCTAAGAACATCCATAAACAACTGGAAAAAATGTTTGCAGAAACAATCACAACTTGGGGAGTGTCTGGTGAGTGCACAATGTGACGGTGAGTTTGAGGGTAGTACCCAAACTCCAGTGATCCTAATGGTGGGGTCTATTTTTGAAATGCTACAGGTAAGGCAGCTTCTGGGGGAAAAAGAAACAGGTCAGAGATTGGATTAAGACGGCAGAATAGAAGGACTGGAGCTCAACTTCTCTCATAAAAAAGAGCTACAACCAAATGCCGAGAAACCTTCAACCAAATGGACTGGAAACTTTCAAAAAGATATCCTACTCCAGACAAGGAGGAGACCACATCAAGAGGTAGGAGGGGCGATTACGTGATATTAGCAACCCCATACCTCCCGGGTGGGAAGCCCCACAGACTGGAAACTAACTGCATCACAGACTCAGCTACAGGACTGAGAGTTCTGAGCCCCACGTCAAATTCCCACCCCTGGGGATCAGGCACTGGGAGAAAGAGCCCCTGGAGTATCTGGCACTGAAGGCCAGTGGGGCTTGTGCCCAGGAGCTCCATGGGACTGGGGGAAATGGAGACCCCATTCTTGAAAGGTGCATACAAACTTTCACATGCACTGGGTCCCAGGGCAAAGCAAAGACTCCACAGGAATCCAGGTCGAACCTGTCTGTAATTCTTGGAGGATCTCCTGGGAAAACAGGGGTGACTGTGGCTTGCTGTGGGGGAAGGACATTGGAGGTGAAGCTCTTGGAAACATTCATCAGCCTGCATTTCTCTGGAGGTGGCCATTTTGGGGAAAATCTGTCCCCTCCCATCAGCACTGAGAAGCCCCAGGCCAAACAACAATCCAGGTGGGATCTCAGCCCCATCCATCAGTAAACAGGCTACCTGAAGACCCCTCAGGCACACAGTCAGCCTCTAATCTCACCCAGAGACAAAGCCCCATCCACCAGAGGGATAGGAATCAGCCCCACCTACCAGTGGGCAGGCATCACTCCCTCCCATCAGGAAGCCTACAGCAAGCCCCCCCCCCATACCAACTTCAGCCACGGGGGGGCAAACACCAGAAGTAAGAAAGGGTACAACTCTATTCTCTGCAAAAAGGACACCACACAAGAAACCTATGAAAATGCAAAGACAGAAAACTGTAACTCAGATAAGGGAGAGAGAAAAACCCCCAGAAAAACAGCTCAGTGATGAGGAGATTATCAGCCTCCCAGAAAGAGACTTTAGACTTGATACTGAAGATAATGCAAGACATGGGAAATAAACTGGAGGCAGAGATTGATACTTCACAGGAAACACTGAGCAAAGAAATACAAGATATAAAAATTAAGCAAGAAGAGATGCAAAACAATAACTGAAATAAAAAATTCATTAGAAGCAGCCAACAGTGGAACACAGAAGGCAGAAGAACGAATCAGTGAGGTGGAGGACAGATTAGTAGAAATCACTAATGCAGAACACAAAAGAGATAAAAGATTGAAAGGAAATGAGAAGAGTCTCAGAGAACTCTGGGATAACGTTAGATGCACTAACATCCATATTATAGGGGTGCCAGAGGGAGAAAAGAGACAGAAGGGGACAGAAAAAATATTTAAAGAGGTAACAGCCGAAAACTTCCCTAACATGGGAATGGAACCACTCGCTCAAATCCAGGAAACGCAAAGAGTACCATATAAGATAAACCCAAGGAGGAACACCCCGAGACACACATTAATCAAAAGAAACAGGTCATCTCTGGGGCTCCACCTGGTGTGTTACAGACTTAATTCATTTGTCTGATTGCCTTGCTAAATCCTTTATCTTCAAATACTAGCCTAGATATTATCTAGCACATTTTCTCCTGTGGCCTCCCAAAATCTGGGTTCCCCGACTTGCCTCTGTGGTTCTTTACCTCCCCTTACTTGTGCTGTCCTAATACTGCTCACAGACATTACCATGGTCTGGCTGACCTTGAATGATGCCCCCCCCCACCCGCCACCCTGCCCCAACTCCTACATCTAAGCCTTTTTTTTTTTTTTTTTTTTTGGCTTTTTAGGACCGTGCCAGTGGCATATGGAAGTTCCCATACTAGAGGTCCAATCAGAGCTGCAGCTGCCAGCCTACATCACAGCCACAGCAACGCTGGATCCGAGCCGCGTCTGAGATCTATACCACAGCTCAAGACAGCACCGGATCCTTAACTCACTGATCGAGGCCAGGGACTGAACCCACATCCTCATGGATACTAGTCAGATTTGTTTCCACTGCGCCACAATGGCAACTCCACCACCACTTCAGTTTTGAAGGCAGGGACCCTAACCGGCTTTCTCTGTCATCCTAGGACCTTGCTTAGCTCCTGGTGTATCCGGTAGTCAATCAACTATTGTTGTCAAATTCGTTGCAAAGTCATGACTGTTCATTCTGAGGAGGAACTTTCTGAAAACATGAGGACTTAAGGTTTTCAGTGAGGGGAGATATACAAATGATCAAGTTATTTCATTGTAAGGATTTTCAACATTGAACTCAGTTTTTTAATTTATTTTTTGCCATTCCCACGGCATATGTAAGTTTCAGGCCAAGGATTGACTCCGAGCCACAGCTCTGACCTATGCTGCAGCTGTGGCAACGGCGGGTCCTTTAACACCCCAACGCTGGGCCAGGGAGCCAACCTGTGTCTCTGCAGTGACCTGAGCCACTATAATTGGATTCTTAGCCCACTGCGCTGCAGCAGGAACTCCAGTATTGAACACATCTTTCAGGGGTGGGGGCCAGCAATTCTATCATGCCAAGGACGCAGGATATTTAGACACTGTGGCCCAAACTCACCAAAAAAGAGAGATGGAGAGAAAAAGGATAATTATATGAGGAATTTAATACATACCTAAAAGGAATTAGACATTTCACCTGGAATACAGATTACTTCTGCCTAGATCCAAGAGGAGAGAATTATCCAAAGTCATGCTGTTTAATTGAAGGTATTCTGCCGTCATCTGGGGTAGTGGTGGAAAAAAAGAGCTTGGGAATTGTTTTATCACGTTTGGAACCTCTTATTGTACCAACTGCACACCCCAAGATTTTCCAGGGCAGATACAACTTCGGATATTATGTCCTCTTGTTCATATAAATTATTAAACTATCATCTACATACAGACATTTAGACATACAAACTACAACTCATTAACTCTCTCTTACACCTAGAAGTTGTGTAAAAACCCATCAGCCTTTTAGTTTGAGGTTGACATAGATGATCGCTAAGACCCATATTTTTGCAACGTCTCTTTCAATTATTTATCTGGAATCAGATAAACTATAAATTAATGCCACCAACTGTGAATTTCTAAGTGTGGTGTGGTTATTTCAGAACCCTATACCCAAATAAACCATCACAGTAAAAACAATACATTGATGTTTAAGAAAACAGAAACAAAACCTTGAAGGAAAAAAAAAATCAGAATTGGAAATTCAGTGAAGCTTAACGGACAGGTACTACTTAAAGACCATGGGTCCTGCAATCAAGGGAGCTTTGTGGACCCAAGTTCTGACCTGCACTTTGCCTGTTTCTGGATTATCTAAAATATTCTAGATACCCAATTGCTCGCACCCATGGCATGTGGAAAGTTCCCAGGCCAGGAATGGAACCCATGGCACAGGAGTGGCCCGAGTTGCTGTAGTGACAATGCCAGATCCTTAACCTACTGCACCACAAGGGAACTCCAACATCCAGCCTTTTTTTTTTTTTAAATCTTTTTAGGGCCACACCTGAGGCATATAGAAGTTTCCAGGCTAGGGGTCGAATAGGAGGTGCAGCTGCTGGCCTACATCACAGCCACAGCAACATGGGATCTGAGCCATGTGATCATTAATCCACTGAGCAAGGCCAGGGATTGAACCTGCATCTTCATGGATACTAGCTGGGTTCATTACCGCTGAACCACAAAAGGGAACTCCTCCCACACCCAGCTGTTTAAACACATAGTCACGCCTCCCTTCAACAGTTTCACTAGGGAGGGATCAGGGATGTCTTAACAATCTAGAGGCTGTCTAAGAATAAGATTTTCTTTCCTGGAGTTCCCGTTGTGGCTCAAGTGGAAATGAATCTGGACTACATCCAGGAGGACATAGGTTTGATCCCTGGCCTCGCTCAGTGGGTTAAGGATCCGGTGTTGCCGTGAGCTGTGGTGTAGGTCACAGGCGCGGCTGGGATCTGGTGTCGCTGTGGCGTAGGCTGGCGGCTACAGCTCCCATTTGACCCCTAGCCTGGGAACCTCCAAATACCACGGCAAGAATTAGACTTCAGTGTGTCCGCAATGCCAGTTAGGCACCTGCATAAATTACATCTAGAACCACTGGGGCCTCTGCAATTTGATTGATTCTACATTCTACTGATGTGTGCACAAACAAGACCCTGGATAAACTAGAAAAACACCTGCTAGTCTTACTAAAATGAGAAAGGTTAGAACCTCAGAAACATGTCTCTTTTGTTTGGAAAAATCATGAACAGTAGGTTTATCAAAGGCAGCGAGTGCTCTTTCCATTTGCTACCCAGCGTGGTTCTCCCGCAATCAGGGAGAGGAGGCAGGCACAGGCACAAGGAAGGGACAGCAAAAGGTGACACAGAGATGCTCATTCCAGTCCGACTCTAAGAGTATGCTACTCTTCCACAGGATGAAAGAGCCCAAGCCTTCTCATCAAGCAGGGCTGGAACAACGGGGTGTCCATCCAAACCAGAATCATGATTTTTTTATTTTTTGCTTTTTAGGCCAGCACCCTCAGCATATGGAGGTTTCCAGGCTAGGGGTCGAATCGGAGCTACAGCTGCCAGCCTACACCACAGCCACAGCCACACGGGATCCGAGCCTCATCTGCAACCTACACCACAGCTCACGGCAGCGGTGGATCCTTAATCCACTGAGCAAGGCCAGGGATCGAACACGCAACCTCATGGATCCTAGTCGGATTCGTTAATCACTGAGCCACGAAGGGAACTCCCCAAACGAGAATTAATTTGAGGTAGGTCACAGGTCTACATATAGGAAGGGAAACGCTAATAACAAAACGTTCCCAAGGCAGTGCAGAGAGTCAAGGAGACAGAGCCCAGCTGGGGAGGGCTTGGTGCTCAGACTCTGGGGTAGATCCCGAGGACCGAACGGATCCCTCGATTCCCCTTAGTAAACGCCCTAACAAACATGCCTTCTGCAGAAGGGAGCAAAAGCAAGGATGCCCACAGAGTGCTCAGTGCCATTCATGCTCAATCAGCATTGGCTACTGCTGTTCTTTCCTTGTTGAGCATTGTATGGAGGGGACCTTGCCAACCTGATCAATGCAGCATCACAAGGATGTGAGCCCACGGCAGGTGACTGAGGACAGGAAGGTCATACAAAACCAGAGAGGTGTTTGTTTGTTTGCTTTTATTTTTAGGTCATATGGAGGTTCCCAGGCCAGGGGTTGAATTGGAACCACAGCTGCCGGCCTACGCCACAGTCACAGCAACGCCAGATCCAAGCCACGTCTGCGACCTACACCACAGCTCCCAGCAACGCCGGATCCTTAATCTACTGAGTGGGTCCAGGGATCGAACCCACATCCTTGCAGACACCATTTTGGGTTCTTAACCCATTGAGCCACAACAGGAACTCTGAAACCAGAGAGGTTTGACTTTACTTCTTTTGTAACAATTCTCGCCTGCACGTGGGCTCTTTTAAGTTGAGCTGGCTACCCTCCATGTGCTGTATGCATTCCCGAGTGTAGCCAGGTTAATTAGCCTGAACACTGCATCAGCCAAAGTCACCCATCTCCATAATTTCGGAGATGTATAGTAGCCAGAACTGCTTCGCCTGAACCCCACCAACCTTTAGCTCTAACATCTAGTTTGAAGTAAATAGATGGATGAGAGGCACAAGTTCGATGACATTATGAGGAAGGAAACAAACAGAGTGTGGGCCAGTCTGCAGGACACACAATGGATCAAGGTCTCTTTGTTAAGGCTTGTGTCATGAAATGCTAGGTTACAAGAGATCCAAGGGCTCCCTTTTCAACCCAAGCTCAGGAGAATGGCTCTTGCAAAGAAGGGTGGTAAGAAAAAGGGCTGGTCTGTCATCAGTGGGGGGCGGGTAATGGAGGAATACACCATCGACCTTCACAAGCACATCCATGGAGTGGGTTTCAAGAAGCGTGCCCCTTGGGCATTCAAAGAAACCCAGAAATTTGCCATAAAGGAGAGACAGGAACTGCAGATGTACACACTGACACCAGGCACAATGAAGCTGTCTGGGCCAAGGGACTAAGGAAGGTCTTATACTGTAAACACGTGTGGTTGTCCACAAAACGTGATGAAGATGGAAGGCAGCTATGCTCACCACAATACGGGCAACGCACACAAGAAAACGTGATGACAGCATCACTCGTTATTAGAGAAACACAAATCAAAACCACTATGAGGTACCACCTTACACCAGCCAGAATGGCCATCATCAAAAGTCTACAAACAGCAAGTGTTAGAGAGGGAGTGGAGAAAAAGGATCCCTATTACACTGTTGGTGGGAATGTAAACTGGTGCAACCGCTGTGGAAAACAGTATAGAGATTCCTCAGAAAACTAAAAATAGAATTACCGTTTGATCAGGCAATCCCACTCCTGGGCATCTCTTCAGAGAAAACCATGACTCGAAAAGACACGTGTTCATTGCAGCCCTCTATACAATAGCCAACATAGGGAAACAACCTAAATGTCCATCAACAGAGGAGTGGATAAAGAAGATGTGTTACTTATACACAATGGAATATTACTCAGCCATTAAAAGGAAAGAAATAAGGGCATTTGCAGCAACATGGATGGACCTAGAAATTATCGTACTAAGTAAAGTCAGTCAGACAATGAGGCACCAACATCAAATGCTATCACTTATATGTGGAATCTAAAAGAAAGGACACAATGAACTTCTTTGCAGAACAGATACTGACTCACAGACTTTGAAAAACTTACGGTTTCCAAATGAGACAGGTTGGGGGGTGAGGGGATGCACTGAGAGTTTGGGGTGGAAATGCTATAAAATTTGGTTGTGATGATTGTTGTTCACCTACAAATGTAATAACATTAAGTAATAAAAAAAAACAAAAAAATGATGTACACGTACATGAAGTACAAACAAGCCCTGTGTACTTGTCACAACTTTCCAAAATCTACAGACAGTTAGTGTGGATGGGAACTAACTGCCGACTGTCAAATCAAGTTATAGAGCCACACACAAAAAAAACAGATTCAAGGAGTGTACGAACCACATACGAGGCATGATCTTGGACAGGATCCTGCTTGGACAATTTAGGGAACATTCTGAGGAAACTGGAGAAGGCAGAAGGTAGGAGGTAAGGTAAAGATAGGATAAACACTTACTTACATGAAAATTTCATATTAACTGGAAACTGTTAGGAAGTTCCCGTCGTGGCTCAGCGGTAACGAACCCGACTAGTATCCGTGAGGATGCAGGTTTGATCCCTGGCCTTGCTCAGCAGGTTAAGGATCCAGCACTGCTGGGAACTGTAGTGTAAGCCGTGGATGCAGCTCGGATCCGGCGGGGCTGTGGCTGTGGCTGTGGTATAGCCTGGCAGCTGCAGCTCCACTTTGACTCCTAGCCTGGGAACATCCATATGCCGCACCTTCTACTGTAAAAAGCAAAAAAGAAAAAAAATACCTGGAAGGACAATGATAAGGAATCAACAGTCCTAATTTGTAGAGAGTCATATACAATGTTTTCCTTTTTTTTTGTTCATCTGTATTTCTTTTGAGATGTACATAGGTTGATTTTGTAGTAATAACAGGTTATTTTTCATTTAACAAAGACCTGATTCTAAAAGAAGGTGTCACGAATGAAGATGAATGTTCATGGAGGAAAATGGTACGTGTGATCAACAGAATTGGGTTTTCCTGGGGAACCAGGGGGTTAAGTGTGGGAAACACACACACACACAGACACACACACACACACACACACACACTCTCAGGTGGGGTCCAGGGAAAAGAGGAAACATTTAAAAATACTGGGGTCAACTCTCTGCGCTACGCTTCTTACTGCAATAGGAACCCTGTTGGGCTTCTCCACATGAGGCTGGCAAACTCCTAGAAGGTGCAGGGACCCTGAGGTCAACACTCAAAGTTAGTGCCAGAGTTGAAAGGAATCCATCCAAAGAAGGTTCAGAACCACTGTTCCAAATGTGAGCCTTGTTGCCTTTTTTTTTTTGCTTTTATACTGTGATTATACCATTATTTATTTTCTGCTTTTCTATTTTTTAGGGCTGCACCCTCTGCATATGGAGGTTCCCAGGCTAGGAGTCTAATTGGAGCTGTAGCTGCCAGCCTACACCACAGCCACAGCAACAGCAGATCCGAGCAGCGTCTGCAACCTACACCACATCTCACGGCAACACTGGATCCTTAACCCACTGAGTGAGGCCAGGGATCGAACCTGCAATTTCACAGTTCCTAGTTGTATTCGTTTCCGCTGCACCACAATGGGAACTTTTTGCCATGTTGCCATTTTTTTTTTTAGGGCCGCACCTGTGGCATATGGAGGTTCCCAGTCTAGGGGTCGAATTGGAGCTATGTCACAGCCACAGCAATGCGGGATCCGAGCCACCTCTGCGACCTACACCACAGCTCATGGCAACACCGGATCCTGAACCCACTGAGCAAGGCCAGGGATCAGACCCGCAGCCTCATGGTTCCTAGTCGGATTCGTTTCTGCTGCGCCACGACGGAAACTCCCATGTGGCTTTTTAATAGCAGGTTCTTGGAAATGCTCTTTCAATTCCAAAAGGTCTGAGAGAAGAAGGATGAACGAGGTGGTCGGACCCCCTGACCCAAGTGACACTCCTGCACCTGGGTTAAGCCATGACCTCTCAGCTCCTTGCGGCATGAGGAGGGCAGAATACACAAGACCTCAAATTTCAGAGAATAAGCTTTTCAAGGCCCCCAGACAGAGCTACCAGCTGGGACAGGGGGAAACAGGACTTCAGATCCTCACTCACAAGACATACTGGGACTTTCTTCCCCCACATAATCTCAGTCCTTAGCTGTCCCCAAAGAATCAAAGTGAACTAGAAAGCCCTGACTTGATGGGACACGTTAACTACCTGGAGGGAGGGTGTCAGAAATCTGGGAAAGTGCAGGGAAATTCAGGGATGAGTGATGGGAAAGACCCTGGTTTATCTTTGCAAGTCTCAACTCAGAGGATTAACTTCTGAGCAGCAGGTCGCAATCTATGAAATGTCAGGAATTCACATTTCAGACTGCTGGAGTCAATGAGCGACGCATGTGTCTTATTAAAAATAGATTCCACTGGGAGTTCCTGTTGTGGTGCAACCATAACAAACCCGACTAGTATCCACGAGGATTCGGGTTCAATCCCTGGCCTCGCTCAGTGGGTTAAGGAGCCGGTGTTGTCTGAGCTGTGGTGTGGGTCACAGACGCGGCTTGGATCCTGCATAGCTGTGGCTGTTGTTGTGTAGGCTGGCAGCTGTAGCTACAATTCAGCCCTAGCCTGGGAGCTTCCGTATGTTGTGGGTGTGGGTCTAAAAAGCAAAAAAAAAAAAAAAAAAAAGGGATTCCATGGGACCTTGATCAACTGACTAGATAGTAAAAGGGCAAAAGACTCCTGGTAATATCAAGCCTTTGTGAGCACAGCCCATTATGCTCAAAAAAGTAACTGGGGCACTGAATTTCCACCCACCCAAACAGATCAGGCTCAAAGAGCAACCACTCCTAGAGGCAACTGTTTGCTTATGACCTCTGGCGGCAAGTCCCCTGGCTCAGCCGGACAGGTCGAGCAGCCTGCCTGGGAAGGGGGGTGGGTGCGTGCGAGCGTGCATGCGCGCGCTGGGTGGTGCTGGGTGGAGCCTGTTCCTATAGAGCCCAGGTTTGGGGAGGGTTAAGCCAGGACAGGAAGCCCAGCATCTGAGCACCGCATGCCTCTCTCACTCTTACAGATTCAGAAGTGTTGTAACAAGTTTCACTTACCAAAATATGCATTATCTTTGATGTTCCTTAATGGTAAGTGTTTTATAAGGTGTGACACATATTCCCATGTCAATTTTCGTTACCGTGAAGATTGGGGACTATCTCTCCCTCTCACTGGGTTCCCCAGGTGTGTGGGGTCCTGGGGGACAGAAAATCCTGCAGTTGTCGTATTCTCAAAATACCCTGCAGAAGTGAGGTGAGAAACGGAGAGGAGCATCTTCAAATGCCCGGTGAGAATGGCTGGGCAGGGAGGAGTGCTAAAACGGTATTTTGCAAAATATAAAATCAATAACAGAAAACAAAAAAATAGAGTTGATCCCTGATAAGCTGGAAAAGAGGCAAGATATAAACACGTATATATATATATACATATATATATGTGTGTGTGTTTATATATATCTTATATATACGTGTATATATAGACATATCTTGTATATATATTTTAAATATATATGTGTGTGTGTGTGTGTGTGTGTGTACATATATATGTATTTTTTGGCCATGCCCATGTCATGCAAAATTTCCCAGGCCAGGGATCGACCCTCATCATAGCAGTAACCTGAGCCACAGCAATGACAATGCCAGATCCTTAACCCACTGATCCACCTGGGAACTCCAAGGCAAGACAATTTAAGGGTTCGTTGAGTGGTGGGGATGAAAAAACCCTAAGCTTGATGGTCTAAACTTAGGCATTGAAAACGTCGAGTATTAAACTAAGACTAAGTGACCAAGGCTTTCAAAAAGCCAGCTATTAAGAGTTTGGATGTCTGGTTGGGAATCTTCTAGATTGCTTTGCATTCAAGTATAATACAGTTCCTCTGCTGGGTCACCTTGATGCTGACCAGGAGGTGGGGAAACTAAGCCAGGCAGGAATTCAAGGACTTGGCCAGCAGTGCAGAGCTTGGGCACTGCTGTCCTTCCAGCCTCCAAATTGAAAAATCTCCGGGTTACAACCAGCACAGGGCTCTATGTAAACCAAGGGGCTGGGATGGTTCTGGAACCTGGTTCCTTCGGTTTTCTCAGGAGGCCTCACAGGAAGCCCTTCCTTGACTCTTTGCTACAAGACACGCTGCTTCGTTAGCATTTACACAGAGCACAAGAGACCCGAGGGCGGTCCCTCTGGTCACTATATCACCTATTCGAGCCGCAGACATACCTCATCTCCATGCATATTCGCCACGTACTTGAATTCCGGAATCCCAATCTCATGTTCCTTTGGAGAGCGCCCCACGACAAGAACCCACAGGTTTCTGCCTTTGCGGGGAAGAGAAGGATAGAGAAATTAGTCGTCTTTTAAAATGACAAGTGACCTCTAGGAGAGAATGAGAACAGTGAACAAACGCTGCTGCTTCTCCCGCTTGATCAATCACAGCGACCTTAGCTGATAGGACTCTCTGCTTAAAACACTTTTAGCTTATTGCCAGCTAAACCCCTTTCAAAAATGAGCACAAATATTTTTCTCATTCTAGAATGTGACTTTTTATTTTTTAATTCTTATTTTTGTTTTTTGAGGGCGCACCCATGGCATACAGAAGTTCCCAGGCGAGGGGTCACATCAGAGCTGTAGCCGCCAGCCTACACCACAGCCACAGCAATGCGGGATCCGAGCCGCGTCTGCAACCTACACCACAGCTCACGGAGATACTGGATCCTTAACCCACTTATCGAGACCAGGAATCGAACCCGTGTCTTCATGGATACTAGTCGGGTTCGTTACTGCTGAGACACAACGGGAACTTCAGAATGTGACTTTTTAAGAGTCAAGACTTATTAAGGCTACCTAGATATAATTTTTTCTAAAATGATTATATGGTTTGCTCTGAGTTCCTGGTGCTTTAGAGAAGCGATCTGGCTAATTCCCACAATTAAGCAAAGTCAAAAGATGGTTGAGCAGGAGGATGCTGTTAACTCCCAGTTAACATGAAAAAAAGCAACAGCAAGAAAACACGGAACTCAGAAGAGAGATTGTTTTTAAAATAAATCTCGTCATATTCAAAAGCTCATGTAACACATCCTCGCAGCAAGGAGTGCCCCTTGGTGAGCCTGAGTCCCATCATATAAACTGGGACCCACCATCCTTCCTAATAATGCCTCAAGGAAAACTTCCAAGCCCTGGCACTGCCATAGGTGGTGTGATTTGGGCCAGGAAGGGCAGGAACTAAGGATCACGGAAGATCTGCTCTGGGCAGAAGTTACAGCTGCGTCTCTGGTGCACACTATCTCAGGCGTTTCCTCGTCCTGACCCAACGAGATGGATTTTTAACCAGACGTTACCAATGAAAACACCGATCTTCAAAAAATATGAAATGAACTGCTCGTGATCAGACAGCCAGTAAGAGACTGTGATTCAAGCTCCACAGCTAAGACCCAGAGTCCTGGCCTGACTCCAATTCTAGGGCTTGTGCCACTAGTGAAGACTGCCTGTCTCTCAAGAAGCTTGGTTTCCTAATCAGTAAAATGAGAGGTTCCTTTTGATTTTAAAATCATCTGGCTCTTTTAGTACCAATGCTTTAAAATTAGAGATTGGGGAAATGGGCTGTTTGATATCTATCACCTCGATACAAAGTTCACATATCTAGGCACGAAGCCTTCTGTGGAATTTAAGAACCCAGGAAAGGAATCTAACAGTGGCTCATAGGTTAACAGTGGAGCAGGTTTCTGCAGAATTTTAGGTTGTAGTTCCTTCAATCTGGGACTGCCACGGGCTGGAGAATACTCAGTTGTCATAAGGAACCTGTCTTATTCACTACTTATTCTTAATTCATTACAACAATGAGAGGGAAATTCATCTCGACAGGGTGATGTTTTACATTTAGTAACTGCTGAGATTCTCAGAACACACCCCCAGAGGCAGATGCCACCTGTTCAGTGCAGAATGCTCATTTCACTCCTCCACCCCCACATCCATTTACTTAGTACCACTGTATCTCGGCACGTAACCAGGAAATTACATCCTATAGTTTTTTTTTGTTGCTTTTTTTTTTTGTCTTTTTGCCTTATCTAGGGCCACACCCGCGGCATGTGGACGTTCCCAGGCTAGGGGTCTAACAGGAGCTGTAGACGCTGGTCTTTGCCACAGCCACAGCAACGCGGGACCCGAGCCACGTCTGCGACCTACACCAGAGCTCACGGCAACGCCAGATCCTTAACCCACGGAGCAAGGCCAGGGACGGAACCCGCAACCTCATGTTTCCTAGTCGGATTCATTGACCACTGAGCCACGACAGGAACTCTGCATCCTACAGTTAAGTCACACTCTCTACACGCAGCGAGTTTCTGACCTAGTGGAGAACAACAGCGTGCAAACATGCCATCACCCTAGACTGTGACACACATGATTGCAGCGTGTATGTAAAGTCCTACTGTAGCTGTAGAATAAAAGAAGAAATGGTTCATCTTTTCCAAGGAGGGGACCATGTAAAGCTTTACGGATGTAAGGTTTTAGAGCTGACTTTGAATAGGGTTTTGAAGAATGATTTCGAGTAGTCATGTGGACACATACAATCCATTTGGTGACTTCCTGCCAGAACCACTTCATTAGCCAGAACCTTCCCTTCCTGAATATCACCAATTCCCAGGTCGTCTGGGGCTTCACGTCTACCTAATTAACATTTTCACGGGAAGCCAGGAAGAGCTTTTGCTGAGCTTTTCTTCCATTAAATTTAGCATTTTAGGCTTCCTTCTGGGGAATTCTTTTCCATAGCTCTTAATGCTTTTAAAGCTAGAGGAATCACAGATTTGTACGGACTGTGGTCTAGTCCCTTCGCAGGCAAGGAAAATATTCAGTATCATCTTAACATTATGTTTACTGATTGTTATATTTCCTTTTCTTTTTTTGTTTTTAGGGCCTAACCTGAGGCATACGGAGGTTCCCAGGCTAGGGATCCAATCAGAGCTGCAGCTGCCAGCCTACACCACAGCCACAGCAACGCGGGATCCAAGCCGTGCCTGTGACCTGCACCACAGCTCACGGCAATGCCAGATCATTAACCCACTGCATGAGGCCAGGGATCAAACCCGCAACCTCATGGTTACTAGTCAGATTCGTTTCCCCTGAGCCATGACAAGAACTCCTGATTGCTATATTTCTGACTCTGTATGTGCAACAGCTGACCTGTAATATAAAGGATAGTGCAAGACAACAAAAGCCTGACTTGGTAGGGTATCCAATACTATTTTGTTTAAGGAGGGAGGGAAAGCAAACCAATAAAACCTAAGTGAAGAAGTACCTGGGCAATAACCCGATCTCAGTTTTATCATGAATGGCCCCTAAGTGACCTGCAAGATGAGAAACTTACCTTGAATAACCTTCATGGCACGAGGTCTGAGAATGAAAACCAGCCAGTAAACCCGGAGTCACCCAATGCCTTTGGAACAGACAAGCCTCTTGAAGGCTTTTAACCAGACTCTCCAATAAACACTGGCAGTCTCTGGCTTAAACCAGAATAAGGCACAAAGGACAGACTGTTGACTTTGCCTAGCTTGATTGCCAAGGGTAATTTAAACAAGCTTTTTTTTTTTTTTTTCTACCAAGGTTGGGCAGGCTACCTTTATTCCCCAAAGTTCCTGCTAATACCAGAGGGTGCCAAAGAGTTCTGAAATGCTCAGGCGCTTTCTCCCACCAAGTGAACACACCCTGGCTTCCAAAGTTTTCAGCCTCTATATCCAGGAACTCACTCAGGGCATGACCCAGAACCGCCCAGCTGGGTTTGCTTGCAGGACCAGGGGAAGTCTTACAATTCAGAAGGCTTCACAAAGATCCACAGGGCAAGCAAGCTGACAATGAGATGGGGCAGGTGTTCAGGAGGAAGTAGGAGAGCTTGGGAAATAAAGTACAGCTTCAAACAGGTAGAAACGGGAAGACAGTCATTCCCACGTCAGCATCGCCTGGACCCTGGGAACAGCGCCAATCCTGGAGCCCATCTCCTAAATCAACCTCTAGGGGAAAAGCCTGAACTTGCACTTAGCAGGCTCCCTCGGTGATTCTGAGGCCACTGACGTTTGAAAGCTGCTGAGACTGAGGCAGTGAATGTCTAGACAGATTTGGGAGGCAGTCCATCTTGAGGCAAAACCGTCTCATTTTACATATAATCATGAACAGGTTTCTATGTTAAAAAATGCAGAGTTCCCATCATGGCTCAGTGGGAATGAATCTGACCAGCATCCGTGAGGACACAGGTTCGATCCCTGGCCTCGCTCAATGGGTTAAGGATCCAGTGTTCCTGTGATCTGTGGTGTAGGTCATAGATGCAGCTCGGATCCGGCGTTGCTGTGGCTGTGGCACAGGACAGTGTCTACAGCTCTAATTCGACCCCTAGCCTGGGAACCTCCATATGCTGCAGGTGAAGCTCTAAAAAGACAAAAAAAAAAAAAAAAAAGTGAAAATGCAGTTTGACTGTATCTTTTAAAACAGCTGCTTGATATTTTATTATACAAATGCAGGACCATTTAGCTAATCATTACTCTACTGTTAGGTGTCTGATCATAAGTAATTTTATGTAAATTACAGCATGTCCACAAAAGTTATGTACAGATTTTATAATAGAAAAATATTTTATGGGTGGTTCCCTGTTGGCTCAGTGGGTTAAGCATCTGCCACTGTCACTGCTATGGCTTGGGTTTAATCCCCAGCCCGGGTACTTTTGCATGCTCCTGGTAGGCCAAAAAGTATTTTATCGTGTGAAAGAAGTCAGGATGCAAAAGTATATAACTACAGTCATATAAAACAGACTGTTCATTAAAAACATACCATACAAGGAAATAGCTCCATAGCATACAAAGCCTTAAGTGAAATAATGGATGAGGCCCTATTGAGAACTGAAAATGGCACATTGTCAGCGATAAGGGGCTAAGTGATGGGGTGATAAAACCAAGTTTTTTTTTCCTACTTTTCAGTCTTTCCAGGTTTTTTAAAAAATAGAGGTTCCCATTGTGGCTCAGCGGAAACGAATACTACTAGTATCCATGAGGATGCAGTTTCAACCCCTGGCCTCGCTCAGTGGGTCGGGGATCCGGCATTGCCATGGGCTGTGGTGTAGGTCACAGATGAGGCTTGGATTCCGTGTTGCTGTGGCTGTAGCCGTGGCTGGCAGCTGTAGCTCCGATTCGACCCCTAGACTGGGAACCTCCATATGCCACAGGTGCTGCCCTAAAAAGCAAGAAAACAAAAACAAAATAAAATACCAGGAGTTCCCATTGTGGCTCAGCGATAACGAAACTGACAAGGATCCACGAAGAAGTGGTTTGATCCCTGGCCTTACTCAGTGGGTTACAGGATCAAGCATTGCTGTGAGCCGCAGTGTGGGTCACAGCAGCGGCTAGAATCCCAAGTTGCTGTGGCTGTTGGTGTAGGCCGACGACTGCAGCTCCGATTCGACCCTTAGACTGGGATCCTCCATATGCCATGGGTGCGGCCCTAAAAAGACAATAAATAAATAAACAAATAAATAAATACCCCAATTTTATCATTTATTAAGTTACTACGTTTTATCAGATACTATGTGCAGGACGCTATGCTATGTACTTTCTAATACTTGACCTTGACAAGGCCTCTAGGTGACAGGTGATAGTCACAGCTCACTATTAAGGAACCTGATTTAAGGGGCAGAACCATGGTTCAAACCCAGGTCCCTCTGATTCCAAAATCTGTGTTTTCTTGATGACTCTAGGCTGCCTCAGTCTCCCTGAAAAGTACTAGACAGGCCAGGTCAAACCCCGCCCCAGGGGAAAGCTTCTTTCGACATTGGTACCACCACAGTTTACACCTGGAGCCAGTTCCAGGCTGCCATCAAAGAAAGACACCTGAACCACAGGGGCTCTCCACGGGAAGTGCTGAGGCAACAAGCCATCAGAGCCTCTCTACTCTCAGGTTTCAGGAGGACACGCCCAGAGAGAAGCCGGGACCTCGTGTGGGTGGCCGGGTCCCAGGAGCAGAGCTGCAGTGATGATGAGGCCTGTTGTACGGATGACCCCGCCCACGAGGCCCCGGTCTCCCGGGTGACGGACGGTTGTTTCCCAGACTCGCATACTTCTCCGTGTCCTTACAATTACCCTCTGACCTACGTCAAAGCTTGGGACGGCTTGCTCCACACACTGAATTTGCATCCGAGCACATAAGCGGGAATAACGGCTCAGAAGAGCAAGGCTGTCGTAAGGCTGGCGGGTTCCTCCTGCCTTCCCCGCGAAGCAGCCAGAGACCTGGCACCGAACCTCCGATCTCACTTCTGCACGTCCCCAGGGGCGCCCACACGCAAAGGGCCTGCCCCACAGCACGCAAAGCCCTGTGTCAAATAAGGTCCCCGGAAGAGTTGAAACTAGCACGTGACTGCAGGCAGGTTAAAATCTCAGCCTCCGAAGTCGCATGTCCTTGGGCTTGGAAGTGGAGAGAGAGGTTCCCACTAAGCGGCTCATGACAAAAACCAAAACAGACACAGACAACGGCAAACAGAGCAGGGATGAAAGTTTCCACACCGGCTCTTGGTTGTGCGGCACTGTTAGTCACAGCTCGTAGCGGTCTATGTGTCTTCACTCACCCCTGACAACTGTAAGCGGAAGTTCCAAATATTATCCTTTCACACAAGTGGACGCAGCTTCTTAGGGAAGCTCATGAGGCAGTGGGTCTCAAAGCTTGGTCCGGGGACCGGTATCAGCAGCATCACCCGGGAGCTTGTCAGACATGTACACTCTCAGCCTCCGCCCCTTAGGTTCTGAGCCAGGGACTCTGGAGGTGAAGGCCAGCCATCTGGGGCCACATGAGCTCTCCCGGGAGCTAAAGTCTGAGGACCACAGTCTCAAGGGACAGAACAGAAGAGTCTATCCGGAGTCTGCTCTGTTCTTAACCACGACACCACACTGCTCTGGGCGCCCGAAAGATGGCAAAGATCAAAGAAACGTGAACCTGTGCCCCGAGCTCGCCATGTACCATTTCTGGGGTTGAGATTTTCCTCTCTCTCTCCTCCGAGGAATAGGAAATTGGGAGGAAGAGGAGGTTGAGAGGACCCTCAGAGGACGGTTTGAGAAGTAAAAGCTACCCCTTTCCTCCCTTTGGTATGCCAGTCTCAACTGGTTTGCAAACTGGCGTACCAGTCTGTCCCCGGAGTGCTCTCTATTCGTGGACAGCAGGCAAGCTTTAGTGCCTTTGCCCCAGTGTTGTGGAACCTGGGCTTGGCTGTACTTCAGAGAGCTGTCTGCTAGGTGTTTGCCTCGCAATGAGTTTGGCTGCCAGTCAACAAAAACTAGGCTAAAAATCGAGGCTGGGTGGAGCAGCAACTGGAGAGAAGAGGACAAAACCCATCTGCTCCATATATAGCCTGTCTCTGGGATGCAAATTTCACACACACTCCCTCTCATCGTGGCAAACCGTCCGGCCTTCACTGTGGCTTCTGGACCGGCTTGAGGGGTCTGGCCAGCCATCGTGAAGGCCTAGTCTGTCTGGTTCTGTACTTGGGAAGCTGAGGACCCCTACTCAGACGGGTGCAGCCACTGTCCTCAAGTTAGCCAGGGGATTCCCCAAGAAGCTTACCTGCCATATCCTAGCTAGTGGGCTTGGAATTTCCGACCTCGTTCATCAACAGAGGAACTTGTCAAGAGGTGGAACTGGGGCTTCAGAAGGGACCCAGCATCCAGGATTCTGCTGCTCTTGCTGGAGGCAGCGGTGGGCTGGGCTGCTTCTTCGGCCTCGGGCAATTCCAGTCCTCCACCCAGAGTTTTATGGCTCAGTATGATGTAGGGACGGAGGGGGCGCGGGAGGCAGCCCAGGACTGGTAGGCAGGTGCTTGACGCTGAATGTCCCGCTGCACAGAGATCTCGGTGTGGGGTCCTGGGTGGGGACCCCGTATAGGGGGGAGGGCAAGCCTGGGCCCAGAGGGGGCTGAGGGACTTAGTGGTCACGAGGGCTTCTGCCTGGGCATCAAGCCTTCTCACCCTGGATCTGGGAAACACGTTCATCTGCACTTTTCCAACTGGTCCACCAGCAGTAGCTCCCGAAGGTCACCTTCTGTAGACCCAGCATTCCTGGCTTCTTACACTGACAGGCCAGGCCCGGATAAGGAAGCTTCAATCAGCCGAGGGTGCCGATCCTGCTACTGAGGGGGCTGATGCTGGCTACCAGGAGACCTGACCTTCAGTCTTCACGTGCGAGTCGTCATCCTCCCACCTCACCCTCCTGGCTGCACCTGCACCTCCACGCTTGGCATTCTCTAGTCCTGCGTAACTCTTCTTCACACATTTAACCCTATTTGAGATTTACAGGCTTTTTTTCTTTCTTTTTTTTTTTTGGGCTGCACCCGAGGCACGTGGAAATTCCCGGGCCAGGGATCGAAGCTGAGCCGCAGCATTGACTGAGCTGCTGCAGTGACAAGGTCGGATCCTTAACCGTGCCACACGAGAACACTAAGATTTAAGGTTTCATTGTTTACTTGTGTAATGTCTGTCTCAAATAGAATGTACCACATAAGAGCACTGCCTGTGTGTTTATTATTTTATTCCATTTGCCTGTTTTGTTCACTCTTACACTCTCAGCTCCAAACAGTGTCTGGTGCACAGCAGGTGTTCAATAAAAGATTTACTATAGTTTTTCCAAGGTTATCGGTGATCTCCAAGACCGCCTTCTTGGTGAATGCTGGCACATCTGACCCAGAGTCCTTCCCCTGGCATTCTCGGTCCTGCACCACCTGAACCCCCGCCCCTAGGACCCAACATCTGCTCCCACTGGCATCATGCTCCTCTCTGCACCCCAGACTCAGCCTCATCTGTGCTTGCATCGGCCTCAGCCTAAAACGCATCACTGAGTTTTCTGTCCTTTCAAATCTTATGCAGTCAACTCCAAAAAGTTTCCCCAGACTACTCTGACTTTCCGGATTTCTCCTTTTTTTAGAATCTTTCTATAAGATGGCATCACAAGATTTACCACTGAAAAATATACTGGTTGATTATTTCTTTTTCTTTTTTCTTTTTTGTCTTTTTAGGGCTGCATCCATGACCTGTGGAGATTTTCAGGCTAGGGGTCAAATCAGAGCTGCAGCCACTGACCTACGCCACAGTCATAGCCACGCCAGATCCGAGCAGCATCTGTGACCTACACCACAGCTCACAACCATGCCCGACCCTTAACTCACTGAGCGAGGCCAGGGATCGAACCTGCGTCCTTGTGAATACTAGTCAGATTTGTTTCTGCTGAGCCACAACAGGAATTCTCTGATTATTTCTCAATAAAACAAACAGCCAGATAATAGCCTGCCTTTCAGTTAGTTTTCCAAGGGTTTCATGTGGAAGAGTTTTGTTTTCTCAGCAACATTTTAACGTTGCCTAAGTGGTCATGCCCTTCCCCTCCCCCGCTGGGCCTACCCTGGTAAGTCAGGGCCAGTCACCAGGGTTTAGGTCCCCTTGTTAGCAAAGGCCTTTGTATCACTGGTAGCCCAACACAATGCCCTGTTGAACCCAGGTATGGTAACATGACTCATTATGGCCAATGAAATGTGGGTAGAAATGACACACGTCACTTCCGGGAGGAAGTTTTATGAGCCAGTGCCTGGTTTGTCACCTCACTTCCCTCGTCACAGCCCGGGCAATGTTTTGTCTTTTCGTCCTTTTTTTTTTAGGCCCTCCTTGGCATATGGAGGTTCCCAGGCTAGGGGTCTAATTAGAGCTGTAGCCACCAGCCTACGCCACAGCGACAGCAAAGCCAGATCCGAGCTGCGTCTGCAACCTACACCACAGCTCACGGCAACACCAGATCCTTAACCCACTGAGCAAGGCCAGGGATCGAACCCACAACCTCATGGTTCCTAGTCGGATTCGTTTCTGCTGCGCCATGACAGGAACTCCCTGGGCAATGTTTTGACAGAGCTGCTCTGTCAGCTTGGTTCCTGAAGGGAAGATGACAGGCAACAGTCACAATGACTGATGATGGACGCATAATACGAGGCAAATTCAATGTCTGTTTCAACTGTTTTAAACCACTGAGATTTGGGGTCTTTTATTTCTGCCTGTGTCTAGTCTAGTCTAGCCCTAGGCTGCCTCAGATGCCCTCTAACCAACCTGACCCCACATTACCTTTCTCGCCACTGAATGTTCATTGTTTCTATTGCTGATACCAGTATTTGCTGAGACAGAGGTTTCCAGAACCCTAATCATGTAGAGGTGACCCAGAGGTGACGAAAGTTTGGAATCTTTGCTTTAAAACTACTCAGCTGGTACAAATTATACCTAAGCCTTTATTTATGTATTTATTTATTTATATCTTTTTTTTTTTCTAGGGTCGCACCTGAGGCATATGGAAGTTCCCAGGCTAGGGGTCTAATTGGAGTTGTAGCCGCCGGCCTTCGCCACAGCCACAGCAACGTGGGAGTCAAGCCACGTCTGCAACTTACACCACAGCTCACGGCAATGCTGGATCCTTAACCCACTGAGCTAGGCCAGGGATCAAACCCACAACCTCATGGTTCCTAGTCGGATTGGTCGACCACTGAGCCACGATGGGAACTCCCCCTAAGCCTTTGTTAATAATGTTCTTATGTGAATTATCTTTTCAATTCAAATGATCAACTGTATAGCGTGTTGTATGGTTTCTTTCTTCTTTCATTTTTTTGTCTTTTTAGGGCCCTGCCTATGGCATATGGAAGTTCCCAGATGAGGGGTCAAATCGGAGCCTTAACCGCCGACCTATGCCACAGCCACAGCCACGCCAGATCGGAGCCACA
>PVHT021183617.1:8468632-8554579 GCA_004024745.2 Catagonus wagneri
AAAAACAGTGTCAGAAACACGGTGAGCGCATGTTTGCAAGAGGGCTGTGACTGCAGAGGACTGGCTGGTGACAACGTAAAGGCCCCAGCAAATGAAGCAGCATCAGAGCAATTCAAGAACAATTTCAAATATAAACGGTGTCCTTAACATGTGGATGGAAAGCCCGCAGTCAACAGAAAGGGATCTTCCGAAAGACTGACAGATCGGTTCAGATAGACTAAAACCCAAATCAAGTTTTTACAAAATGCAAGTGTGGATTCACAGAGCGGAAGGGGCTATCTTGAGAGAACGTGTCTTTCAAAACCAATTGCAACAGCATAAAAACTGTCACCAACATTCATCCCACCAGGCCTCAGGGGGATTTACTTAAATCCAAGGACCAAATCGCCCTCAGAACTCCCAGAGCAAAATGCCTGAGGATGGCGACGAGCTGGGAGGCGGCAGGCCCACGGCAGGGAGTGAAGCAGGTCGCCTCGGCCCACTGAGCTGAGCCACCAACCCGTCTTTGCCAACATGTTCTCACGCGCTCTGTCGCCAAAGTGACTGAAGCCGTCACTCAGACTTTAACCATCTCCATATGAGTGAGCCTGGAAGTCACATTAAGGTTTCCATTCTGGGAGTTCCCATCATGGCGCAGTGGAAACGAATCTGACTAGGAACCATGAGGTGCGGGTTCGATCCCTGGCCTTGCTCAGTGGGTTGAGGATCCGGCATTGCCATGAGCTGTGGTGTGGGTTGCGGATGCGGCTTGGATCTGGCGTTGCTGTGGCTGTGGTGTAGACTGGCAGCTGTAGCTCCAACTGGACCCCTAGCCTGGGAACCTCCATATGACACGGATGTGTCCCCCCCCAAAAAAAGACAAAAAGAACAACAAAAAAAAGATTTCCATTCTGGCCCTGCCATGGAGAGAACCCCCGCCCAAGCCCGTCACTGTAATCAGGCAACCCCAGAGCTTGTGGATAAGGTTCATTAGGAATCAGTCAATGACATCAGACTGGTCAACAAAAGGCAGAGGGGCTGTCCCAGACTATGAGACTAGAAATAGAACACTCTAGGCAAAGCATTTCCAATTTTGATTGGATACCAAGAGGAAAAAAAAAGTTATAAAGGCATTCTTGGAACCACTGGAGAAGTTTGAAAATGGAGTATATTGTTCACTGAGTAAATACTATTTTCTTAGCTTAATAATGGTATCCTGTGGTTAGGAAGAAGTCATCTTTAGACGGTGCATGCTTAAAAGTGTTTGTAGAGAAGCATGCTATTTATCATTTCTAACAGTTTAGTGAAACCTAGGGTTAGAGCTCATGAGAGCAAGAAAGAAAATGTGGTGATTTTTTTTTTCTTTTTAGGGCTGAACCTGTGGCATATGGAAGTTCGCAGGCTAGGGGTCAAATTGGAGCTATAGCTGCTGGCCTACGCCACAGCCACAGCAATGCGGGATCCAAACCACACCTGCAACCTACAGCACAGGTCACGGCAACACCGGATCCCCCACCCACTCAGCAAGGCCAGGGATCGAACCTTCATCCTCATGGATACTAGCCAGATTCGTTTCCACTATGCCACAATGGGAACTCCCAAATGGGGCAAAATATTAACAACTGGTGGATACATAAATGAAGACTCTGTGAGTATTTATTTTACAATTTTTGCAATTTTTCTATAGGTTTGAAAATTTTCAAAATAAAAAAAGCTGGGGTAAGGGGAGATTTTTAAAAGGTAAAGGTAAAAAAAAAAATCTTGGTCTGATCCCCTGGCTTGCACAGTTTGTAACAAAGGTGAGACACAGGGTCAAGAGAAGTTAGAGCTGTTTACTTAAAAGGTGGAAGCCATGGGGAGGATGGGAAATAGAGGCCCCAGGGTGAGAAATTCACAAGCTGCCTCTTCCCAGTGAAAAGGCTGAACTATGCTAGAAAAGGGGTTAGGAAGTTACTGTGTAAACTATCCAAAAACCAAGGCATGTTAGCTTTTTAAAACTATGTATTGATTTTGTTTTGTTTTGTTCCTTTTTTCTTTCTTTCTTTTTTGGTTCTGTTACAGCATTTGGAGTTCCTAGGCCAGGGATCAGACCCAAGCTGCAGTTGTGACCTATGCCACAGCTGCAGCAACACCGGATCCTTAACCCACTGTGCTGGGCTGGGGACCTAACCTACATCCCAGCTCTGCAGAGACACTGCCAATCCTGTTGTGCCACAGTGGGACTTAAATCTATATATTGAGAAGGAAAAATCATCTCAATGCAAATATCATTTTTTTTTTTTTGTCTTTCTAGGGCCGCACCTGCGGCATATGGAAGTTCCCAGGCTAGAGGTCAAATTGGAGCTGTAGCTGCCGGTCTACACCACAGCCACAGCAACGGGGGAATTGGAGCCACATCTTTGACCTACATGACAGCTCACAGCAATGCCGATCCTTAACCCACTGAGAGAAGCCAGGGATCGAACCTGTGTCCTCATGGATACTAGTCAGTTTCGTTTCCGATGAGCCTTGACCGGAACTCCTGAAACTGTGAATGCTAACTGAAGGGCATTTTTACAACCAGACGTCTATTACAACCAGAAAAAAACTACGGAAATACTTTAAAATCACATGATTTATATGACCATTGAGCTTTCTAGTCACCAGGCCATTAAGCTGGCAAAGGACAAATGATTGACATAGGGTTAGAATAAGGAATCAGCCAAGCTTGGATGCTGGGCAGTTTTAATCATGACTTTCATGTTCTCCTCAAGATTGGGCTTTAGATCAGGGAAAAAAGGATGTCAGTGCTTGGAATTGTTCTCTCTGCCTGAAATGGGTCACCACTTCCCCTTTGGGCTTTGGGCAGAACAGAGCAGCGAGACCATCACAGAGGAGGAAGGGGACGGCGACTGTGGCTGCTGAGAAGGAAAGGAGGAGAAAGGCCTGAATATTACCCAGCCCATGAACGTGGACTCAAAGTTTGTGGCTTCTGAGGGTCCCTTCAATGTATCCTTTAACAAAATCACAGCATATGCTTGTTTCAGCAAATTTATGAAGCTACGTGATACTCACTCGACCTCTTTCAAAGGAGCGGTGAGTATGGAAGTTAATTACCTTTCTGGTTCTGTTCGTTTATTTAATTTTTTGTCCTTTTAGGGACGCATCCATGGCATGTGGAGGTTCCACAGCTCACGGAAACGCCATCTCCTTAACCCCTGGAGTGAGGCCAGGGATTGAACCTGTGTCCTCAGGGATCCTAGTCAGATTCGTTTCTGCCGAGTCATGACGGGAACTCCTGGTTCTGTTTGTTTTTAAAAGAGCCAAGAAGGGTACGAACAAATTCAACACTGCAGTTCTAGATCATTTAAGCCACTTGAACTGGTGCTAATTAATTTCTATAACCAAGCAACATGTTAAAGTCCTTGCCAAGTCAATACGAATGTGAATATTTACTTCAAAAACAAAACAAGAACCAACGCAAGAATCAGTGCTCTGGCATTCACATCATTGCAACACCCAAACTTCAGAAATCATCAATGGACTCCTCACGTTTACAAAACCACCAGCAATGATGCTTTCAGCAGACCCAATAACTGTCACTCACTGAGGAACATTATAGGGTAACCTGCTTTAGTAGGAATTTCAATTGATTTTGGGCTCTTCCCAAAAGAGAATTTGATTATTAGGCCGCACTGATTTTCTTTTTTTTTCTTTTTAGCCCCACACGTGTGGCATATGGAAGTTCCTGGGCTAGGGGTCGAATCAGGGCTTCAGTTGCTGGCCTATGCCAAAACAACGGAATCTGAGTCGAGTTTGCAACCTACACCACAGCTCACAGCAACGCCAGATCCTTGACTCACTGAACAAGGCCAGGGATCGAACCTGCGTCCTCCTGGCTGCTAGTTGGGTTCATTACCCCGAGCCACAATGGGAACTCCCTTTACTGAGAATTTGATTACTAGGATTACAGAGGTGGTAGCATATTTAAGTTATGTCATAATCATGGAATCGGGGGGGGGGAGAACTAATTTCAGAAAATGCCACCTGCTTAAAGTACTGATATTTTACCTCGTTTCGCGAGTGCTTCACACTTCATCTTATCATTTAATCCTCAACAGAAACCTCACAAGACAAATGAAGATAGTACTACTTGTAGTACTACTTGCCTTACCTAACAGATGAGGAAATAGGCTCCGACAGCCTGAAGCTGAACTGGCTTTCTGTTTTACTCCAAGATTGATGTTTGTTCCCCACTGCTCCTTCAATGTGAGTGGAACTTCCCCTGTTATCATCTTAAGTGCAATAGATGTTTATCTTTCTTCAAAGAAATTGAGGCATCTAACTCTAAACAAAGCTGGCCCTCGTCCCACTGAAAAAAGCCAGCTCATCTCCAGTAGTGACACTAGGCTCATCAAGGGAGGCGGGGGGGCGTGCTTTCAGAATGTCATGTCTCTTTCTTGTGTGCGTAAAAGAGTTTTTAAGGCACTAACTCCGACACTGAACTCCCTCCCATTCAAAGCCCACGTTCCCTGCAAAGCAGACCTATGCACCCACAGACAAACCAGCTTGCTTTTGGAAGTCGCCAAGCTTCCCAACTGTTTTTCTGGCTGTGTAGAGACAACTGACTGATCGTAAGTCTTTCCAAGGCTAAAAGGCTGCAGTTTTTTGTTTTTGTTTCAATTGAAGGATAGTTGATTTTTAAAGATCAGAGCTTTAACAGTGCCATCTCGTCCCCAAAACTGCAGCTCTGGCTCAGTGTCTAAGTGAACAATACCAAATGTCCAGCCCTGAGCCGTCTGCCAGAGCAGACCCAAGATTACATGGGCCACGCACGGCCACTGAACACTGCAAGGTCAGAAAATCTCCCAGACCCAACTTTCCTGCTGCAAACTGCATGATTAGTGTGCCTCTCAGATCAGCTCGTACCTTGAAATACGGGTTAGGAAACGCCCATTTCTAAAGCAGCGTGAGGAAATGCAGCTATTAATCAGTCACCTGAGTTTACTCGCCCACTAAAGCACATCTTAGCTCACTCAGTTAGTTTATATTTAATTAACAGCTTAGGCCCTGCCATTTCACAAGGCTACGAGGCAGCTTGGTCACAGAGCACGTGGTTCACTGGCAAACCATTCTCAGGAAAGAGTGGGCCGGATGCCACGTCCAAAGGCCTAACATCAATCTCATGCACATAAACACACAAGGCAAGTCAAGCCTCTTACAAAGGCACCTGCTTTTCTGGGGGCTGTGACACAGGAACCTTAGTGAAAAGTCCAAACAGTAAGAAGAAGCCATTCCAGAGCAACCTTTTTTTTTTTCTTGTCTTTTTGCCTTTTCTAGGGCCGCACTCGTGCCTTATGGAGATTCCCAGGCTAGGGGTCTAATCGGAGCTATAGTCACCGGCTTATGCCACAGCCACAGCAACGCAGGATCCGAGCCGCGTCTGCAACCTACACGACAGCTCACGACAACGCCGGATCCTTAACCCACTGAGCAAGGCTAGGGATCGAACCTGCAACCTCATGGTTCCTAGTCGGATTCGTTAACCACTGAGCCACGACGGGAACTCCCCAGAGCACTCTGACTATAGTAGACACTTTCTCACACCGGGCCATCAGAGCCCTGGATCAACTCACATCTGCCGGGACATCTATCATTGGCAGCCCACGGAGGCCAGCCTTTATCCCTCCTGACACCGTGCCTCTGCTTACCCCAACTGAGTTGAAGACATTTGCAGACAGGGACCTTATTCAAGCCATCAACTATTTCATTTCACCACGCTCGGTCAAATAGCTGGGCTGTATGGATGGGGCAGGTGCTTAAGAGGGGACGGGCAACCAGATTCGCCAGGTTTCTCATTGCTCAACCAGCCAGCGACACTCAGCCTCAGAATTACTAATAGGGCAACACCTTGAGACGTGCCCAACCACCCTGCAGAATTAGCTGCGCTCTTGAAGGCCAGTGCTAACGTGCTGTTCGAACCGACCTCTCACCTACCTACCATGCGTGTAAGTGGGTATGAGGACGGCCCATTGGGAAAGCTGCGGGGAGCAGTTTTAACCACGGCCTTTGCATTTGGGTGGAAGGGGAAGAAGAGACAGTGGAGGATGTGAATGGCGATAGACGTACGGATGACTCTGAGCCAATGGAGAGACTTGAGGAGAACAGACCCAGGCCCCGGGTTTATTCTCTTTCCATTAAAATGCAAGATGGTTTCTAAACACCTCTTGGGCAGGCATGAGATGGATCCAGAGAAATCCTGTTGTAGGTATTTTATACAGTGTTTCTGCATTTTTGTGGGTTTTTAAAACCAGGTAAGATGTATCTATATCTATCCTATAGCCTATAGTGAGAACTCAGTCATTCTCAAATACTTCTCTTCCTCAGCTGACATTGACACGTTGATGGCCAGGGTGGAGCAGGTCAACAGCAGGCTAGGTTGGTAGCACCTCCATATTTCTTAGAAGCAGATCTGTGGACTACTTGCAGCAGAATTATCTGGGGGTATTTGTTAAAACTGCAAACTCACAGGCCCCCACTCAGAATGGGAAGTTCTAGATGCAAGTCTGCATTTTTCATAATTCCTCAGAGACTATAATACACAGCCTTAAAAAAAAATGCTTCTTTAGTGAAATACGATATACATACAGAAAAAAATGCATTGTAGAGCTCACTGTGGATTTTATTTATTACCCCCCCCCTTTTTAGGGCTGCACTCACAGCATGTGGAAGTTCCCAGGCTAGGGTTCAAATCAGAGCTACAGCTGCTGGCTTATACCACAGCCACAGCAATGCCAGATCTGAGCTGTGTCTGAGATCTACATTGCAGCTCATGGCAACACTGGATCCTTAACCCACCGAGCGAGGCCAAGGATGGAACCTGTGTCCTCATGGATACTACTCAGGTTCATTACTGCTGCCGCAACGGGAACTCCAGCTCACTGTGGATTTTATAAACTGAGCACACAAGTATTCGGCTGGCACCTAGAAGCACCCTTGTACCTAATCCCAGATGCTATCTGCCCCCTATCATGGAATCGCTCATAATGTTGCATGCCAATGTCACTCCTCCTCAGGGCTGTGTAGTATTCCACCCTGTGATGCAAACCAAATCAGGCGCCACTGCCTTCCAGAATGCGGCATTCTACCCTGCATGCATGCGCTGCTTGTTCTGTCTAAAGGCTCTCTTCTCCATTTTCATCACAAGACTAAACTTTGCCAGAAAGAACGGAACTCACAATGGAACTGAAGTCAGAGGGCTGGTCTGGAGTGCAGGTGGGCCAGTTGTTTTTCTACTTTATAAAGAGGCTCTTTCCTGGGTAATCTGATTACCATAGAGGCGCTACAACAATATTTTCCCGACACAGGTTTTTCAGTTCTGCCTCATGAGGGCTCATCAGAGAACGGTGATTCTTTCCCGACTATTGCATTTGCTGAAACAGCCCATGAGGAGGCAGCATTAGCGCAGTGGCTTACCTGGAGCCAGACCACCTTGGTCCAGACTGTGATTCTGCCACTTTTGTGTGATGCTGGGCCTTCTGTTTAACTCTGGGGTCTAAGTCTTCTCATTTGTAAAATAAGCCTTATATCTGTGCCTCATGGGCTTGTTATGAGGAGCAAGGAAGCTAACATTCAAAACGTGCTTAAACAGAGCCTGGCACATAGCATGCAAACATATGTGTTTGATAGATAGAGTGGTATTTTTAAACTCATTGGTGTGACAGACACTAAAGGATCGTGTGGGCCTATGTCATAGAATGAAAGGTACTGAGGTGGTTTTGAGTGGGTCAGCCCAGCCTAGTTCCCACTTCACCCCCCTTTAAAGAATTATCTACCAAAGTTACATGCATTTGTTACTCTTATTTCTGCCACACAACAACTGTTTTCTTCAATCTAAAACACGTTAATCAATATACAGCTTTTATAAACCTCTGGGAGCCAGAAACTAATGAGAGTAAAGTCAATCATTAATTCAGGATTGGATTATTTTTTTCCTTTTTTTTTTGTTTTTTTGTTTTTTTTTTGCTTTTTAGGGCCACACCCACGGCATATGGAAGTTCTCAGGATAGGGGGTCCAAATCAGAGCTACGGCTGCCGGCCTACTCCACAGCAACAGGGATCTGAGCCAAGTCTGCGACCTACACCACAGCTCACGGCAACACTGGATCGCTGACCCACTGAGCAAGGCCAGGGATCAAAGCCACATCCTCATGGATGCTAGTCAGATTCGTTTCCTCTGTGCCACCATGGGAACTTCCTGGATTATTTCTAAACTGGGTATTATCCCAAATTCATTTTTCTCCCAGATGATGAATTAACAAATGCTATTATATTACTACCAGGAATTCTGAAGAATCCAATCTCTGATTCATTCTGGCTCATTTTCTTGTTCTTGTATCCTGAAGCTGACATTTTGTTTATTTGGGATGTTTCATGTATTTCCTGAGTTGTTGCAGCTCCCAGGACACAAGGTCAGCCGGGGGCTCTCTTTCTGTCTCTTCCCCCATCTAGATCCATTATGACCCAAAGCTATTCCACAGACTCCTTTTCCTGTCAATTTACCCTTCCTTCCCCTAGACATCCACTCCCTAAGAATCTTTTGAAAATCTTCATGACTCTTTCTCCTTACAAAAATCATACCTACTTAACAATTTGAACATTCAAAAATATACACTGCAGAACGTGAAATCCATCCACACCTCACTCCATTCACCAAAATAGACTTCAGATGGGTTCAGGTGCCAAATGTAAAAACTAAAACTATTAAAAAATAGGAAAAAGTACAGAATACATTTATGACCTTGGGATAAAGAAGGCCCCAAGGGACATAAAACATAAAAGCGTAAAGAAAAAGATTGATGAATATGACCTCACACAAATTTAAAACTTCTCATAAGGCAAAAGATGTTGAAAATGTTTAAGACACCAGTGACAGAATGGGTGAAAATATTGGCCTCATCTATAACGAAGACTATCCAGAATATCTAAGAAGGCCTACACATAAGCAGAAAAATAGGCAAAAAGCCTGAGGAAATAAAAACGCCCAATAAACTTTGAATGTAAACTCCATGTAGGCAGGAATTTGTGTTTGTTCACTGCTGTCTCCAGTGCCTAGAGCGGTACCTTGATGTTTATGTAACATGAAGTAAAGGTGAAAATATGCTCATTCTAAGTTTCAATCATGAAAACGCAATTTTAAATGGAGACATATTTCTCATTGGATAGGAAGAAAATGTAAAGTGTTGGTTGGGATGTGAGTAGATGTACGTACGAGAGTGGTGTTGGGAGTGTAAAAACTATACATCCCAGTAAAGGGCAATTTGTGAGTATCTACCAACTACAAGAATGGACGTATCTTTTGACTTGGCAGTGTCCACCTTGGGCAACTACTGATCCCCTGTGCTTATTCAAGGGTATTGAGTGTAGCATTATTTAAAACAACTGAAAGTTGTAAATGGCCTAAATACTCATGAAGATGGACATGACTGAGCAAACTGTGGTAGGGAGTTCCCATCACGGTGCAAAGGTTAACGAATCCAACTAGGAAACATGAAGTTGCAGGTTCGATCCCTGGCCTTGTTCAGTGGGTTAAGGATCCGGCGTTGCCATGAGCTGTGGTGTAAGTCGCAGACACAGCTCGGATCCCGCATTGCTGTGGCTGTGGCGAAGGTCGGCGGCTACAGCTCCGATTAGACCCCTAGCCTGGGAACCTCCATATGCTGCAGGTGAGGCCTTACAAAAAAAAAAAAAAAAAAAAACTGGTAAAATCAAACCATGAATAGTATGGAGCAGTTTAAAACAACGGGTGTGCCTACAGGTATCCACCCCAACATACAAGTGAACAATGCAAGGGGCATAACAATATTTACTATGCAAATACCCATAAAACAAAACAAAACTGTAGACATGTGCCCATGTCCTCTATGCAAACACTTAAAAGAAAGTTTGGATATGAATTTTTTTTCCTTCACTTATATTCTGGAATCTTCCCATGGCAAAACAAAAATCCATCTTGTTCTTCTACAAAAGTTGTAGAAGGTTCCACTGACTGGGTATAGAATAATCTAATCAGTCCCCTACTGATGAATGTATGGTTATTTCATTCATTTATTTATTTATTTTACTTTTTTAGGGCCACACTGGCGGCATATGGAAGTTCCCAAGCTATGGGGCGAATCGGAGCTTTAGCTGCCAGCCTACGCTACAGCCACAGCAATGCAAGATCCGAACCCTGTCTGCTACCTACACCACAACTCACATCAATGCTGGATCCTAAGCCCACTGAGTAAGGCCAGGGATCAAACCCGCATCCTCATGGATCCAACTCGGATTTGTTTCCACCACACCGCAATGGGAACTCCTGTATGGTTATTCTTGTACAGCTTTATTGAGATATAAATCACATATTATACAATCCACTCAAAGTGTCCAATTCAAAGAGTCTGGCATATTACCTGGATTTTAAAAAGTTATGACAAAACGTAACAAAATTTGTCATTTTAGCGATTTTAAGTATATAATTCAATGGTATTAGATGACTATCACTTTCATTTTTTACTCTTATAAATAAATGCCATAAGTCTACATTCTCATACATATGTTGTCCCAAATACGTTTCTTTATAGGAGATAAGGCTTTCATCTGCTGAGGGCCAGTGATAAAGAGAAATATGAGTGAGTCTTTTCCTAAGATTTCATTATTGTTAAACATGATTTTAAACCTCCTAAAGAGAGGATTTTCCAAAGCAAAAGTAGAAAACAAAAACTCCTCATTTTCCTATGTTCATTCAATCTGACAAGTACATAAATACAAGCCAGTTAAAGCAAAGGATGCTTTGTCCCTGAGTATCTGAGCATGCATATGCTAGATACAAATGGAATCAGTTATCTGGTTATGTGATGACAACTTATCCTGAGTCTTTTTTTTTTTTTTTTGTCAAACACACCACAAGCAATTGGACCCTACATAGAGAAACTCAGCCTTAATATTAGCTCTGGTTTCTTAATCTGAACTTCACAGTCTAATTAGAGAGTGACCTTTATCAATTCACTTAATCCAATGGTCTCATGTTCCTCTTCTGTAAAATGAAGGGTCTTATGTTCATAGAGGCACCAGTCACAATAGCCAAGACTTGAAAATAACCTCAAGGTTCATGGACAGATGACTGGATAAAAAAGATGTGGTACACAGATACCGTGAAATACTACTCAGCCACAAAGAAGAATGAAATAATGCTACTTGTGGCAACATGGATGCAACTAAGATTCTCATACAAAGTGATGTAAGTCGACAGAAATATAAATATCATATGATATCACTTATATGTGGAATTTAAACTACGACACAAACGAACTTATCCACAAAATAGAAACAGACTCACAGACATGGAGAACAGACTTGCGGTTGCCTGAGGGGTGGAGGATAAAGGAGAGATGGACTGGGAGTTTGGGATTAGCAGATATGAACCATTATATATAGAATGGATAAACAACAAGGCCCTAATAGTCAATATCCTATTATAAACTATCATGGAAAAGAATATGAAAAAGAATATAACTGAATCACTTCTCTGTACAGTGGAAACTAACACAACATTATAAGTCAACTATACTTCAATAATTTTTTTTGGCTTTTTTTTAGGGCCCCACCTGCTACATATGAAGTTCCCAGGCTAGAAGTGGAATGAGAGCTGCAGCTGCCGGCCTGCACCACAGCCACAGCAACCTGGGATCCAAGCCGCATCTGCAACCTATACCACAGCTCACAGCTACACCGGATCCTTAGTCCACTGAACAAGGCCGGGGATTGAACTCACAAACTCGTGGGCACTAGTTGGGTTCGTTACTGTCACGATGGGAACCCCTAAATTCTTTTCTTAAATGGAGGGTCTAGCCTGCATGCTATAACTTATATGGCCCAGGTCACAGGGTGTGTTGGCAGGAATGAGGTCAGCCTAGACCTGCTGGTGTGCCAGGAGCCAGGCTCTACAGATGGGGGGGGGCTCTGGTTTGAATGTGCCAGCGACTGGCTTTGTGGCCCTTGACAAGTTATTTAACTGCTGGCAAGTCAGTCTTTAAAGCTGCCATGTGGAATTTACCTCATAGGATGCTGTGATGATTCAGTGAAACAAGGCCCCAAAACTCCCTGTCTTGTGCCTCCCACCAAAGATGCCCTCAATAGACAATAGCTTCAGGTGCCTTAAACAGCAAAGCATGTGCCAGTACCATGCTTTCAAGTTGCCAAATATCTCAATTTATACAACAGCAATAGTAGCATATATTTCTGTAGTACTTTTCACGTGGCAAGCACACTCCAAGCACTTAACATCAGTTAACTTATTTAACCCTCTCAACAACCTATGACATAGATATTATTTTTCTTTCCTTCTTCTTCTTCTTTTTTTTTTTTTTGGTCTTTTTAGGGCTGCAGCATATGGAGGTTCCCAGGTTAGGGGTCGAAACGGAGCTACAACTGCCGGCCCACACCACAGCCACAGGAATGCCAGATCTCATCCCTGACTGTGACCTACAGCACAGCTCACAGCAAAGTTGGATCCTTTAACCCACTGAGCGAGGCCAGGGATCAAATCCACATCCTCATGGACACTAGCTGGATTTCTTTCTGCTGCGCCACAACAGGAACTCCCAGATACCATTAGTTCTATTTTACAAAAGAGGAGATTAGGGACTTCCTGTGTGGCTCACAGCACAACTACTTGGCATTGCTTCTACAGTGGCTGTGGCTTGACCCCTAGTTTGGGAACTTCTACAAAGTGAAGTAAGTCAGAAAGAGAAAGACAAATACCATAAGATATCACGTATATCTGGAATCTAATATACGGCACAAATGAATCTTTCCACAGAAAAGAAAATCATGGACTTGGAGAACAGACTTGTGGTTGCCAAGAGGGTGGGGGAGGGTGTGGGATGGACTGGGAATCTGGGGTTAATAGATGCAAACGATTGCCTTTGGAATGGATAAGCAATGAGATCCTGCTGTATAGCACTGGGAACTATATCTGGTCACTTACGATGGAGCATGACAATATGAGAAAAAAGAATGTACATATATGTGTCACTGGGTCACTTTGCTGTACAGTAGAAAATTGACAGAACACTGTAAACCAGCTATAATGGGGAAAAATCGTTAAAATTTACAAAAAACAAAAAACAAAAACAAAAGAAGAGATTGGCACAGAGGGTAAGAAACTTGTTCAAGATCACAAGTACTAAACAGCACAACCAGGATTTGAATGCAGGCAATCAGTACTCTACAGAATCTGTGTTCTTAACGACGACTGGACTCTCTTACTGTTGTTCACAAATACCTGTGCATTTAGAGGTGTGGCTATAAATATGGCATTTCCCCCCATTCGGATGACTCCCAGTTTTAATACCTGATACTAATGTGCTTTTCTTACCAAGATTTTCAAAATTTACTTTGATAAAACATTCAAATCTCACCCTACCACCTAATTCACAAACACTTCAAGAGTGACTTCCAAACAAGAATTTGTTTTAAAGCAGCCATTAAAAGAGAGAAAATAAGAGAGGACATTATTAAACTTCTCAGTGGTCACTTATGACCTCTAAGATCCCACCGTGACTCCTTTGAGTCTAAGATGTTCTGGAACTCACACGGCTGGGGAGTTAGCTTCTCATATTAGGCAGTACTCTAGTCCATTAGCTTACTCTATTTCCTTAGAGTTTCCATCTCAGAATTGAACAGTTTCTCACTAGATCACATGCACTTTTTTTTTTTTTTAGGGCCTACCTGTGGCACATGGAAGTTCCCAGGCTAGGGGGCAAATCGAGCCTTAGCTGCTGGCCTACACCACAGCCATAGCAACGCCAGCTCCAAGCCACATCTACAACCTCAATCCACTGAGTGAGGCAAGGGATCGAACCTGCAACCTCATGGATACCAGCTGGTTTTGCTTCTGCTGAGTCACAACGGGAACTCTGATCACATGTACTTTTAACATTAGCTCATAATAAGTCCCTTAGAGGAAATATTGTTTGGACTGCTCATGGAGTAAGTCCCAGTGTTTGGAAGCCTGGGATTCTGTTAATTAACCCAACATGAAAGGTTATTTTTGTTTTCCTACCTTAATTAACTTCTATCTCCGTTGCTAGTACACAAGGAAAAGCTTTTCCCCCCTTATCAAGTGTGACTGTGGAGCTGAGGACTGACAGTTTACTTGTCTCACACAACCATCTGGTTCCTGGGATGCAGGGTTGAGGCTGGTCAGGGCAGCTCAAGCATCTCTGTGCTACAGCGGCATCTTCTCCTCCCAGACCGTAAGGATGCTAAGTGTGGAGTTCCCATCATGGCTCAGTAGTTAATGAACCGAACTAGTATCCACAAGGACTCAGATTCAATCCCTGGCCTCGCTCAGTGGGTTAAGGATCTGGCATTGCCATGAGCTGTGGTGTAGGTTGCAGGCGCAGCTCGGATCCCAAGTCGCTGTGGCTGTGGTGTAGGCCTGCAGCTGTAGTTCCAATTCGACCCCTAGCCTGGGAACTTCCATGTGCTGCAGGTGTGGCCCTAAAAAGACCAAAAAAAAAAAAAAAAAAAAAAGAAAAGGGATGCTAAGTGGAATCTGTCCTACCTATAAAGTGGCTCTATATCTTATGCACAGATTTCCCTCCAGGGGTCCTGCAGCCTTAGCATCTAAGGTATCTTAGTCTGTGCTCATCGGAAAAACCCAAATGAACCCTGATGGCCAGTTTCTGCTCTCTACCACCTAGGCCATCAATGCAGTCTGTATACATCGAAATCTCACTTGTGAGAATACAGCTCCTGGGCCCAGGAAAAATCAGTGGAGGTGGTTAAAGTGCTTCTGAACATTTTGAGATATTTAGCAAGGAGGTGAATGGGGGGGGAGGGCTCAAGAGGAAGATCTTTTGCATAGCCCAACGCATAGGTGACCAGCCAAGACACTTATTTATACAAGCTGTTAGCATTTGGCTTGACAGACAGAATATATTCAATATTTTCTAAGGGATATAATCTTATTTTGATGAGTTTCAGAGGGCTCTTGAACCTTTGTCTAGCATCACCAGAAAAGAACACCCCCAAGGGCAGGAATTAATACCCCTTGGCACCTGCCAGAAAGACTGGGATATTGCCTTGTTTATGGCACTTCCTCAGGCTGTTCTCGCAAAGGTTCCAAGGTTAGAGTTCCCGTCGTGGTGCAGTGGAAACGAATCTAACTAGGATCCATGAGGATGCAGGTTCGATCCCCGGCCTTGCTCATTGGGTTAAGGCTCTGGCGTTGCCGTGAGCTGTGGTGTAGGACGCAGATGAGGACTGGATCTGGCATTGCTGTGGCTGAGGTATAGACTGGCAGCTATAGCTCCAATTGGACCCCTAGCCTGGGAACCTCCATATGGCACAGGTGCAGCCCTAAAAAAAAACAAAAAAACAAAACCAAAAAAAAAAAAAAAAGTTCCAAGGCCAATGTGGTACTTTTCATGTTAAGCACCCCTGAGTCATGGAACCTTTATTTCATTAAGTTCTTAGGTGAGAATCCAATGTAAGAAGTTAAAGCTGAGCTGTTTCAGTTTAAGGAAGGGGAACCCAAGCTGTTGTCTTCTTACCCACTGAAGTATTCCCAGTCATCCTGCCAGCAGCCTCCAGGCTCTAGAGGCCATTTGAAAATTAGAGGAACTAGAACTCTGAATCTGGGTCTGAGTTCCCAGCTCTGCCTCTTACCAGTTAAGTTGCCCTGGACAAGTCAGCACCTCCCCAAGCCTGTTTCCCATCTGTGAAACAGGGGTAACTCTACCTAATTCCCAGACTGATGTCAAGATTTAAGACAATGTGTGCAACTAGCTAGTACATGGTGTATTACTAATGCTCAAATACCCTTTATTCCATTTTAAACATTTTCCCAAGGACAGAGAACAGAATGTCCTATAACGTCCTATAACGTCATAATTCCCTGGGGGCTACAAATAGTGCAATTTTTAGTGAAGAGCTACGTGAGTCAAAATATTTTCCCTATTTATCACTGGCCTTTGAACAATCCATTTCCCGGAACAAAACTCGCAATGAAGAAATTCTTCTGAAACGTACTTTCCAGTGAGCACAAACTAAGACTCTTTCGATGCTAAGACACATTAGAGATCACTCTCAACCCTTTTTTTTTTTTTTGTCTTTGTCTTTTTTTAGGGCCACACTTGCAGCATATGAAGGTTCCCAGGTTAGGGGTCAAATAGGCCTATAGCTGCCAGACTACATCACAGCCACAGTGACACGAAATCTGAGCCGCGTCTGTGACCTAAACCACAGCTCACGGCAACGCCGGATCCTTAACCCACTGAGCGAGGCCAGGGATCGAACCTGCGTCCTCATGGATGCTAGTCAGATTCATTTCTGCTGAACCATGATGGGAACTCCACCTTCAACTCTTTATCCTTGACTGAGTGCAAGGCCGTCCCAGCTCCTCAGTGTTCAGTGTCCTGGCTGCTACTTGCAGTGCAATCTCACTCAGCCCCTTAGTCTGTTTTCCCAGTCACTTTACCAGTAATTCCTACCCCCCCTCACCTATCCGCCTGGGAACAGTCAAGGCTTTGTTCAATTACCAGCTTCCCCGATAAGACTTTCCCAGGCACCCTGGAGGTCAGGCCTTTGAAGGTTCATAGCCCTGTTACGGTGCTTCTCTCATCAAGGTGGCTGGGTCTAAGGCCCCAGCCCTAGCTCCTAAAAAGAAAGGTTCAGGTTCTTTTGCAACCTCCTGCATAGATTCTGGTAGACTACAGGAGGGCAATAAATCGTTGTTCAATGAATACAGAAATGAATCACCAGAAATGAATCACCAGAAGAATCTGTCAGTTACCAAGATATGGTTTTAAATCATCAATTTCTCCACCTATGAAATATATTTGTTTTCAGCTCTAAAAAGGGAATGTAAATAACTTGAAAGGTTTTTTTTTCCGGGCACTCTATTAGATATTCTGTTATAGGCTATATGGAGAAAGAATCTGAAAAAGAGTGGATTTATATGTATATTTATGGCTGATTCACTTTGCTGTACACCTGAAACTAATTCAACATTGTAAGTCAACTCTACTCCGATAAAATTTAATTAAAAAAAAATCAGAGTTTTTAATGTAGCTTAAACGAAGAATGTTTGTAAAGGTTCTAGCATAGTACATGGCAAATATAACAGATTCTCCGCAAACAGCAGCTGCAATTCGTTCATTTTCCCATCCTTGCTGCTCCTTTCAATAGCTTACCTAGAAAATGAAGACCAAGGTTAAGTCCACTCTCGGTGCTGCTACGTACCACCTGAACAATTCACGTGGTTGTATAGTTGACACATAAACAATATGGGGAGCAGGGGTGCCAAGCCCGAGCAGTCAAAAGTATGATTTAGCTGGCCCTTCGTATCTGCAGTTCCACATCAGAGGACTCAACCAAATGTGGATCGTGTAGCTTGGTAGTGTTTACTATTGAAAAAACCCCACCTGTAAGTGGACCTGCTCAGCTCAAACTCGTGTCATTCAAGGGTTGACTGTACTTCATAGTAATAATACTCCAACATTGTTTTAAAACAGAAAGTATCTGTTTCTATCTAGTGCTGTTGGCAGGAATGTGAATTGGTACAGTCACTATAAAAAACACAGTACGAAGTTTCCTCAAAAAAAAAAAATTCAAACTGTAACTACCATATAATGCTGCAATCCCACTTCTGGGTATACGTCTGAAGGAAGTGAAGTCAGTATCTCCAAGAGCTATCTGCACCAATATCATGTTCACTGCAGCAGGTTTCACAAGAGCCAAAACATGCAGACAACCTAAGCATCCTCAGATGGATGAATGAATACAGAAAATGTGATACGTACCTAAAATGAGCATTATTTAAGCATAACAAAGAAGGAAATCTTGCCAATTTGCAACAGCATGGCTGAAATGAGGGCATCATGCTGGGTGAATTAATATAGAGCTAGGATCTCACTGAAACATGGACCCTAAAGAACTGAACTCACAGAAACAGAGTGGATTGGTTGGTTGCCAGGGACTGAGGAGTAGGAGAAATGGGGAGATGGTGATCAAGGGGGTACAAACTTCCAATTCTAAGTGCTGAGAATCTAGTAACCAGTATAGTTACTAGAGTTAACAATACTGTAGTATAACCACTATGGAAAACAGTATGAAGGTACCTCAGAAAACTAAATATAGAACTACCATATGACCTAGCAATTCCACTCCTGGGCAATCCCACACCTGGGCATATATACAGACAAAATTTTCACTGAAAAAGATACATGCTCCCTTATGTTCATGGCAGCACTATTCACAACAGCCAAGACACTGAAACAACATAAATGTCCATTGACATATGAATGAATTAAGATGTGGTACATATTTAATGGAATACTACTCAGCCATAAAAAAGAACAAAATAATGCCATTTGCAGCAACATGGATGGAACTAGAGATTCTCCAACCAAGTGAAGTAAGTCAAAAAGAGAAAGACAAATAACATAAACATCTTATATTTGGAATCTAATGTATGGCACAAACGAACCTGAGAAAAGAAACAAACTCATGGACATGGAGAACAGACTTGTGATTGCCAAGGGAAAGGGGAGGGAGTGGGATGGACTAGGAGTTTGGGGTTAGTAGATGCAAACTATTGTATCTGGAGTGGATAAGCAATGAGATCCTGCTGTATAGCACAACAGGGAACTATATCCAGTCACTTGTGATGGAACATAATGGAGGATAATGTGAGAAAAAGAATGTATATATCTGTACGACTGGGTCACTTTGCTGTACAGCAGAAACTGACAGAACATTGTAAATCAACTATAATAGAAAAATTTTTAAAATAATGCTGCATTATAAAGTTGCTAATAGAGAAGACCTAAATGTTTTCACCACCAGCACCACCCACAACAACAAAGTAGTAATAATGTGAGGAGAAGGGTGTTTTATCTGACATTATTACGGTAATCATTTTACAATACATGTGCATCATATCATATTATACATTTTATTTTTCTTTTTAGGGCTGTACCTGTAGCGTGCTGAAGTTCCTGGGCTAGTGGTCAAATCGGAGCTGCAGCTTACAGTGTATGCCACAGCCACAGCCCACCAGATCCAAGCTGTGTTTGCGACCTACACTGTAGCTGTTGAGCGAGGCCAGGGATCAAATCCATGTGGACTCAGACAGTACGTTGGCTTCTTAACCTGCCGAGCCACAACTGGAACTCCGTATCATACACTTTAAACTTACACAGTGTTATACGCCAATTACATCTCAATACAGCTGGGAAAAAAATTTAAGTATCTGCTTCTAGATACACTAGCATTTTTCTTTGAATTCTAGGATTCATTAATATTTCAGTCTCTGTGTAAGTTTGGGACACAGAGAAATTGTATCCAAAATATCTGATTTCAAAAAAAATCATTTCTTTTTGTGTAAGGGCAAAAAGAAAAGACATTATGTGCCATGTATCATTGAAATGTTTCTAATAAGTTGTATGTAAAAATAAATGATATTGGAAGTTCCCGTCATGGCTCAGTGGAAACAAATCTAACTAGCATCCATGAGGATGTGCAGGTTCGATCCCTGGCCTCCTCAGTGGGTTAAGAATCCGGCGTTGCCATGGGCTGTGGTGTAGGTCGCAGACACAGCTCAGATCTGGTGTTGCTGTGGCTGTGGAGTAGGCCAGTGGCTATAGCTCCAATTCGACCCCTAGCCTGGAAACATCCATATGCCTTGGGTGCAGCCCTAAAAAAAAAAAAGAAAGAAAGAAAGAAAAGAAAAGAAGAAAAAAACAAAGTTGTCACTTTCTTTCCCTTCAGGCAGACTCCGTGGACAAATCCTTTTGGATGAAGCACAGAGTCCTTCATAAGGTGGGCAAGGCCTCTATTATCTGCCCATCTTGGCTCCTCCCACACTTTCACCCTCTCCTCTCCGGCCACACTTTTTCTTTTTTAATTTTATTGGAGAATAGTTGACTTACAAAGTTTAGTTTCAGGTGTACAGCAGAGCAAATCGGTTATACCCATACCCATGCCTTTTCAGACTCTTTTCCCACATAGGCTATTACACAGCACGGAGTAGACGTCCCTGTGTTTTTTTCTCGGTGGTCCTTGTTACCCATACATTCCATGCACAGTAACACACTCAACTTCTTTTGCTCCACAAGGTCCATGTGCCCCTTCACCACCAGCCCTTTGAACACGGTATTTATTGCCTTGCCTTCCCCTTTCACCTGGCTGACTTCTGTCCTTCACGTCCTCTGCCACCTGCTCCTCCAGGGTGAGTCCCATCTGCACTCTCACCCCTCTGATCAACTCCGTCTGGGCAGGGGCCACGTTTGACTTCTTTACCTCTGTGTTTTTAGCAACTTTCTGTGGGTTTTTTTGGCTGCACCTGTGGTATGTGGGCATTCCCAGGCAAGGGATCCAACCTGAGCCACAGCAGCGACAACCCCAAACCCTTAACCTCTAGGCCACCAGGGAACTCCTTTACCTCTGAATTTTTTTGCCAGCACATGCTACAAATTATATTAGGCATTCGACACACGTTTACTGAATAAATGCAATGACTCTGTCTAGAGAAAAACAGAATTGAACTAATGCTATTTGGGGAACAAAGCACTTAACTTTACGGCTCTCAGTCTTCACTTAGAGCTGCATTCAATGTGGTTGACCATGACCTCCGTGAGGGAAGAGCTGACACAGGTGGTCTGCTTCACTCCCTTCTTGCTCATCTCTGGGACGACCTGCACTCATTGTCATGACCCTTAACCAGACTGCACTAAACTCCTTCGATGTTCACTAATTAGTGCTGCTGTTTCCTACTGGAAAGATAGAGAGAGGGTCAGCATGCATCAGGTTGAAAGCACTGTTTAAAGTAAACATGAAGATTCATGACGGGCACCCGGTACCTAGTGTGGGTCTGCACCTGGCTGGTCACAATAGTCACGTGACCAGTTCTCATGAAGAATCCCCAAGACTTGAGTGGGCTTCCCTGGGGTGGTGGGGGGTACGGCTCCCAGCTGGAGGGACGTCTACATCCTTGGGATCCTCAAGAGAACAAGACCCCTCTACTCTTTGCCTCTGTGAACTGTTATCCTACTGCGCCTGCACTTGTGTCCTTTGCTTAATAAATCTTGGCTTCAAGTAGGACTTTGTCAAGTTACGAGCCCTTCCAAGACATGAGTCTTCCCAGCAATTCACTAGAGCATGGCCATGAAGCCCCAAAACAGCCTCCTTCTTAAACTGCTATCCACACTCTTTTTTTTTTAGGGCTACACTCGCAGCATATGGAGGTTCCCAGGTTAGGGGTCAAATCGGAGATACAGCTGCTGGGCTACACCACAGCTACAGCAACGGGGATCCGAGTCGCGTCTATGAACTACACCACAGCTCACGGCAATGCCCAGATCTGTGACCCACTGAGCGAGGCCAGGGATCGAACCCACATCCTCATGGATCCTAGTCGGGTTCGTTAACTGCTGAGCCACGAAGGGAACTCCTGCCCTTCCTTGATGTCATTGACACCGCTCTTCATCTTCCTCCTACCTTATTGCTGATTTCTTTTTTAATCTTTTTTTTATCTCTTTTCAGACTCCAAATGTTGTAATATCCTCTAGCTCTATTCTGGCCTGTTTTATACCTTTGATTTCATTAGTCCCATGAGTTTCAAAATCATCCACATATTGATGACTCTTTTCTGTCTACAGACAAAACTTTCCCCTTTCCCCTAAACTCCACCTACACACCTGTCTACTCGACATCCCCACTGGACATCTACTAAGCATTTCAAACTTACAAAAAATTGGCAAAATCTGACTTCCTGATTCCAACCCAAACTTGACCTTTTCTAGTATTTCCCACTTTTTGGTAAATAATAACTCATACACTCAGTTGACCAAGATGAAAACCTAAAGGTCACCCTGGATTTTTAATTTTTCCCTGATCTCTGCCCACCCGCCTCTTCCAATCCATTAGCAAGTATTACTGGTTTTATTTCCAAAGCAAATCTCTAATCCTCCCATTTTTAACACAGCATCTTCATCCCAATCACTCTTATCAACATGTGCCTGGATTATTACAATTGGATTATTCTCCCTGCTTTTATACTTGCCCCTTTCTAGTTTCCTATTCAGCAGCCAAAATTATAATTTTTCAAACCTGCATCAGATAACATCATTCTGATAACAGCTTTCAATGGTTTCCCATTATTCTCAGAACAGAATTCAAACTCTCGCTGTTTGGATTGACACATGAGGCCCTCTAGTCCCCTGTATGTCTCTCCAACTTCACCCCATACCTCTCTCCCCTTGCTCACTGTGCTCCAGCTCCACTGACCTGGTTTGTGTTCACAGCACAGCAGAACGCTTCCCACCTCACAGCCTCTGCACCCTCTGGCCACCTCTACACTGTCAACTAGTGTGCGCTGTTGAGCCTAGAACACATTTTGTATATTTAGAAGTATATGTTCCTGAAATGCAGAAGATGACCAGGCCAAACTCTATGTTTGTTAAGGCTAGAATGTGGTTTATTTCCCAATTTGTCCTTGTTTTTTCATAAACAAAAAGGAACTTACTAGTAACAAATAACTCTACTAGGCTTACCTCTAGGTTATTTCAGTAAGATTATTCATCTTGGTCTCTAAGAGTAAAAACAACAACAAAGTTTGCTCAACTGAGCAAACTGTATCTGAAATTTAATTCCATAGGCATTTGGTGTTATTACTAAGGTGTGATTAATCTAATTTTAAAATAATGGGAAAGCTCCTGTGGCACTTGCTGCATGTTATAATGATCTGTGCTCCCCACAGGTCACAGGTCCCCAGGTATCTACACTTTCACAAGCAGGACAAGCCCCCTTTAAAGGAACTTTAATGAGTGGGCTTGCCTGAGTAACCAACAATGGGCAAGGGAACAAATATTTAACAGGGACTAAAAAGTAAAGATACCTTCAGGAGTCTATCTGTGCATCTCCAAAACCTGTACATCTTAAATCTGTAAAGCATTCCTGACTATGGAAAGGAAAAAAAGACCCTTAAATCTGAGGGATTCCAAATCTAACTTTTTTTTTTCCTGGAGTGGGGAAAAGCTTCATCCCAGGATCCTTTTCTCTTTTTCACAATCTCTAAAGAGACACTTGAATTGTTTTTGCACTGTTCAAATAAAACCAGGGATATTTACTTAAACTCTTCTTGATGGAGAGGGTGTAGGTGTTTCCTGTGTTTACCTTCTCTTAATACATTTTTGGTTAGTGTTTGGGGGGCTGCGGGGAGAGGAGACAGAACCCCTTGAGGTGTGTCAGTGAATAACTCAATTATATCCTTTACTGCCTGAAGGACACTACTTTCCCTGCCACCACCTCCTGCACTCCAGTGACTTACTAGGGGCTGTGTCATAATGAGGGCTTCCAATTCTATCTCAAGTTACTATATACTTAAAATGTTTCAGCAAAAAATATCATACAAGAAAACAATTTCATTCTCTAGAGACTGAAGTGCGTACTATAACACATGTAACTACATAAAGTTGCACATATAAAGTTACATATAGTATGTGTAATGATATAAATGTACAGGAGTATACATAAAAATACATCACAGGTACATACTAAACTGTAATTACATCAATGTTTCCTTCGCTATGTATGGAAACTCATTAGCTATGACCCTCAGAGTGCCAGTCACTTTTTTTTTTTTTAGGGCCACACCCATGGCATATAGAGGTTCCCAGGCTAGGGGTCCAATCAGAGTTACAGTTGCTGGCCTTCGCCACAGCCACAGCAATGCAGGATCCGAGCCATGTCTGCGACCCACACCACAAGCTCACGGCAACGCCGGACCCTTAACGCACTGAGTGAGGCTAGGGATCAAAGCTGCATCCTCATGGATGCTAGTCGGGTTTGTTACCCACTGAGCCACGATGGGAACTCCCATGCCAGTCACATTTAATTAGCACATATTTGGTCCAACACTGTTGGTGGGAATGTAAATTGGGGCAGCCACTGTAGAAAACAGTATGGAGGTTCCTTACAAAACTAAAAATAGAACTACCATACAATCCAGCCATCTCTTTCTTGGGCATGCATCCAGAGAAAACCGTAATTAGAAAAGATACATGCATCCCAATATACACTGCAGCACTGTTCACAAGAGCCAAGACACAGAAGCAACCTAACTGTTCATTGACAGAGGAATGGATAAAAAAGATGTGGTACATATACACAATGGAATATTATTCAGCCATCAAAAGAATGAAATAATGCCGCTGTGGGAGTTCCCTCAGGTTAAGAATTCGGCGTTGTCACTGCAGTGGCTCAGGTTGCTGTGGGTTCGATCCCTGGCCCGGGAACTTTCGCATGCTGCAGGCATGGCCAAAAAGAAAAAAAGAAATAAGGCCATTTTCAACAACATGGATGGACCTAGAGATTATCATGTTTAGTGAGGTTAGTCAGATGGAGAAGGACAAACATATGACTTATACCTGGAATCTCAAAGAAGGATACAAATGAACTTATTTGGAGTATGGAAACAGAATCACAGACCTTGAAAGCAAATTTATGGTTACCAAAGGGAAAGTGTGTGGGGGTGAAGGGGGAGGAAGGACTGGGAGCTTGGGATGGCATATGCACACCATCGCATATGGACTGGATGGCCAACAGGGACCTGCTGTATGGGATAGGGATTCTGTGCTATACTCTGTGATAACCCGTATACGGGAACCGACCTGTGTACATGTATGACTGAATCACACTGCTGTACAGCAGAAATTAACACAACATTGTAAATCAGCTACGCTTCAATCAATTTTTAAAAGTCAGCACATACTTGGGCCTAGGATACAAAGATCAACAAACATAAACTCGCAGACTTTGAACATAAACTTACATTATCAAAGATGAAAGGAGGGGGATAAATTAGGTGCACAGGACTGACAGATACCCTCCACGATGCATAAAAAACAAGAATTTACTGAATGGCACAGGGAACTATATTCTACACCCTGTAACAACCTATAATGGAAAAGAATCTGAAAAAAATATATATATATATATCTGAGTCACTTTGCTGTGCACCTCAAACACAATATTGTAAGTCTGCTATGTTTAAATTAAAAAAAGAAAACAAATAAACAGCAACAAAAGTCAAAGTCCCTACCCTCCATGTACAACACAGAGCTTTTCGAAGATGCTCAAGAAGAGGAGTTTCAGGAGAGTCTAATTCTGCCCTGGCAACCGGAAAAAGGCTCCCAGGAGGAGGTGACATTTTGAACTAGGTCTCAACCAAATTGAACAAGTGACCAAACGTCTCTGACACCCATTCCTGATGTCATGTAGAAACATGACATTATGCTAAATTTGACCTGACTGTACTCACGATGGCCCTGCACACTCTGTCGGAAAGGAGGCCGAGTTGTGTATTCAGATAAACTGTCGGTTAACGTGCCTTCCATTGTGCTCCCTAAATGTGGTTCTAGTTTCCTCAGATTGATTCCTATCAGAGAAATTTAAAAAAAAAACAGAGGGAGCAACTAACGGAAAGGTCTTTATTTATACAAATAGAAGGTTTGCTTTCTTCTCTTAGACTCTGTGACAGGGCTTACATATTTGAAGGGTTTACCCCGTCTTTAGTGCCTTTATACCCCACCATGAAGGCTGTTATCTTGGGCTCTGGGGAAGTTCCGGATAAGTCTGTGGAGCCAGCTTCAAGGCCACTTGTTTGAAGCTGGCGGCATTTTTGTGATGCCGTGGAGACTAAATCTCCAGTTGAGCTTTTGACAAAGCTACATATGTGAAGGGTCACAGACTCAGAAAACGTGCCCTTTCTAAGCATCTGATGTGCAGCTGTCCTTGCAAATCAGAGAGAGCATTTTTAATGTGCAACTTCTGTTGCTTTTGAACACAAACTCAAACTGGATTTCCTAACCTCTCAGCAAACTGCTATCTTATATTGCATTGAATTGCTACAGAGCTAAGGAGAATACTGATTGTTTTAAATCTCTAGACAGGAAGTTCTGATTTAATCTCTTTCCTCTCCCTCACCCCAAAACATGTTGGTATTTGATATAATCTTTTTGCCTTATCTAGGGCAGCACCCACGGCATATGGAGGTTCCCAGGCTAGGGGTCTAACAGGAGCTGTAGCCGCCGGCCTTCGCCACAGCCACAGCAACGCGGGATCCGAGCCGCGTCTGCGACCTACACCATAGCTCACGGCAATGCCGGATCCTTAACCCACTGAGCAAGGCCAGGGATCAAACCCGCAACCTCATGGTTCCTAGTCGTATTCGTTAACCACTGAGCCACTCCAGTATTTGATACAATCTTTTAAAAATTTTTAATTTAGGACTCTAATCTTACTTTCTTACTTTGTACTCTTTCCCCCCTAATTTAGTTCTCCTCCTCCTTTCCCCTTTGGTAACCTTAAGTTTGTCTTCCAAGGTCTGTGAGTCTATTTCTGTTTTTGTAAGTAACTTTGTATCATTTTTTAAAGATTCCCTACCTAAGCAATATATGATGTTTGTATTTAACTTATTTCACTTAGTATGATAATCTTTAGGTCCATCCATGATGCTGCAAATGGCATTATTTCTTTCCTTTCTTTTGGCTGAGTAGTAGTCGTGTGTGTGTGTGTGTGTGTGTGTGTGTGTGTGTGTGTGTGTGTGTACATCTTATCCATCCATCTGTTGATGGACATTCAGGTTGCTGTCTTGGCTACTGTAAAGAGTGCTGCTGTGAACATAGGGAAGCTTATATCTTTTCAAATTAAGAGTTTTGCCTGGATATATATGCCCAGGAGTGGGACTACAGGATCTTATGGTAACTCTGTTTTCGACTTTTTACTCGTAGAGAAAGGGACACTAAATGCACAAGCTGAAGGAAGAAAACAAGGCTAGTCGCAGTTATCCCTCAACTCCAAATACTGCTCACCACCACACTGTTGCCTCTAGACACACACGTTCATTGATTAAGAACAGACACCTTTTGGATACTCGCTACATAAGTTGGGAAGGGGATCCTTATCAGCTCTCTGCATCTGTGATTTTACACCAACTGTTCCCAGCCCTATCCGTTGATGCCTCTTTTTTTCCACATCCAATATTTTGCTATTCCTCTCTTACCATGCTGGCATAAAATTCATGGAAATTAACATTTATCTACATAATTTCAAAAAGGTTGCTATCAAATTCAAACTTTATATAAAAACAAAAAGAAAGCAATTTATAATAAAATATGGTATCAGTATGTTAAAACCTGGGCAACATCCACTTTTTCATTGTGTAGAAGACACAATGAAAAAGACATTTCTATCAATGCTTGAGATTCACGGTGAAAGCATTTATTACAAATGCAGACTGATTCAGCTGTGTGGTCAGGATTTTAGGAATGTGAAGTATCTCAATCACTTTCAGAGAAAAACAAAACTGCATTTTCCCTCGACATACCTACAGTTACCTTCCTGGCAATTCAGTACATACTGAAATTGTGGGACAAAGTATTTTGTGATTGTACATTAAACAGAATTTGGTGTGAGGCTCAGATAACTGATTGTAAGCTGGTCTTTCGCTATGGAAGGCATTTAGAAAATGTACGGGATGGCTGTTCACTGTGCACGAGTATTCTGTGCATTGCTAACAAGACCAGGAGGATGCATTAGCAGGGTTGCCCCCATCCAAAGACTTAGTTTTGGCTTAAACCTCCCTTCAGTTTCCAAAATTCCCCCTAGGGGGCGGTACTGCTCTTAATGAGAACCACTATTCTCAAGTCAGGAAATGGCGTTTTGGTGGTGGGGGTCCAGGAACTGAGCAAAACAGAATCTCAGTCTTCTTCTTTTATCTCATAATCAAACAGTGTCGGTATACAGGAAAAAAAAAAAGTCTCACTAAAATATGGAAATCTCGCTGCTTTGGATGAAACTGTACATAAGGGTCAAGAAAGTCCAGAGAAGATCACTCAGCACATAAAAAATATTCTGTACACAACTTTTCTTGGATGATAGAGGATGCTCCTTAGCTTTTTCGGAGTCACAGGGGCAGGGGTAAGTGGGTGGGGCAGGATGTGTGGGGGAGGGGAAAGGGACAAGAACAGAGAAAAAGGAACTGAAGACACTTCTCTACAGCAAAGAGGCTTAAGCGTTCACTACTCAGCCCAAGACAGACTTTGGTTCCAATTATCCGTTATTTACTAATCATATTACATATTTACTTAACCTCAATCTCAATTCTTCACGTGTAAATTGGGGGATAATAATGGTATTTCATAACACTGTTAGAGTGATTAAATGAAACATATATGTAAAGTGCCAGAAAAACAGTAAAATTCACTTAATGTTGGCTCTCATTTTTTCCAGTTTCAAATGCCCCTCGAATATTGGTGTTTGGATATATTTGAGATCTGGAACAAATGTGGTTACTAGATACAAGAAGCGGAGTAAAAGTTCTGCGTTACTTTTTGGATCTTTGGCCTTAAATCTCCTCTTTTAAAATACACTATAAATACAGTGGAAATCTAAATCACTTCCTTGTAAGAAAAAAGGCAGTGTCTTTTAAGAAACTGTGAATGCTTCTAAAACAAGGCTGCTATCCATAAGGTGTTTCAGAAAAGGACTTTACATTTCAAGTTAAAGGAGGGGAAAGGCTTGCTAACTCAATATAACTTTAAATCACAAAGGTGTGTTACAGCTGAAATTCCTAGATTTCAGTGGGTTTCTTCATTATTTAGTCCTCAGTATGTCAACATTTACATTTATGTCAACATGTATAAAAGCATTTTATATAGGATCTTAAGGAAACTGGCTGTCTGATCACACTTGAAAAAGATGACAGAAAAGCGAATGTTGTAGCAAAATCTTCTGATATTCTTTTCTCAGAGTAAACTGCCAGCCACAATCTACCCAATCAGGGGTAGCAGGCAATGAGAGATCTGTGAACACAGAACCTGCCTCCTTGAGGCAGGAATCTTGACCAATTCTAGGGAGATTTTTGAACATCTGCAATGTTATCAAGATTCCTGGCAGAGGAATTCAATAAATATCTGTTGGAATGAGTATGTGAAGATGAGAGCATCTGGAGAGAATGCATGAGAAATAAATTCTCTTATACTTTAAAAACAATGAAAAATTTATGCTACTGTAATCTTTCATTATTATAACGGCTAACATAAGATCTACACTCAATATTGTTTACTTTAAAATTTGCTAACTATAGGCAATTTGCTACATATTAGGTCTCTAGAATATATTGATCCTGTATGACAAACTTTGTACCCTTTGACAAATACTGCAGTAATCTTTCAAACCACCGATGCCCCATTCGTGACTGGAATAAGATTTGGAAGAGTTGTATTCTTAGCATACATCTCTCGTGAGATTATAAATCAATACACTCTTTTTGGAAGACAATTTAGTTACATGAATGAAATAGGTAAAACTGCTTACCAGTACTTTCTTTTTTGCAGAAGTAGCCCCAGTAGCAGGTGATGTGTCCCTAATCAAAAGCTCTTTTGTGGGACTTATTATGCGTCAGGGACTCTTCTAACAATCTAGGGTCACTCTGAATGTCAATAAACTAAGCAGAGGATCTAGAATTTGAACTCGGGAGGTGTGGTTCCAACACCTGTGCTCTGACAACTTTGCTGTCTCAGCTACGAAGACGTTTGCTGTGGTTTTTGGTTTTGTTTTGTTGTAGTAACAGGTAAAGTTTAGAAACAAACTAAATGTTCACCAGTGGGGTGTATAAGTTAAAGAAACAATAGTATATCCATTGATAGGACACAAAGCGGGCATTAAAAATCAGGTTTAAGATACATGTTTGGGAGTTCCCGTCGTGGCGCAGTGGTTAACGAATCCGACTAGGAACCATGAGGTTGCGGGTTCGATCCCTGGCCTTGCTCAGTGGGTTAACGATCCGGCGTTGCCGTGAGCTGTGGTGTAGGCTGCAGACGCGGCTCGGATCCTGCGTTGCTGTGGCTGCGGCGCAGGCCAGTGGCCACAGCTCCGATTAGACCCCTAGCCTGGGAACCTCCACATGCCGCGGGTGCGGCCATAGACCCGCGGCCATAAAATGACAAAAAAAAAATAAGATACATGTTTGCTTGGACAAGCAAGGCATTTGGCTCAGTGAGAAGGGGGGAAAGGAACAAAACAGGACAAACAGACAGAAGAGTCTACCAAATGTTTCCTTTGGATGGTGAGACTTAATTTTCTCCTTGGTGTTTTGTTGTGTCTTCCAAATTTTCTAAATGAACTTGAATTCTTTTGTACTCAGAAAAAAAATTTTGCTAGAAACATATTTCTGTCTCAATCAGCACAGTCTAATCAAGACAATGCAAGTTGTATATGTAACTTAAAATGGTTTAATTATCACAACCACAGTGTGAAAGTAAAAACAGGTGAAATTTAAAATATTTATTTAGCTTGTATATCTTGTATATCTAAAATATTACAACTATTTCAATGGGAATCGACATGAATTTTTTTGTGTGTGTGTGTGGAGGTTCCCAGGCTAGGGGTCTAATTGGAGCTGTTGCTGCCGGCCTACGCCACAGCCACACCAGCGCCAGATCCGAGCCATGTCTGTGACCTACACCACAACTCACGGCAACGCCGGATCCTTAACCCACTCAGCGAGGCCAGGGATCAAACCTGCAACCTCATGGTTCTTAGTCGGATTCGTTTCTGCTGCGCCATGATGGGAACTCCGATATGAAAATATTAATGGACTTTTTTTTTATATTAAATCTCCAAAGTCCCTTTTTTGGCCTAGTCAAATTTCAACTGCTCGATAGCCACATGGCTACTGGTTAGCGTGTGGGATCCTTGGCAAAAGCTTTACTTTTGACTCAAATACGCCTGAAACATGACTCTGAAACCCTCCACTAACTACCTCAATCTCCCTGTGACCATCCACATTTGTGTCACACTGCTTGTTAATAAGAGATGTGCCTTTGAGAGATGCGGATCTGAGTTTGAAGCCTCCCTCTATCACTATCAGCTCTGTGATCTTCAGCAAGTTAATTAACTTGTTACCTCACTGTGCCCATTCTGTAAACGAGGCTAATTCCTACTTTGAGTTGATGTTGAAATAATGTATTAAAACACCAAATATGGACATTATGACAGATTTTATCATCTAATCCTTACTCTTTGGAACCTTCCTTATTCAGATTAAGGTGAGACTCGGCAGGTGAAAAAACAAGATTCTTAAAAACAAACAGGTGGAGGAAATCTCCTTTAAAATGATCCTAGAACTAATTTGAGAGGATATGGAGAGACCATCCGAGGAATCTACAGTAAATACGTTTTTAATAAATGAATTAAACGTAAAGGACATATTTTAAAGGAGGGGGTACTTGATGGCAGGGAACAAATGACACCTCTTTTTGCTTGGTTCACATAGCTTTCCCTTAGCAAATATTCAAGGCATGAAACACACAGATATACAGCACTGAATATGCACCAGGAATAGGGGCTTAGGATTAAAAAAAAAAAAAAAAAATGGAAGGGAGAGGTGCTCTCAACTGAATGGAGGAATGAGTCAATATTGTACTTGTTCTGATTTTTCTCAACTCAGCTGTGTTTTTTGTTTTGTTTTTGAGTTGCTGCTATTGTTTCACCTAAGCATGTTTTTTGTTTTGCTTTTTAGGGCTGCACCTGCAACATATGGAGGTTCCCAGGCTAGGAGTCAAATCGGAGTTACAGTTGCCCGCCTACACCACAGCCATGGCAACTTGGGATCTGAGCCACATCTGAGACCTACACCACAGCTCATGGCAACACCAGATCCTTAACCCAGTGAGCGAGACCAGGGATCGAAGCTGCAGCCTCATGGCTACTAGTGAGATTCGTTTCCACTGCACCACAACTGCAACTCCACTTAAGATTTTCTTTATTCTGATATTAGGTAGGTTTTGCTCCAAAGGGCTCGACTGAAATACGCTTTCTATCATGGATGAAGGGTATATATGTGCTCAGCTTTTGTATAACTTTCAAACATTTCAAAATTCAAAAGTGGAAAAACAAAATCACCAATCACGATAGAAGGCCATTATGTATGTATGGCATGTATCAGTGGTTTTTTAGCATCACTGTTTATAACAGAGACCATCAGAAACTATACAGATGCCTCAAAAGAGGTAAATGACTAAGAAATGTTTCACATAATCAAGGTTAAAACACTTGATTTATCATAGCAACCAATCCACACTGTAGACCTCTCAGTTCATGGAAATATGCCATGAAACGATGTGAACTGGGACGGGTGGGAGGAGCAGAATAGAATCCATGATTACAGCAATGAAAATATACGTGATGTGCATTTACAAAAACTAAAAAAATGTATTTGGTGAGGTAGGAATACTACTTTCCCTTCAAGGTAGGTTGACCACATTCATAACAAAAAAAGAAAAGAAATTACGCATGGTAAATCTTGTTTGCTAAGTACACTTACCTTGTATCAGAGGGCAGGATGGCCAGGGAACACTGTCCACCTTGTGAAAAGAGTGCCAACAAACATACCAAGATACTTTGGCAACTGACACCCAGTTACTAGTGTGCAGCTTTACCTACTACTCAGAGCCTGAAAGCGGATTTGGGGTTTATCTCATCAGAGTGATTATCCAGGATATACTCACACAAACATTTGACCACTAGTGTCAGATTTTATTTTTTACATGAAATTTGACTTTTAACCACAAGGTTAAAAAAAAAATTAAGCCTGCTGGCTTTCGTTATTATTGTGGTCTGGTAGCATGCAGAGATCAAAATAGCTGTGCGACCTTAAGAGAGCTCCCCACTTTCTTTCACAAGCACTCTGTGTTAAAAATAAAAACTTAACAAATCCTTTAATACCTAAAATTAACATTTGCATCATCTTGTGGTTTAAATGATGACTGAACAATAACTCAAGTTAGTTGTTTCTGTATTTTCTTTATTAATATAATTAGCACTCTTAGATCTTTTAAAATTGCTCTTCTCTAGCCCTAGGGGAAAATGATTTCAAAAGGTTGAACGCATTCAAGATATGATTCAAGATACATCCAACCTCCATAATTTTGGATAATAGAGTAGTATAGAATAATTCTTACACCAGCTCTTTAGCAATGTTTTTAAAAACAAAGATGCCATTACACACACAAGCGCAGGATTTTTTTAAGCAAAAAATGTAATACTTTGCATTTAAGCAAATATGTAATACTTTTAAAATAAGAACCTTGTTTTTAAATAGTAATTACTTAAGAATATGGTAATTAAAAGATTCAACTGGCTGAAAAACTCAGCGAAAATCCAGGTGGGGTTGAAACACATAAAGGGTTGTGATCTAAACTATATAAATTTGACAAAGCTTATATAAGCATTAAGTTACCTGGGTACCAATGCAAGAAAAGATTAAGAAATAACAATATCTGGTAAAATTACTTGCCTTGCCCCCCAAATGTCTAAGCCTTGAAGTAGAATGATCTGAGTGCCAATACTGGTTATAAAACCCATCACCAGGGTGATCTTAAGCAAAATACTTCATTTCTCTATGATTTAATCTCCCTATCTACTAAAATGAGAATCACTTCACGTGTTATATGTTTATATTTAATATATAGTTTCTGAATTAAAATAAAGCAATTAAATCATGAATGCAAAAATGCTAGGAGCAGTACTAATCATTGCTACCATACACGTACTATCCAGCAATTGTCTTATTCAAATGGATAACTTTAAAAACAGCCTTTTAAACAGTACCAGAGCCACTTTTTTGCAAAGCATTAAGCCATGGGGCTAATTAGACATGGCAAAGTTGTTTCACCAAGAAAACTGCACTATTTTAGTTTAACACTTGAAGACATGATACTAACAGCCTGAATCATATTTTAAAAAGTCAACAAAACGGGAAACCTGAGATAGATAAACAGACTCCCTCAGCAGAAGTTTATTTAGTAACCAAAAAGCTAAAATACACATCCCGGGAAACCAATGTCTTCAAGATCCAAAGACAACGCCATTAACGCAAAGCACTCAATGACACCGAATGACAGCGGAGACGTTTAGTAAAACTCGGATTTTCTTGTTATTCCGCTGACACAAAGCAACACAACCCAAAAAGCAGAAAACAACCAACACGCAAGTGATGGAGCCGCTTGGAGCCGCTCTAAGTAGTTTCATGGAAACAGGACAGGAAACTCAGGCGTTATTTAATGAATGAAAATGAGGACCAGGGGTTTGAGAAAGTGCAGGAAACAAACCCTACCTTCCACAGATTTCCCGATACTGTGTAAGTGAGTGATAGAACTGTAGTCTTGGGCAACCTTCTTCAAAAACGCTTCCATCTCTTGCTGGTGGTGGTACCTGAAGTCCAGCGCAGCCACCATGGGCAGTAGCAGCCCTAGCCAGACGCTGGCGCAGCCCATGTTCTAGAGATGAATAAAAACAACAGTAAAGCTGAGAGCAGATAAGGAAGCGGGTGTGGGGGAATGTGGACTTTACTAGATTGGGCTCGGCTTGCTAAGGAGGTAAAGAGCTGGAAGCAAATCCTTCGGGAGTTAGAGCACCCGCAGCACGAGCGAGCTCGGGTGTTCTCCATCCCGCCACCCAACCTCCCTCTTCACCTCCCGGCGTCTACCGCCGCCCTCCGTCGCAGGACAGCTACAGCTGCGGCAGTGCCCGGCCACGCAGACCCCGAACTCACCCCTGCTCAGGCGCACACAGTCGCCCGGCAGCCGCTGCCCCGCCGGGCAGGATATTATATCCCGGCCAGGGGGCGGGCGCGCCAGGGTTCCGCCCCCGACGCCTGACTGATGTCCCGCCGGCCCACTCAAGGCGTCGCATCGGGCACTCCTGGGCGGGGCCGAGGCGGGCCGCCCGGGCGTTTCTGCCTCTCTTCGCACCTGAGCTCTCAGGCTACAGCGCCGCACGGCTCCCGGAGCAAAGCCCCGGGTGCGGAAGCGCGGCTGAAAGGCTGCGGAAATTGAGTTGGCCTTTCGTGGTCTCAGGTTTTTGTCAGCGCCCTAGGTTGGAAGTGATCTCACCTCGGCCACGGCTCCAGCCGCTGACGGGGTCTCAGCCAAGCGGGGCACGAGGTGTCTCCAGCTGCAGCGAGTTTGGAGACGTAAAGGCTCGGGCGGCTTCTCGGGTTGGGCCGTGCAGGTGGGCGGGCGCGCCCCGGGTTCACCTGGAATCCACGATGCGCCGCGATCCGAAGCAGCGGAAGCCCTGCGCAACGTTTCTGCGCTGGCTGGGCTCTCCAGGGCCATACTCCCAACATCGCCAGGCGCCCCAGCCGCGCTCTGCAGTCGCGTGTCGTTTAAGAACGTATGTGCAGAAGTTTTAAATGTCTTCAAGTGTGGAGTCCAGGAAAATTTCCGAGAACTATAGAGTATGAGATTTGAGTAAATCGCAGTTAAATTTAACGTTGTCAATCTGGAAACCACATGGAAGAAGGTAGCAGAACCATTGTTATAAAGCCAACGTTCCCTTCACCAATACTGCCTGGGCCAATTTCAGTTATCTCTTCCTAAAATACTTCTTCCTAGAAGGACGGGGGTGGCGGTGGGGTGGTCTGTGCTTGCACGAGGTATGGCAAGGACTTCACCGAAACCTGAGAGGGTGTGTGGTGCCAGCAAAGACTGCACACACCTGGCACACATTACCTATCAGAGTAATGGGGGACGTATGTCAAGGGTCCAGTGGATATAAAAAGCTCGAAAAGCACTGATTTGGGGTAACATTCCCTTTTGACAGATTAAAGATAGCAGTACCAGGGCCCCACTGCAGACAGATTGAACAAAATTTCCCGAGACCCGGGAAAGGACTTTTTTTAAAAAGTGTCTTGTCGAGAGTCCGAAGTTCCTTCAAGGGTTGAGAACTGCTAGTGATTGCCCGCTTCTGGGTTTCTGATACAGATACTGTTGTAGAATTGAGAGTTTAGGAACTGGAGGCCCCCTGTAATTCCGGGGTAGAAGAGTAGAGAGGTTTAAGAGGTTATGATTATAGCATCACAAAATCTGAGTCTCTGTCCTTGCTCTGAAACTCACTGGTTGTGTCAATTCACTGAGCCTTAGTTTCGTAATATGTACAATGGAAATAATTGTACCCCCCTCCCACAATGAGATGGGCAGAAATATTGAGAACTCTGAGAGGTGTTTATCAACTAAATAATCTAGTTGAATTCATAAGTCTGTAAGCAGAATTTCTAAAAGCTGGAAAATCTTAACATGACGTTGTTGGGTTGTTGAGTGGATTAAAAGAAAAAAGTACGCAACAGTTACTATGTTGTGATTTCTACCAGGTGGCTTGCAGAGGTTCTTACATGGTTGTTCATTGACTAGAGATCTGAAAGGAAGTGGAATTGGGGTGGGGGAGTTGCGGAGATTAAATTCAGGCAAAGTTACTATAAGGAATGGGAAAGGGACCTGGCTAGGAACTAAGTGAAGGATTTCTGACCTGATTTTAGAAATCATGCATTTGTTCCAGAAGCAAGGGGTGGCAGTTATGTGAGTTCTTTTAGTGGCACTGTGGCTGGAGACTGGAGGAGATGATGGCTTTGTCACTACTGGGATGGAGATTGCCAGGGGTCTAATTTTAGATAAGCAAAGGGGTGAGGTATAGTTGAAATTACTGCCCTTGGGGATCACACCAGGTAGGAAGGGAAGCAAATTCAGGAGAGAACCAGAGGATGGAGGCAGGAGTAGAGAGGTTTAAGGGCTGAAGGTCTAGGGCCTAGCCACGCAAAGTGTGGTTCAGGAAGAGCACTGACATCACCTGGAAGTTTGCTGGAACTGCAGAGCCCCTGTCCCACTTAAGACATACTGATTAGAACATGCGTCTTAATAAGATTTCCAGATGATTCATATGTAGAGGTCAACAAAGTTTAGTGTTAGAATGTGAAAGATATGGAAGAAAAAAAGGTTGGCCTAATAGACGAAAACACTAAAGTTTAAAACTCCAGAGGTGATCTTTCTAAGCACAACACCACTGAAGGTAAAGTCATAGTAAAAAAAAATTTTTTTTAATCTTTTTGTCTTTTTGCCTTACCTAGGGCTGCACCCGCGGCATATGGAGGTTCCCAGGCTAGGGGTCTAACAGGAGCTGTAGCCGCCAGCCTTCGCCACAGCCACAGCAACGCGGGATCCGAGCCGCGTCTGCGACCTACACCACAGCTCACGGCAATGCCGGATCCTTAACCCACTGAGCAAGGCCAGGGATCGAACCCTCAACCTCATGGTTCTTAGTCGGATTCATTAACCACTGAACCACGACAGGAATTCCTAAAAAAATTTTTATTTTTTTGGCTGTGCTTGTACCACACAGACGTTCATGAGCCAGGGATCAAGCCCACACCGCAGCAGTGACAGTGCCAGATAAAAAGTCAGAAAAAAATTTTTTTCTTTGTTTTTCAGGGCCTCACCCACGGCATATGGATGTTTCTAGGCTAGGGATCTAATCAGAGCTACAGCTGCCGGCCTACACCACAGCCATAGCAATGCCAGATCTGAGCCATGTCTGTGGTCTACACCACAGCTCACAACAACGCTGGATCCTTAACCCACTGAGGGAGACCAGGGACCGAACCTGAAACCTCATGGTTCCTAGTAGGATTCATTTCCACTGCGCCATGACGGGAACTCCAAAAGTCAGGAAATATAACATCATAAAAATGTATACCTTTCTAGGAAGTTCCCTTGTGGCACAGCGGGTTAAGGATCTAGAGTTGCTGCAGTTGTGGTGCAGGTTGCAAATGTGGTGCAGGTCCAATCCCTGGTCCAGGAATTTCCACATACTGAGGGCGTGGCCAAAAAATATATATACTTTCTATATAGGAAAACTCAACATAAAGGTTACCAGAAAAATTACAAACTGGAAGATTAATAGCTCTTACAAAATCAAGAATGGGCAAGGACATTAATAGGCAACTCATAAAAGCAGTATTTCAAATGGCCAATAATCATAGTAAAAGTTACCAACCTGGTTAGCAAGCAAGGAATTACAAATGAAAAGGGCAGAGCAATGTTTTGTTTTGCTTATCACCAAGAAATATTAAAAAGATTGATCATATCTAGAAATAGACAAGACCTGGAGAAATAACACTTCTGCTACTTTAGTGTTATAAACTGGAGAAATAACACTTCTGCTACTTTAGTGTTATAAACTGGAGAAATAACACTTCTGCTACTTTAGTGTTATAAACTGATACAGGCTTTTTGGAGAGAATCCGGGGAATAGACATCAAAATTCAAAATATGCTCTTCCTTGCTAAAAATTTAAGCTATAGAAGAAATTTGTAAAATTGCTGAGTTTATATATGTTAGGATCTTTATAAGCACCACTGTTTTTTGTTGTTTTGTTTCTCTGTTTATGGCCACACCTGTAGCATATGGAATATCCCAGGCCAGGGACTGAATTCCAAGCTGCAGCTATCAAACTGTGCCACAGCTGTGGCAACGCCAGTTCCCACTGGCTTTTTTTTTTTTTTAACTTTTTATTATAGTTGACTTACTATGTCCTGTCAATTTCTGCTGCACAGCAAAGTGACCCAGTCATACACATACATACATCCTTTTCCAGCACCCCTGTTTTTAATGAGGCAAAGTAGATAAATAACAGCAGGTTGAGTGGTTCTCAAATAGGGGTTGATATTGTCTACAGAAGACATTTGACAACAGGTGGAAACATTTTTGATTGTCATTACCGGGGGGGACAGTGCTATTGGCACCAGTGGGTAGAGGACAGGAATGCTGCTAAACCATCAGTGATGACAACCAAATTCTGGTACTGAGACTGAGACATCTTGGGTTAGAAAAGGAGTATTACAGCTATACAATAAATTATTTTTCAGCCATAATGATGATATAGATCTGTATTTATTGGCTTGGAAAGGTTAGTCATGAGTGGCAAAAAGCAGATTATAAAAGTAAAATGAATAGTAAATGTCCATGTTTGAACACAAAAAACTATTCCTAGCAAACAGTTACAGAATGCTAAGCAGTAAACTCTGAGTTGCAAGATTTTGTTTTTTTTTTTTTAATCTTTCTATATTTTCTGAAAAAAAAATTCCAGTGAGCATGTGTTACTTCTTTCAAGCAGAAAAACAATGGAGGCATTTTCACCTAAAAGCAAAACAGAGCAAAAAGCACAGGAATGTCAAAGATAAATACTTCTGAATGAAGACGGCCTAAAATTTCTTTGAATTCCAGAAGTGAAGTAACTTACTGGAAATGGGATGTTAAGGAATTTGAAAAGCTAGGGTGCCAGATGATTCTGTCCAAGGACTCTGAAGTTCCTGGAGAGAGTGGCAGGTTTGGGGCAGAGGGGATAACTATGGTCAGGGGCTAAATACTCAACAGATGTCGACAAGAATGCGAAGACCATTGAAACTAGACTTTGTGACCTTCAGGCTTTCTTATTCTGAAAGTGTCACAAGAAAATATGAACAAGATAAAAGAAATTTTAAAAATCTGCAAATCCCACTTACCCAGAAACAACAATTTTTTTTTTTTCTTTTTTGGCCACCCCACGCCTATGGAGTTCCTGGGGCCAGGGGTCAGTTCCAAGCTGCAGCTGTGACTTGTGCCGCCTGTAGCAATGCCAAATCCTTTAACCCCACTGTGCTAGGCTGGGTATTGAACCGCATCCTGGCATCGCAGAGACACCACAGTCTCGTTGTGCCACAGAGGGAACTCCAAAACAACCATCTTAAAACAAATTTAGGTATTAATCAGTTCCTCAATATTGTACATTTGTTTCTGGTATTTCACTATTACACAGTATATGGTCTTAGGGCTAAATCTTTGCACAAATCCTTATCTCCTTAGGATCAGTTCCTAGGCATTATAAAACATTTGGCCAAGCTAAAGTCCTATAAAATGTCCAGGCATAATTTCAAAGTATTCCAAAAAATTTTCGTACAAATACAGAGTAAATATAGGTCAAGTTTTTAATTTATTATTGAAGAAGCTAGCAGGAAAAAAAGAGATTCAGAGAAAGATATGAGACATAATATTTCATATGTATCAGTGTAAGAAAAAAAGAATACTGAAATCATTCTAAATTATTGCTAAATTAGATATCAATCTGATTAATGCCCTATAGATCAATAAACTATGCCTTTGGTGCTATCTTCTGTATAGAGCAGAAATCATTTTCATCTGTATAGGACAAAAATTATTTCTCTCTCTACTAGACAAAAATGTTAGCATCTCACCAATTTTCTTCAAGTGTAACATTTAAAAATTGTTTTGCTTTCTAGGGCCACACCTGTGGCACATAGAAGTTCTCAGGCTAGGGGCTGAATCAGAGCTACAGCTGCAGGCTTATGCCACAGCCACAGCAACACAGGGTCAGAGCTGCATCTGCAACCTATACCACAGCTCACAGCAATGATGGATTCTTAATCCACTGAGTGGGGCCAGGGATTGAACCTGCATCCTCACAGTTACTAGTTGGGTTCATTTCTAAGGAGCCACAATGGGAACTCCTAAATTTTTCTAAAGACAAGTTTTGGCCTACTATCTATTGAAGAAATCTATCAAATAACTAGTAACCTTCTAAGAATAGAAAATGCCAGGCCCAGATGAGTTCACTGGTGAATTCTACCAAACACTTAAAGAAGAGATTTTACTACTTCTTTACAAATGCTCAGAGGATAGAAGCAGAGGGAATGTTTCTAACTTATTCTGTGAGGCCAACATTACCCTTCTACTTAAGCCAGACAAATATATTCCAAGAAAACTAGAGATCAGTATCTGTCATTCATATACATGTAAAAATCTCAACCAAAGTATTAGTAGATTGAATCCAAAAAAATATAAAAAGAATTATACATCATGGGAGTTCCCATCGTGGTTTGGCGGAAACCAATCTGACTAGGAACCATGAGGTTGTGGGTTCGATCCCTGGCCTCTTTCAGTGGGTTAAGGATCTGGAGGTGCCATGAGCTGTGGTGTAGATTGCAGAACTGGCTCAGATCTGGTGTGGCTGTGGCCAGCAGCCGTAGCTCTGATTTGACCCCTGGCCTGGGAATCTCCATATGCTGCAGGCGCAGCCCTAAAAAGCAAAAAAAAAAAGAATTATACATTATGGCCAAGTTGGATTTATGCCAGGCATGCAAGGCTGGTTCAATCTTTGAAAATCAAATAACGTAATCTATTACATCGAAAGACTAAAAAAAGAAAAGCCATATGATTGTATCAGTAGATTCAGAAAAAGCATTTGACAAAATCTAATACCTATTCATGATAAGAAACTCTCAGTGCACTAGAAACAGAGAACTTTCTCAGATTGACAAAGATTATCTAGGAAAAACCAGCAGCTAACATCATATTTAATGGTGAGAGATTTGAAGCTTTCCCACTAAGATCAGGAACAAAGCAAGGATGTCACCTCTTACCACTCCTTTTCAACACCATACTGACTGTCCTTGCTAATGAAATAAGGCAAAAAAGTAAAGAAAATATATACCATTGGGAAGGAAAACATAAATCAGCCCTACAAATACCTCCTGCAAACCATCTTCCTCAAATCGGATCTCTACCTCCACCAAAGCTGGATTTGTTAGTTCTTGATAAAAATGAAAGAAGAAAGTGATTTTACAGGGTTGTTGGATGGAAAGATGACTATTTTTAGTCAAGGATAGGAGAAATCTCAGTGAAAAGCTAGCTGGTTTCCTTAAGGTCTAAGATTCTGTCCTTCTCCTAAATAACCACAGAGTGATATCTAAACAGTGGGACTCAGAAGATTAAAGAACACAGTTCAAGTCAAGCACTCTGTTTAAAACAAGAACACTGTAATCTGTGCTGTACATCTTTTTATTTTGTTCCTTTACTTTTTAGAACTGTACATCATTTTAGTAAGCATTTCTCTTGAGATGGTGATTGTGTTTTCTATTCACTATGCAAAGCTTCTATTGAAATCCAAGCAGAATGGTTCTTTTATCTTGGAACTGCAGCTGTAAATATGTTGTTAGCATTCCTTTGGGAGATTTATAAAGGATTTGTGTACACATCTGGGTTCACGATAAACTTCTGAATTCCAGAATTTTTGATAGCACAAAGAAAGAAAGAGCTGAAACAAGTGAAGTCATCAAAAAGCACAACATAGCTCCTGGAAAAATATAACAATATATGGCAGTAACTGTAAAAGCACCCATCATTATTTCTTACCATGGTCCGGCGTCAGTACTGTATCACTGTGGAAGTAAGTCTATTTGCTGCCTGCCCTTTCCCTCCCTCCCTTGTTGCCTTCCTTCCTTCCTTCCTTTATTCATCCTTTTCTTTTTTTGAGTTTAAATACATTTTATTTTTATACAACCTACATGACATTTTTCCTCCTCAAAAACAATGTCTCCACTCCAAAACCAAACCAAAAAAAAAAAAAAGTCAAAATAACCAGCTCAAGATGCCATCAGTTCCATTTTGTCTAAGTCCTGGCGTTTTGTGGATATTCTGCTTTTTCTTTACCGATTATTTATTGCTTACCTTATGCCAGGCACTGCGCTATCTTCTAGGGAATCTGGCTAGGAACAGGACGGGCCAAAGTCCCTGCCCTTAGTAAGCTTACATTCTAGAGTCAAAATTCTCTACTAAAGAATCTCATATGTTCGAAGAAATCTGTGATATCTCTTGGGAGCTGGCTTGACATTATTTTCTGCCTTTTATGTCTTATCTTCATTGGCTTGGACCACATTCAACACTGCCTAGCATGACCTTCTTTTTCTTTTCTTTTTTGTCCTTTTCTAGGCCCGCACTCACGCATATGGAGGTTCCCAGGCTAGGGGTCTAACAGGAGCTGTAGCTGCCGGCCGGGATCCGAGCCGCATCTGCGACCTACACCACAGCTCACAGCAACGCCGGATCCTTAACCCACTGAGGAAGGCCAGGGATCGAACCGGCAACCTCATGGTTCCTAGTCGGATTTGTTAACCACTGAGCCACGACGGGAGCTCCCGAGCATGACCTTCTTGGCTAAACATTTTATTGATCTGCTGACAGTGGAGCAAAATGAAAGTTTAATCAGATCAAAGCTTAGGTCTGACACTCCAGTTTGTCCTAACACACTGGCTGAGGATCAGTCAGGAAAAATCTAAACAACTATGGTATTTAATGTAGTCCAGGAAGATACCCTAACTAGAGTGAGTGAGTTGTGAATGAGCTCTATTACTCACGGCATCTATGTCAGTGCTCAGTACATGCTGGCTGATTTATAAATATGACTCTAGGAAGGACGGACCATCAATGTATTACAGGTAATAAGTGTAAGTGTGTAAGTATAAATATAGTGATAAGTATGAATATAGTAAATTGCTAAAATCTATGTCTGTGGAGCCAGATTCACCCAAGTTTAAACTCTGGTTCTGTCACTTACTGTTTGGACTTGAGCAAGTTATTTAACCTCTCTGGATTTTCATGTCCTTATCTGTAAAATGGGAATCATGGTACCAAATGTATAGGTTTGTAGGTACCAATCTCTAGGTTTGCATATGTTAAATAAGATACTATATGCAAACAGCTTATAACAAATAGTGTCTGGCATACTGTAAATTCTTTATAAGCCCCAAACTGGAGCTGTTGTTATTATTACCACTGAAAATGAGCAAGATAGAAAGGGACAAAAGATACAGTACATTGCTTCAGCTTCTCTTTTATTTCTACATCCCAGCTTCTTCTAACGTATTTCCAAGAGTGGAATACATCTTAATCAATCGTGATAATTTATTGCTGGGGAGCAATTGTTAGAATAGCTACTTTTTTTGAGTGCAAAAATAATTTTCGCTTTTGCTGACTTACTTTATTTATGTGATTTGAGAGAAAATTTCCTGGGCCGAATAAGGCAAATTTCCAAAGCCAAGATAGTTAACATTTAGCAGCATTTAACTGGGTTATCAATTAAATCAAGTTATCAATATACTCAGACAACATCCAAAACAAACTCTGTCTCCTCATGATTGATTGACTGATTCATTGAGGCTGTCAATAATTATTTATTGACCATCTAATAATGTGCGAGGCACTGTGAATACTGTGCTGGAAAGGAGAAACATAGCCTTAACTTTAACAGCGTTCATAATTTTGGGGGAAGGTGAAAAGATAAACAATTACTCAGTGACTATTTTGATGTATTTTACAAAAAAAAGGAAATTATAGGATATTATGATACAGACTATTAGAAGGTGCTGATGAAGTGGGGTGAGCATGAGTGGAGGTCAGAGGAGGCTTCTTCAAGATGTGTCTTTTTAAGCTGAATCTAAAGGATGGAGAAATAGAGGGTCCAGACAGAAAGAATATTATAACATGTTTTATTTTACATACTCATGTGGCTTTTATTACACTTGTTCACACACGTTAGAAACACTTTTGAGATGATGAGTTGTTTCATTTTTTATACTTACACTCTCATATTTTCAATCCATTTCCAGCATCCCCACTCTCCAAACAACTCCAAGAGCTGTTCTCCATCAAAAGGGGTTCTGAACACCGAATTTCAACATGGAGCTTGGGGTTTCCTCCATCATCAATGAGCAGCTATCTGGACACAAACTAGGTGTCTTACAAATCCGCTCAATTCTGACACTATTGAAAATTAACAAACAGAAAACATTTAAAATCACAGAGGAGGCCAGAAGAAGGAGTTCTCAGGCCCTGCAACTCAACCTCAATTGCAATACTAATAGCAAGAGGCATACCTTGCATCTCCAACCGGAAGAAAGCTACTAGTTTCCTACCCAGCAGGAGGAAGGGAGAATTCCTCCTCGCCTGGCAACTGCCGGACCAATGAGAGGTTGTCACAGCTCAGCCAATAAAAACTTACACTTCCAACTCCCAGTTTCTACCAATGGACTGTTTTTATAACAGCCCCTCGCAACTCCCCCTTCTCCCTATAAAAGAACGGTCCTCGCCTTTGTTCTCTGGACTTCCCTGTTGTTTGCCCTGGATTGTGTGTCGTGAACTGCTGTTCTTTGCTGTTTCTTAAAAAAAGAACCCGTTTTGCTGGTAAAATAAGTGCCTGTTTTATGATAACACGGTGTACCCAGAGATAGTGTCAGATTCCACAGACTAAGTATTTGGTCCTATAAGACTGGTCCCCTGTTCCCCCATCCCCTGCCCCACCCCCTTCAGCTGACAATTGCAAATCCAGGTTATCACCTGAGCTTCTGACCAACCAGCTATAGACTGAAGGTTTCTGCAACCCCCTCCTTTGTTGGAATGGCCGGCAGAGCTCAGAGAAACATTTTACTAACTAGATCACCAGTTTACTGGAAAAGGATACAGCTCAGGAACAGCCAGATAGAAGAGATGCATAGAGTGGGGCACGTGGGAGGGGCTCTGAGCTTCCATGCCTTCCAGGTGAGCCCCTCTTCCCAAATCTCCACCAAAAAAAGAAGCTCTTTTTGGGTTTTGTGAGGCTTCATTATATAGGCATGCTTGATTAAATCACTGGCCATTGGGGAATTGATTCAACCTCCAGCCCCTCTCCCTCTCCTGACGGGGGGGGGGTGTGTGTGTGTGTGTGTGTGTGTGTGTGTGTGTGGAAAGTTCTGGCTGGTTCTCATGGCAACCAGTGCCTATTCTTAGGTGCAAAAGTCATCTCATTTGTACATAACAAGAGGTACCTTTAAGCTGTCATCATTTAGGAAATACTAAGGATTTTAGGAGCTCTGTGCCAAAAACTTGACAAAGACCAAATATATGTATCTTATAAATCACAATAACAGCATCTGAAAGCAAACTCTCAAGGCCCAAAATAGAATCTAACAAACAAACAAATAGGGCCCAAACCTTTAAGGGTCCTGAGCCTTAAGGGGCTAGGCCTTTATTTAGCTCCTATTGGGATGATCTTTGGATGAATCACTTTGGTTTCCCCTTTCCAGAATCAACAGAAATATTGGAACTTAAGTTTTATAATTGTCCCATTGATCAGTACTCCCCCCCAGTACCCCAGGTTTTATCATCTACCTATAACAGCTAGAATATGAATATCAGATAAATACTGCTAACAATTTATTTTCTGAAATTTTCATTGGAAGTGTGAAACTGCCTGTTTTATGATCTTAAATGATCATTCTCTGGGGAAGATGGAAGAGGGGTGATAAGGTGCCGTGTTCACCTGCTCTTTTCTGGAGTAAATGCAGAGACGGCTGCTCCTAAACCACATGCATTAAAAGAATAAATGAAGGGGAGATAGGCTGGGGGGGGACAGGGGGATGGGCCGGAGGTTTGAGATGGAAATGCTATGAAACTGGGTTGTGTTGACCATTGTACAACTGTAAATGTGATAACATTTCATTGAGTTTAAAAGAAAAAGAATGAAGGTCTGGCTCCTCAGAGGGAAACTAAGGTGCAGAACCAGAAGAAAGTGAGCACCTAGTGCACAGAAAAGATAAGTGCCTGTTACAACCCTCCAGATTTTCCAAATTCCAGATAGCAAGGCTCTGAGGACAGGTCCCTCTTTGATTAGATCAAGCCCTAGCACATTCCACTCTGGAGAACATGCCTGACTGCTTTGGGAGAGCCCATCTAGCCAGGACAAACACTCCAAGTACAGTTTGGGGGGTGGTCCCAGAAAAAACAGATGCAAACTGGTATAGCTGACCTAGGTAAGCCCACTCCCTGATTCAGAATTACGGGGAGCAGTTGGCATGAAAAGAATGATTGAAAGCATTAATATACTGCATATGTTGTATAATATATTAATGTTATAAACACTGAATTTGAGGAAACAGAAATCTTCTAACTTGTAATAGTAAAGCAACTTGGAGAGGGAGTGAAGGAGAGATGCATCCTGGCAATTGAGCTAAACCGGAACTCTGTTTCCCAGAATTCCTTTCCCTGCATAGCTCTGGGTTGCTATGGCCACAAGAGATGTTTTGCCAAGATTTGGAAGGTAAGAGTGAAACATCCATTCTTTTTTTTTTTTTTTTTTTTTTTTGTCTTTTTGCCTTTAGAGCTGCACTGGCAGCATATGGAGGTTCTCAGGCTACGCGTGTAACAGGAGCTGTAGCCGCCGGTCTTCACCACAGCAGCAGCCACGCGGGATCCGAGCCGCGTCTGCAGCTCACTGCAACGCCGGATCCTTAAACCACTGAGCAAGGCCAGGGATCGGACCTGCAACCTCATGGTTCTTAGTCGGATTCGTGAAACATCCACTCTTTTTATGCTCAGAGGATCAGGTCAGGAGTTCCCGTCGTGGCTCAGTGGTTAACGAATCTGACTAGGAACCGTGAGGTTGCAGGTTCGATCCCTGGCCTTGCTCAGTGGGTTAAGGATCCGGCGTTGCCGTGAACTGTGGTGTAGGTTGCAGACGCGGCTCGGATCCCGCGTTGCTGTGGCAAACGCCAGCAGCTACAGCTCCTGTTAGACCCCTAGCCTGGGAACCTCCACATGCCACGGGTGCAGCCCTAGATAAGGCAAAAAAAAAAAAAAAAAAGATCAGGGCAGAGCATCAGAGCTGCTGCAGCTCAGGCTTCTCTGCTGGTTCACCGATTGGTGGAGAGCAGCTGGGTCCTCAGCGCCTCCATATCCCCCCACATCTTCTCCTTCAGCTTCCATGATCCCCCGGCCAGGCGTGTGTGTACCACGGGCAGAGGTGCCCGCTGCTCCTGGATATCTTTCTTGCTTGGAAGTTGGAGGGCTGAGACAGAGGAATACCAACCAGTGCGGGTTCCAGTCCATCCTGGAGAGTTGCAGCTGGTCCCCGAAGGTTCCAGTTTATCTTTGCTCTCTCCCAATTCCCGTTCCTCTTTCCTTACTGACTACCTGCCCCGCAAACTGCAGCCCCCAACACCAGACACAGAGGCCATAGCCTCAGACCGTCTAACGAGCTCCAATAATTGCTCCAAGTCCAATCCTTAAAACAAATCCCATACTTTATATCCTCTTAGTGGTTCTGTTTCTTTGATTGAACTCCAGCTGACACAGTGTTCATTAACCATATAGACTTTATTTTTTTTTCAAGTTTGCAATGATATTTAATTGACATGTTCTATTTAGTTATTTATTTTATAAACTTTTTTTCCATCATAGCTGGTTTACTGATTTCTGCCAGTTTTTCAGCTGCTCAGTGTGATAACCTGGTTATACAAACATATATGGATTAACCATATAAGCTTTAAAGTCTGACAATCTGATGGCACCGCTTCTAACCATGTAATCTTGGACCACTTCATCTCTCTGAGCCTTACCTTTCCCATCTGTTAAATGGGAGCCCTAGTCTTTCCTTCTAAGATTGCCATGGGATAATGAATGAAAATCAGTTAACATTGCTTAGCCTTCAACAATGTTCATCAGTTGGGTGTGTATGTGTGTGTGGTGGAGGAAGGAGGCTGCCAGTTTTGGGGAATACAATGGAGAATAGGCAAGCCAGTCCCTGTTCTGATCTTGCTCGGGGCTTAGTGAGGCATACAGACAGGTTTGCAAGACTTGGTAAGTACGGGAGTTCCCACTGTGGCTCAGTGGAAATGAATCTGACTAGCATCCATGAGGACTCAGGTTCGATCCCTGGCCTCGCTCAGTGGGTTAAGGAGCTGGCATTGCTGTGAGCTGTGGTGTAGGTCGCAGATGCGGTTCAGATCCCAAGTTGCTGTGGCTGTGGTGTAGGCCGGCAGCTACAGCTCCGACTCGACCCCTAGCCTGGGAACTTCCATATGCCATGGGTGCGGCCCTAAAAACAAAAAAAAAGATTTGGTAAGTACAGTGTGATAAGTACTGCTGTACTTAAAAGGAGGATGGGAGGACCAGCTTAGCCTTGGTGGTGAGCAGGTATGTCTAGGAGGTGGCATCTGAACTGAGAAGTGAAGGCAACTAGAAGCCCTTGCATCTTCTAAGAAGAGGGCACTGCGTGAACAAATCTCAGAGGTAAGAGAGAGCCTGATGAATGTCATCATTGTCATGTATTGCATATGCTGAAAGCTGGCCCTGCCAGCCCTATCCATCACTGGATCTTGTGTCCAGAGCAGAGAATAAAGACGGAGACTGGGAGCTGGGTAGAGCCCAGGAGAGCAGAGCCCAACAGGAACCAGGAGGCCTGCTCAGGAACCAAGTGGCCTGGCTGTGAGAGCACCCCTAGACCATTTCTGGAGGGAAAGCCTGTCTTATTTTAAAAATGTATCCAGTGGGAGTTCCCTGGTGGCTGAGTGGGTTAAGGACCTGGCATTGTCACTGGCGTGGTGCAGGTTCCATTCCTGGCCTGAGAACTTTTATGTGCCGTGGGTGCAGCTAATAAAAAAAGTATCCAAAATGTATATTACAGAACAGAATGCAAGAATCACTTTTAGAGGGCTGATAATAAACCTTCAAAGAAATGTCACAGATGAGGAGAGCTTTTTCCTGCTCTTCCCTCAGACCCAGGTGAGTGAGTTCAAGGTCCCTCTCTTCTGTCTTTGGGAGTCCTTGGGAGGAGAAAGAACGTGACCAGAAAATGGCAAAGTAGCAGCAGTTTAAGGCCCAGGTGAGAGTTAGCCTGCACTTGCTTTTCCCTGAAGCCTAGTTCCTGCCAGCTCCCACCTCCAGGACTGGCTACACATTTGTGGGGCCCAGAGCAACATGAAGACGTGAGATCCCATGTTTCAAAATTCCTAAAAATTCCCGGCAGGTGAGACCAAGGGCCCTGAGAGACCGTGCAGATCTCACAGCCCTGAAGCCGGCTCTGCCCGCTTCTCTCCCCTCTTCCAGACACACTCGTGCGACATTTCTGTGGCAGAGCGCCAGCCGAGGAGAGGGAAGGGAGACTTTCCCCTGGTTTGTCCTTTTTTACAGTCTTTTCAGATTCCCTAATTCTTTGCTTTCCCTACATTGTTGGGAAGAGGATACACCGCACAAGATTGCAGGCAGGTTCTGCCCTGTCGGTGAGTCTTGCCTGTGTCCTTATGTCTGCCCATTCCCCCCAGGAAAGTGAGTAGGGACCCTATACACCTCCGCTGTGCTTACAGGTAGGTCAGGAGAACATGGGGTTTGAGCTGTGCTCCCTGTGTTAATCTCGGCTGAGCTTGGATGGCTGATCATCTTCAGCCCAAATTTGCAGGAGATCTAACCTGCTCTTTTTCAAGAAGATATGGTCAGGTCAGAAAGGGAGTTACCAGTTCCTAGAAAACAGTTTTCTCTGTGGGTTGTCACAGTGGGACCCAGCCCAGGACATGGATGCAAATTGCCTCTGAGAATATTTGGCTCGAGATTAGATCATAAGGAATTCAAAGCAGTGACCAGGTAATGAATATTCTTTTCCCAGCACATATATCCTTTCTCTTTTCTTTTCTCCCTCTCCCCCCCCCCCACTTTTTAGGACCACAGCAACAGCATATGGAGGTTCCCAGGTTAGGGGTCAAATCAGAGCTATAGCTACAGCCACAGCAACCCAGATCCAAGTTGCATCTGCGGCCTACACTGCAGCTTGTGGCCACGCCGGATCCTTAACTCACTGAGCGAGGCCAGGGATCGAACTCGCAATCTCATGGTTCCTAGTCGGATTCGTTAACCACTGAGCCACGACGGGAACTCCGGAATTGCCGCTTGTATGATAGAGACCCCGCAGGGATCCCCAGCTCGTCGAGCTCTGAGGACATAGCCAGGAGATGGCTGCTTTTGCCAAGCACTGTGATCCTGAGCTTGTCAGCCTCCAAAACTGTGAGAAATAAGTTTCTGTTGTTTACAAGCTACCCAGTCCATGGCGTTTTGTTACGGCAGCCCAGACAGACTAAGACAAGCGCCTTCTGCTTCTGGGTGTTGGTGACAGTGGTAATCCAAAGAGACTCAGTCCCTGCCCCCCACGGTGGTGGGGCCCGGTGGGTGGCAGGGAGAGCTCCTCTCTGTGAAGGCAGGGATCGCTTATCAGTGATTTCTGTGTCTCCTTCCCCAGCAACACTGTCCCTTCCCTTCTCTGTCTGCTCAATGAAAATATTTGTCGAATTAAACGGAGTATGATATGATTTCAGTAGCGCTTTGTGACAAGTCCATTAAAAGTCTGCCACCATTCCAGACAAGCATTTTGCTGGTTGGGGGCATTGTTATAATCTGAATGCCTGAACCGTGGATATCAATGCCCTGTGTTGACGGTAGCTTTTCTAGCATTACGACATAGAAATTCGTCAGGCATGAGTGCTTCCCAGTCAGGCTTTCTATTTTTGTTAGGCTCTTTACAATTGCGTTTACGAGTTATGCCTTCACGATGTCTTGGAGAGTTACCTCGTGAAATTATTAGTGCTGGTTATTTAGGAGTTCCTCCACGGCATTTCGAGATTTATGAGCTATGTAGGTGGCAATGAAAACTTCATAGCTTTTTTTTTTTTTGCTGTGTATTTTCTGTGTGACGCATAGTTTAGAAACAGAAAAAAACCTTTGCGAGAACATCACGTGCTCCTGGACCAGCTTTGGGGTCACTTCCCCACCTGGAAGAATACAGCATCCCTTTCTTCAGTTCCCCTCTGTTACCACTGATCGATCAGAAACTGCCTCGCCAGGCTGCCAAAGACCCCCAGCGACCACACATCTGTCTCCATCTTAGGCAGCCGCTCATCAGCATCCAGCAGAGTTCATACTCCCTCTCCCTGAAACACGACCCCCTCTCGGCTTCTGAGACACACACAGTCTAGACTTTCCTCCTTCTCCATGACCCCTTTGCTAACTTTTCCGCGTGTCCTCTAAGTGGCGGTCGTTTTGACTCTTCATCTTCTTCACTTACTCTCTCTCCTTAGATAAGCTCATCTTCCCCTGTGGCTTTCACTTCCATCCATTTGCCAGTGACTCTCAAATTAAAAAAAAAAAAAAAAAAATTTTTTTTTTTTTTTTTTGGCTGCGCCTGTGGCATGCAAAAATTTTCAGGCCAGGGCTCAAACCTGTGCCACAACAGTGACCCGAGCCACAGTAGGGACAATGCTGGATCCTTAACCTGCTGTACCCCAGAGAATTCCTCATATTAAAAATTTTATCCCTGATCTCTGTGCTCCATAAATATCTCAATGCTCAATTCTACATGGATGCTTAACAGGCATCTCAAACCCAACATTAAAAAAAAAAAAGTAACTCCTGATTTCCCCCTCAGAGCCTGTTCCACCAAACTCCCCCTTCACCCAGGTTTTCCGTCTCAGGAAATAACACCACCATACATTCAGTTACTCAAACCAAAAATCCAGGAATCATCCTGGACTCGTCTTTCCTTTCTCCCAAGCCATATGCAATGCATCATTAAATCCTCTTGCCTTTGTCTCCAAGATACACCCTGACTCTGCCGATGCCACCTCCACTAGTGCCATCCCGGTCCAAGCCACCAGCATCTCTGTCCTAATTGCCCTCCCTTCTTCCTCACTGGTATCTGTAGTCAAAACTCAAACGCCAGAGTTGTTTTAAAACATAAGCAGAATATGTCATTCCCCTGCTTAAAATGCTCCAGGGGCTTCCAGTCACACTCAGAATCAAACCCAAAGCCTCTTCCTGGCCTCTGAGACCCCACGTGAATGGGCCCCTGCCCGCCCCCCGCCACCTCCCTTCATCACCCTGCATTCTTGCCACAATACCCTTGAACACAGAGCTGTCTCTCACCTTAGCGCCTTTGCACTAGTGCTTACCGTGTGCCAGATGTGTTCTTTTTCTAGACCATCCCGTGTCTGCTTCCCCCACCCTTTTTTTTTTTTGGTCCACAGTGTGCAGAGGCTTGATGTGGGTGGGATCTCAGTTCCCAGACCAGGGATTGAACCTGGGCTGAAACTGTGAAAGCACCAAATCCTAACCAGTAGACCACCAGAGAACTACCCTCTGGTTCCTTCTTATCATAGGGTCTCAGAATCAAGGTCACTTCCCCAGAATTGTTCTTTGATCGCCCAGCCCGGACTGTAGTGTTCATTTCTTTTCACACCGCCAGGTCTTATTTTTATCACAGAACTTATGAAAATACATGGTGATGTGAAATACTTCCTTATTATTTGTCTATAAATCCCTTCCCCTACCTGCCTAGAATGTAAGCTCCATGAGAGGAAGGACCTGGTGACCTCTTGTATGCCCTGGCACAGGCTACATAAGTCCTCAGTATGTGTTTGATGATCAAATAAACAAATAAACACGTTTTAGAAAGATCCAGTCCTGGAGTTCTCTTGTGGCGCAGTGGGTTAAGGATCCACCGTTGTCACTGCAGTGGCTTGGGTTGCTGCTGTGGCGTGGGTTTGATCAAAAGAAAGATCCTGGAGTTCCCGTCATGGCCCAGTGGTTAACGAATCCAACTAGGAACCAAGAGGTTGTGGGTTCGACTCCTGGCCTCGCTCAGTGGGTTAAGGATCCAGCGTTGCCGTGAGCTGTGGTGAAGTTTGCAGTCGCAGCTCAGATCCCGCATGGCTGTTGCTATGGCGTAGGCCCACGGCTACAGCTCTGATTAGACCCCTAGCCTGGGAACCTCCTTTTTCTCCGGTGCAGCCCTAGAAAAGCCAAAAAGCCAAAGAAGAAAAATCCAGACCTGTCCATAGGCTGCCATCTAATAAATCATGAGACTCACAGTTCCCGTCATGGTGCAGCAGTTAATGAATCCAACTAGGAACCATGAGGTTGCGGGTTCGATCCCTGGCCTTGCTCAGGATCTGGCATTGCCATGAGCTGTGGTGTAGGTTGCAGACGCGGCTCGGATCCCGAGTTGCTGTGGCCGTGGTGTAGGCCGGCAGCTATAGCTCCGATTCAACCCTTAGCCTGGGAACCTCCACATGCTGCGGGCGTGGCCCTAAAAAGCAAAAAGTAAATAAATAAAACATAAAATAAATAAATAAATCATGATATTCAGATATTTCAAAATCCTAATTGCCTAGCCAGAAATTTCAACCTTTAGAGTCAAGCCATGGGCCACTGTCTTGAAACGTTATTGTTATTGTAAGAAATATTACCTAAAGGAGAAGTTTCATGCTACCTTGTTTAATTAACACTAATTCATTGAAACACGAGCCTCAGTTAGTGATTATTCTTAATTTGGGAATCAGAGAGAATGGGACCAAAGACAAGTAAATTATAATGGAAGTGTGAGAGAGAACAAAAAAATCGGTCACCAGGGGGTAACAGATACGGATGAAAAGTTAGCGGGAGGGAGGAAGTTGATCCCTTAGAAGCCAAAATTGCAAAGAAGGTGAAGAGAAAGTTTGCTGAGTATTTTCCACGTGTGAGCATCGTGTGAAGCGCCTGAGGGATAATGAGAAGGTGAAACAGACTTTGGATCCCAGTGCCTTCTGGGAAAGCTGACTCCATGCCGATTTCTGGTGGGAACAGATGACTAGGTTTAATACATAACGCACAAACATGGCATTCTGCCATATCCCTGATCTTCTCTCCCAACATCATTGAAAATTTTTACAAGCAAAAGTCAGCCTCAGGGTTTACAAAATTCACTCAAACATGCAAATGTTACTCTACTGATCCAGAGTGGGTTCTGGCAATGATTCTCAGACAAAGATAGCTATATATACATTCTTCATTCATTTCCGTGAATGGCCTTTTTATGGCTTTTGAGACCTAGACCGAATCAGTAAATGTACGAATTTGTGTTTCTGATAGGTACTGGCCTTGTAACACCAGAAAAGAGAAGTCACATTTTCTCTAACACATGAATGCACAAGTGATTCATTCTTGGCTCAGGATGGAAACATTTATTTTTGGCATTCTTGGAGGCTTCTTTCTGCATTAGCCTCACAGATTTTTCTCAATAAGTTGTAGACACTGGATGGACTTCATTCACAAGGAAACAGCAAGATAAATGGAGTGACTAATGTCCATCAATTTGAAACCTGTAAATATTTATGAGAAAGTTATATCCGTCTTCGTGAGGATTTCTGTTTGAATCTTGGCTATAACGGTTATGGGCTCTAGCCTCTCTTTAAATTGTGGATTCCAGTATTAGTATTGCAGGCTACATGGCTAAAGTCAGTATGAAAATTTTGTATAAAATGGCTACATTGAATCTTGAATGAAAGGGATAATTCTGTTTCTTTTTTTGTATGACCCTTCCCCCAGCTAAGCATCACATTTTGGAATCAGAGACCTCAGTCCGGGACCAGCTAAATAATCTACTGTATCCAGTGCAAAATAAAAATTGTGGGGTCCCCTGTCAAAAACTTATTAAGAATTTCAAGTTGGCAAGAACAGAGCAGTAAATCCAACAGGGAACTTTTCCAAGCACAGGGCCCTATGGGGCTGCACAGGTCTTGAGTCCAGGAAGCTGGCCCTGCCTACGTTTTTACTTGAGATCCTCTAAGTATGACTTGTTCAAGTGAACTTGCCCTTTTTTTTTTTTTTTTTTTTTGCTTTTTAGGGCCACACCTGTGGCATATGTAAGTTCCCAGACGAGCGGTCGAATCAGAGCTGCAGCTGCCGGCCTATGCTACAGCCACAGCAACAGCTGGATCTGAGCCTCATCTGCAACCGACACCACAGCTCTCGGCAATACCAGATCCTTAACCCATTGAGCGGGGCTGGGGATTGAACCCACATTCTCATGGATACTGGTTGGGCTTGTAACCAGCTGAGCCACAATGGGAGCTCCCTGACCCTGCCAACTTTAAGTCTGAAGAAAGAGCCTAGAGTCACAATAGACCTCAGTGGGTTAAACGGATGGGGGACTTCATGGAAGCAAGATCCTGGAGCGATACTTGATGGTGTGTGGTGGACAACAAGCAGGACATGGTGGCAGGCTTTGCTCCAGGGAAAGGGGAGTTTGCCAGTTATAGAGGGAATTATGGTCGGTTGGCTCATTAGGTACCAGGGAAACCAGCAAGGGGCAAGCCCGTGATGAGAACAGTCACCATCTGGGGCCTGAGGTGAGTTGTAGCAAGGTCAGTCACGTGCATAGGGTGTGGGTGAAGCAGGCACCAGTTGAGCAGGGAACGTACAGAGAGCAGGAGAACAGCCATCTTGGTGGCCTGACTGGACCACAATATACTTTCAATTAAGCATGCTGACTGCCTACAAGACCTGAGGGAGGAAATCAAGTTGTTCATAGAACTGTGACTTTTAAGTAAGAGAAAATGACAATTTTGAAACAATTTGCTAGTGTAAGGATTTCTCCTGAGAAGGATCTTCTAATTTAAACTTGGAACTCTTTCAGTCTGAGCTTCAAAGTCACTTCAGAATGTTAGTCCCACATATTTTACTAGCCCAGGCAGATGTGTTCGTGCTTTCCCTCTCATCTAGGGATTGCCAGGTCTGAGTGATCACTGTAAATACCTGGAGACCATATAGAAAATACAGATTTCCACTGCACACCTATCAGATAAAAATATCCTGGGCCTAAGTTCCATGTGAGAAATCATATAGAAAAATAATAATAAATAGAACATCTTCTGGGGCCTACTTACTTTGACTTTTTACTCTACCCAGTCAGGCAGGCGAAAGGCTACTTGAGAGACTCTACAACTGAGTATCTCAGTTTCTGGAAACTTCATCCTTACTAACAATTAGATAAGTGTGTAAATTTCAAGTTACTGGCTTGATACAATCCTCCCCAAACAGAATGCTCAGAGAAAATGTTCAGGAGGAAAAAGCTTCTTCTTATTTTTTTAATGATTTTTATTTTTTTCCATTATAGCTGGTTTACCAAGTTATGTTCTGTCAATTTCCTACTGTACAGCGAGGTGACTCAGTCACGCATACATGTATACATTCTTTTTTCTCACATTATCATGCTCCATCATAAGTGGATAGATATAGTTCCCAGTGCTATACAGCAGGATCTCATTGCTTATACATTCCAAAGACAATCATTTGCATCTATTAACCCCAAATTTCCAGTCCATCCCACTCCCTCCCCCTCCTCCTCCCCCTTGGCAACCACAAGTCTGTTCTCCATGTCCATGATTTTCTTTTCTGTGGAAAGATTCATTTGTGCTATATATTATATTCCAGATATAAGCTATATCATATGGTATTTTTCTTTCTCTTTCTAACATATTTCACTTAGTATGAGAGTCTCTAGTTTCACCCATGTTGCTGCAAATGGCATTATTTTGTTCTTTTTTATGGCTGTGGTATTCCATTGTGTATGTATACCACATCTTCTTAATCCATTCATCTGTCAATGGACATTTAGGCTGTTTCCATGTCTTGGCTATTGTGAATAGTGCTGCAATGAACATATGGGTGCATGTGTCTTTCTCAAGGAAAGTTTTGTCCAGATATATGCCCAAGAGTGGGATTGCTGCGTCATATGGTAGTTCCATATTTACTTTTCTGAGGAACCTCCATGCTGTTTTCCACAGTGGTTGTACCAATTTACATTCCCACCAACGGTGCCAGAAGGTTTCCTTTTCTTCACACCCTCTCTAGCATTTGTTATTTGTGGACTTATTAATCATAGCCATTCTGACTGGTGTGAGGTGGTATCTCATTTGGTTGATTTGCATTCCTCTAATAATCAGTGACGTTGAGCATTTTTTCATGTGAGGAGGAAAAAGCTTCTGACACAAAAGTGTCAGGACAGAAGAGTCAGATGAAAAGAATGCAAATATAACTATATATAAATATAACTATAGTTATACATTTTTTACTAATATAAATATATAGTTATATATTTGTATAGTTACATATATTTTACTAATGTAAATATACAGTTATATATTTTTTATTCTAAAAGCAACTGTATAAGCTAGAATGGCAACATAAGTATGCTTAAATCAACAAATTTTTAAATGTTAGAAAATTTTAAATATTGTGTTTTATGGTCTTTTTTATAGATTAAATTTTTTTAGATTAAAAAATAGTTAAATACATATAACATAAAATTTACCATCATAGCCATTTTAAGTCTATGTTCAGTAGCATTAGATATATTTACTATTCCAGAACTTTTTTTTTTTTGTCGTTTTGCCTTATCTAGAGCCGCACCTGCGGCATATGGAGGTTCCCAGGCTAGGGGTCTAACAGGAGCTGTAGCCGCCGGCCTTTGCCACAGCCACAGTAACGTGGGATCCGAGCCGCATCTGCAACCTACACCACAGCTCGTGGCAATGCCGGATCCTTAACCCACTGAGCAAAGCCAGGGATCAAACCCACAACCTCATGGTTCCTAGTCCGATTCGTTAACCACTGAGCCACGATGGGAACTCCTATTCCAGAACTTTTTCATCTTGCAAAACTAAACCTCTGTACTCATTAAATAGTTCATTTCCTCCTCCCCCAACCCCTGGCAATCACCATTCTACTTTCTGTCTCTGAATCTGTTACTCCAGAAACCCTATACAAGTAGAATTGTACAGTATTTATCTTTTTTTGTGACTGCTTTAGTTAACTTGGCACAATATCCTCAAAGTTCATTCACTTTGTAGTATGTGTCAAAATTTCCTTCCTCTTTAAGGCTAAATAGTATTCCATCATATGTCCATACCCACATTTTTTCAACCATTCAACCTTTGGTTTGCTGGTCTTTTGTTTTTTACTCCCCATAGTCCTTTTAGAGACATTCCTTCAATATAATTGCAGTGTTCTCCCCAAAAAGAATCCTACTGAATAAAATTTCTCCATCATAACCACCAGCAAACTTGTGCCTTTGTTGCAAGGTTAAAAAAAGCAAGTCAAGGAGTTCCTGTTATGGCTCAGCAGTAACGAAAATGACTAGTACTCATGAGGACTCAGGTTCGATCCCTGGCCTCGTTCGGTGTGCTAAGGTCCCACGTTGCTGTGAGCTGTGATGTAGGTTGCAGACTAACTAGACTTGGATCCCGCATTGCTGTGGCTGTGGTATAGGCCTGAAGCTTCAGGTCCAATTCCACCCCTAGCCTGGGAACTTCCATATGCCACAGGTATGGATCTAAAACAAAAGACAGAAAACAAACAAACAAAGAGCTAGTCAAGCCATTATTTGGTAGATCATTGCTGTCATTTCAGGCAAGTTACATCATCTATCTGAGAATTCCAGGGTTCCCATTGGTAAATGCTGGCTAGTGATCTTGACCCATCTTTGCTGCTTATTTGTACGCAATAGCTTGGAACTAGAATTAATGGAAAGATCAGCAAAGAAGGACTTGATTTTAAGACCATTTTTCTTGCTAATTTGACTTCACAGAGAAGTGAAGTTCATTAAGTTCATGTAAACTCAGCTGGAACCTTTATATACACATGGTGAAGTTAAGGAAATCTTGTGAACTTTCCATAAACATCCGAACATGCTGTGTTAATGGTGCTCCCAGCCTTCAGGTCAGTTCCCTAGCTTCCCTTTCTCTCCACCTCATCCTCTTTCATTAAAGATACATGCAGCTTTCACTTGTATGAGGCTTCTGCTTGCCTTGTGTGAAGGAAATAAGTAAGACTTGGCCTAAGTAAGAAGAGAAGGGGGGACTTATTGGAGGACAAGGAAAAATGATTGTGAAAGCCTGAGATCAAAGATCCCCATGGAACATGTTAAACACTTCAGTGAACAGACACATCTTCATGTTGAAGTTGATAGACTGGACCAAAGAGAGATTGTCAGAGAGAACTGGCATATGTTGAAGGCATAGATTGGGAAGACAAAGGTCAAATAAACAGCTTTTTGCTTCTATTTCTTGAGCTAGCTGGGACACGGACTTGCTCTGATGAGTCAACAAACCAATGTGGAAAAGTTGATTTAAAAAAAAACTCAATAAGGAAACCCCAGACCTCTCTCCCCTCTGAGATCACAGAATCTGATGGTTGGCCAGACCTTGCCCTCCCAGTAGAAGATAGGAATACTCTTTTATGGGAAATTTCTGACCAGCCCAAGGGGAAACACTTAAAAATACTAATATGGGGGTGGGGTGGGGAGGGGAGAGGGTGAAGAGGAAGAGAGTTGGTAAGTAACGAACCCACATCACCCTGGATCTAGAGTGAAGAGCAAAGTTAATCTTCATTCTTGAACTTCCAATAGTTTTTAGTCTCCTATTCTCTTTGTTTTTCTTTTTTTTGTCATCTTTGTTACTGACATGTAGCTTAACTGGGGGTGTTAGTAAGCCAAATAAAGTACTGTTCTCTATGAGGTGACATTCTAATGGGTGGGGGGAGGCAGAAAATAAGTAGGTAAAACATATAGCATTTTAGAGCGCAATAAATGCTTTGGATAAAAGTTGGCGGGGGCGGGGGGGGGTTATGCCATTTCCAGAGGGTACTGCCATAGTAGATTCAGTTTGGGTTGGGGAGAGAAATCACAGGCATCTATTCAGTGCTCTGTCTTCACCTGGAAGCTTCGTCTGGTCGATTTTCAGTTCCTGAAATGAATTTGCCTGTGCTAGTGTCCAGGCTTTGCTGCCCTCGGTCCCCTTGATCTGGACCACTGGACCTCTCCGCTCCGCCTTGCCTGCTGATTGATGCAGACGAATACGATTTGGGGTTGTGCTTAATGTTAATTAGTCCAGCTTTGCCCATTTATTTATTTGTTTTTTTAATTTTTTTGGTCTTTTTGCCTCATCTAGGGCCGCACCCACGGCATATGGAGGTTCCCAGCCTAGGGGTCTAACAGGAGCTGCAGCCACCAGCCTTCGCCACAGCCACAGCAACGCGGGATCCGAGCCGCGTCTGCAACCTACACCACGGCTCATGGCAACGCCGGATCCTTAACCCACTGAGCGAGGCCAGGGATCGAACCCGCAACCTCATGGTTCCTAGTCGGATTCGTTAACCACTGAGCCACGACGGGAACTCCTGCCCACTTATTTTTATTTGTGTAATCTGTTCAAGGAGAGAAAAACTTCAGATATTTTCTGCTGAGAAAACCCACAGTCTTTTATATCGGTTGAGTTCATTATAACATCATCATTGAGGTCTTACTGGTTAATTATTACAGGGTTGGTGAGCTAGTTTAACCTCCCATGACAAACGCTTTACAACCTCAAGTGAAGAAACAGGATTCTCTGCAACAACATCGTAATATGTAGAATGCAGTTTTGCAGTACAAACGCCCATAGTCTCCGGGTTATGAATCAACAATCCCTCCAACTAAAAAACATACCTCTGAATATTACAGAAACATCCTTCACCCTTCTCAGTAAATGGAAAGAGGGAAACCTAACTTTATGATTACAAGATAAAGAATCATCATAGATTTAACTTAAATGTAATGAAAACAGGTATGTAAACATTCTCTAACCTGTTTTTTTATTTTTTATTTTTAAAGGGAAGGTAATGGCTAATCAGTGCTATGTGACGTTAATAGCACTTGTCACAACTCAGAGTTTCTCATTAAGCACTAGTGAAATGCCTATGACTACAACTACAACTTTAAATGGGGATGAATCAAAAAACTTGGAACTCACAACAGTTTTATGTCACCCTTTATAACTCACTGTGGGCACCATTCCTTCCAGAAGCCTTCCCTGATCCTCCAAGAAGGAAACTGTAATCTATACCCCACCCCTTATATACTTATCACATTCTGATCACATTTGCCTGTTTCCTTTGCTTGTGTATATGTATACACACACACACACACATATATATATTTCTAAATATACAAATGAACAAAAACTAAACATCATAATAGGGCATTACATAGTTCGTATATTTTTAATCTCAGCGATTGTCCACTATTATTTATTAATATGTTCATTCTGATTTAAAATCACATTTAAAGAGTTCCCTTGTGGTGCAGTGGGTTAAGGACCCAGCTTTGTCACTGCAGTAGCTCAAGTCACCGCTGTGGCACCCGCCCATCCCTGGCCCAGAAATTTCCACATGCTGCAAGCACGGCCAATAACAAGATAGGTAGATAGATAGATAGATAGATAGATAGATAGATAGATAAAATGATATTTAAAATGCCAGATTAAAAATTTAATCTTGAACTCTGCTCAAATGTAGCTTCTCAGCAATGCCTTCCCTGGCCATCTTATCTAAAACTGCACCTGAGTCAATTGCACTTCCTTTAGGCGACTTTCTATAAGGTTTACAGAAGACCTGATGCTGGACATCATCTGTCATCCCGTCTTACAGGGCTCTATGAGAGTACAGATCTCAGTATTACCCCTGTATCCTCAGTGCCTAGAACAATGTCTAGCATTTGTTAGCAGTAAATGAATAACCCTCTTTAAAACAAATTTGAGTTTTAAGGGCTATGTTAATGGGCAGGAGTTTTGGGGGTAAGGATATAGTTAATTAAGGATTTTTTTTTTCCAATGAGAAGAACACTGGCACTTATTTAAAGTCTTGTGCTTAATATGTGACCACAGCCCAAAGTAAGGATACATTTGACATAGCAACCTGGCACATCATATAAAGTAGCATTTACCTTTATTACATGGGATACTCTTTTCTTGTTTTTTCCTTTTTTTCCCCCTTATATTCCATTTCATTAAAAAAAAAGCCAGTCTGACCCAATCAACTGATTTCAATTTGAAAAACTCTGATTTAAAGTGCTTTTACCTAATAAAATACCCAACGTGTGAAAATAAAATAATGACCGTCTTCACCATGGCTTGTCTTGGAAGTTCCACCATAGCTCTGCTGATGGCTGAAAATGGACCCAGGAATTAGTTCCTGCTCAGTAAGCTTATTTAATTTTTTTAGGTCTGTTGGACACAATGCAATTTTTTTTCTAAATTTTACTTATTCGGAGTTCCCTTCATGGCTCAGTGGTTAATGAACCTGACTAGTACCCATGAGGATGCGGGTTCGATCCCTGGCCTCACTCAGTGGGTTAAGGATCTGTCATTGCTGCAAGCTGTAGTGTAGGACAGCAGCTACAGCTCCAATTTGACCCCTAGCCTAGGAACCTCCATATGCCATGAGGGTGGCCCTAAAAAGACAAAAGACAAAAAATAAAATAAAATAAAATAAATTAAAATAAAAATTTTACTTATTCAGTGTTCATAAAGGGAATTTTATGCTGTATAAATAAAATTTGTTAAAGCAATGGCCCAACATATTAGTCAGAGTTACTTTTAGAGGCACATTTAGAGGAGAAAAAAGGGAAATTTAAAAGTCATTATGTTTAAAGTATCAAGCATAGATGAAAAATATCTTTGACAATGAATAATTATAATAAACTTATAGGGCATATAGGTCCCTAGATAGCATAAAACTTTTCTTCATTTTATGATGAGATATGACTTTAGATGGGAGAAGATTTTAGACCCTGAGTTTTGATAAGGGATTATATAATAATATACTCTCTAAAAACGAAAAAAAGTTGTGTCATAGTAATTATCATGATGTGAATGTTCATTCTTACTCAAAAGGAAATGGTCCAGGCAGAAAGCATTTGCAACAATACACAAAAGGGGAAATACACATGACTAACGACTAATGTATGGAAAAGTGCTTAACCTCACAGGAAATAAAAGAAATACAAATTAAAATAACAGCGAAAAATTTTTGTCCTCTCCAAATAGCAAATATATATATTTAAAAACTTTTTATCTATTATAATTTTTTTAATGAGATGCCTAGTGTGAGTTAAGACCATAAGGACACAGTTGTTCATACACTGCTGGTAGGGGTTAAAATTGCTACAACCCTTTCAGAAAAGACTTTTGTGATATGGCTTTTAAATGTGTATAATGGTAATTCTGTTTTCAGGAATCTATCCCAAAAGCATCACTTGAAATTTGGAAAATGTTTTTTTCATAAAGTTAGTAATCATATTAGTATTTATAATAGCAAAAAACTGGAAGAATGTTTAAGCTAAAGCTAAATGGGCTCTAACCTTTGCTAAAATATTGGCAGTTATGTGTCCACAGTTTTTTTCCCTCTGCATATATATGCACATGTGTTTTTTTGTTCTTTTAAAATGGGATTCTAGTATACTTTGATTACCAATATATTGCCAATACCTTTCTATGTCAATAAATATAGTTCTACCACATTTTCATAGCTGCATATATTCTGCATTATAATTATACTGAAATATATTTAACCAAATTGCCTCCTCCCCCCCTTTTCTTTTTTTTGTCTTTTTAGGGCCACACTCACAGCATATGGACGTTCCCACGCTAGGAGTTGAATCAGACCTATAGCTGCCGAATATGCCACAGCCACAGCAATTCGGGATTCAAGCCATGTCTGTGACCTATACCACAACTCAGGGCAATGCCGTATCCTTAACCCACTGATCAAGGCCAGGGATCAAACCCACATCCTCATGGATCCTAGTCGGGTTTGTCACGACTGAGCCACAATGGGAACTCCCAAATTGCCCATTTTTAGTATCTGTAAACCAATGTTTTTCATGACCTTGAGTAGGCCATGAAATAAATGCAGGGGGTCATGACTAGCAGTCTTATTTATTATACTTTAAGTATCAGAACTTTATATTTTGTTGAATACTTGATAAGACAAATCCTTTTGTTTAAAATTATTTTGAAAATGTCCAAGAAAAATACTATACAAATTTTCACATTAAATGTACAAATGCATTTGGGAATTGATGCCTTTATAATAATGAATATTCTCATCTCTAAATAAAGTGTGTCTTCTTTTATGCCTCTAAGTTGTGGAGGATTCTTCATATAGGGCCGTCATATTTCTTGTTACATTTATTCATTTGTGTTTAATATTTAGTTTTGCTATTGCAAAAATATTTCTACTATTTGTTTCCCAACCAAACACAGCCATCTGTAGGAAAGAGTCCAATGTTTATACGCTTTGTAACTGAGCATACTGAATTCTAAAAATATTTTCCCACCTACGTGGAAATGGTTTGAGAATGAGGGCTACAAAATGTAACTGAAAAGTTTTGCTTCCATCCCTCTTCCTTCCTCAATCATTTTTTTACCTGAGTCACTTTCATTTCATTAAATGTAAGTGCCCAAAAACCAAAAATAAGAGCATAAAGACACCTGTACGACCAAATCTCTTTCTTCAAAGAGCAGAGTGGATTTCCAAGTAAACACGATTAAACAATGCAGAACAGGACCCACCTGCAGTGGCGTTATTCACCCCTCCCCCATTTCTGTCAGCAGCTGTACCTCCTGAAACACATTCACCCCAAAAGAGAAGAACATAAATGGCCCCCTTGGATGAATAAACACTGTTGCTGCTTTTTTTTTCTTTCTTTTTAGGGCTGCACCTGTGGCATACGGAAGTTCCCAGGCTAGGGGTCAAACTGGAGCTACAGCGGCTGGCCTATACCACAGCCACAGCAACGCGGGATTCAAGCTGCATCTGCGACCTACACTGCAGCTCACAGCAACGCCAGATCCTTAACCCACTGAGCGAGGCCAGGGATCGAACCCACCTCCTCACGGATCCTAGTTGGGTTCGTTAACCGCTGAGCCACAAAGGGAACTCAAGAACTGTGTATATGTCATCTTCTACTACTATTATCCTCATTTTTACCAGTGAGAAAACTAGGCCCCAAGAGGTTAAATACTCCATTTACTCATTCAGTTAATAAAAATTGGTCTGTCAAGAGACTGCATCATCACTGAGGAAGTGATGACTAAGATTACTCTAAAAAGATACTGAGTTAAGACTCAGACTAAGTAACCAAATAGGAGTTTAGAATATGTTTCCCTCTTTTGGACACTGGCTTTTAATGAAAGACTACGGATTCTTTTGAGTTGGGAATGGCTGACATGGCATTACGGCTCCTCCATCTGGTGTGAGACCCATTGGGCTTCCCTCTGCTGCGGCGATGCCAGCAGGCATGCCCCCTCCAAGAATGAGACCCCTCCACCAGGAATTAGAAGTCCATCTCTCCCAGGAATGCATCCACCAAGACCCCAGGATACTATAAATCCTTCGTAGTCACTGTCTTCCCCTGCTAGGCATCTTGTGAAACTGGATAAAGTGTGTGTGAGCTTATGTCCTAGCTTCATTAATATAAGCAAAGAAAGGCATAGAGTAATTAAGCTGTGGGAAGAAATGATAAGTACTGAGCACCTACTGTACACTAGGTCCTCCTCTATGGCCTTGAACTAGAGAAAGGTCTCACCCTCATGAGTTACATTTTAATAGGGTGGACGTGCGTAAACAAAAGTGTACCATGTCCAAGGTCATACAGCTGAATTTTAATTATGGCTGCAAAGCCCTTGGCCTTGACCTCTACCCTATGCCGTGTGGAGAGGGGATAGAACCTGGCCCAGGAGAAAATTATATGCCATCCTCTTGAAAGTCTTTGAGGATGGCATGACTTGGGTGAGGTGACCACAGTCCAGGGAGTGATCTCAATCTGCATATTCCATCCCACGGGAGGACATTTGCTGCCTGGGACAGTTGCTTTTATTTAATTTTTGTTTTTAACATTTTATGTGTTCACCTTTCCTGATCCCTGCAGCCCACCTACCTGCGCAGAATTCTTCCCTTTACATCTTTGCGAGCTCAAATGCCAACTCAAACTAAGGTATTAATGATTGATACAAGCTAACTTACTTTAGCAGAGCCTAATAATGAGTCTGATGCCAGATTTTCACATACATAGTAGATCAATATACAGACAAATAGTTGAGTGGAGGTAGGCAAAAGCTTTCGATATTATATATAATTACCCTTAGAAATAGGGCAGTTGCAGAAAACTGAACATAGAACTATTATATGATTCAGCAGTCCTGCTCCTGGGTATACATCTGGGCAAAACTACAATTCAAAATGATACACGCACCCCTATGTTCATTGCAGCACTATTCACAATAGCCAAGATATGGAAACAACCTAAATGTTCATCAACAGAGGAATAGATAAATAAGATGTGGTACATATATACAATGGAATACTATTTGGCCATAAAAAAAGAATGAAGTAATGCCATTTATAGCAACATGGATGGAATTAGAGATTATCATACTAAATGAAGTAAGTCAGGAAGAAAAAGACAAATACCATATGATATCACTTATATGTGGAATCTAAAATATGGCACAAAGGAGCCTATCTACAAAACAGAAACAGACTCACAGACATAGAGAACAGGCTTGTGGTTGCCAAGGGGGAGGGAGGAGGGAATAGGATGGACTGGGAGTTTGGGTTAGTAGATGCAAACTATTACATTTAGAATGGATAAACAACAAGGTCCTACTGCATAGCACAAGGAACTATACCCAATCTCCTGGCATAGACAATTATGGAAAAGAATATAAAAAAGAATGTGTGTATATATATATCTGAGTCAGTTTGCTGGACAGCAGAAATTGGCACAGCACTGTAAATCAACTGTACTTTAAAAATTTCAACCATAATAAAACCCCCCACAATTAAACTAAAACAGTGGGAAAACAAAAGAAATATGGCAGTTGGTTTAGAGGGTTATCACCTGAAACTACATGGATTAACTTATTAATTTTTTTTAACAGAAGTTAATGTTAACTTACTAAAATTACACTTACCAGCCCCTGTTGTTCCTTTATTAATGAAACTAATGCTCTTCTTGCTTTGCAAATATAGATATTTGATAGATATAGGTCTTTGCTAAATATCCAGAGTTAATCTTCATTTACTAGTTTCAGCGTTCATCTAGATTTTAATTTTATACAAAGATAGTTACATTGTTTAAGTCCTTTGAAATCTTTGGAATTAAGAAGGCTTTTAGGAGTTCCCTTTGTGGCTCAGTGGTTAACGAATCCAAGAACCATGAGGTTGCGGGTTCGATCCCTGGCCTTGCTCAGTGGGTTAAGGATCCGGCATTGCCGTGAGCTGTGGTGTAGGTTGCAGCCATGGCTTGGATCCCGCGTTGCTGTGGCTGTGGCGATGGCCGGCAGCTACAGCTCCTGTTAGACCCCTAGCCTGGGAACCTCCATATGCCGCAGGTGCGGCCCTAGATAAGACAAAAAGACAAAAAATAAATAAATAAATAAAAAGACTTTTATCTTAATCCTGGGTATATTTGAAAAGCCTAGAAAGTTTTGAAGGATTTAAGTATTTAAGTTGCTTCTATTAAAGACTTCTGACAGCTTAAGTACAGGAAAAAAAATTTTTTTCCTGCTTTTAATTTGGCTTAATGTCAGACATTGTTAGTCCCTTGGAAATAAGCTTCAAATTTTCAGCTTCATTAAAATATAATTTGTGGTGTTTTGCTGTTGTTTTTGCTGCTGCTGATTTTGCTGGTTTTGGATCTGTGAAAGCTAGAGAGGAAAGGGGAAACCCAAAGAAAAACACCCCAACATCCTACAGTCTTTCTGTTAGCCCTGCCCAGAAGTGCATTTTATCCCTCTGAATTCTCTGTAATTGATTCACGCAAATTTGGTAGGCATGCTTACTATGGAAAACTTTACACGCTTTTTTTTTTTTCGAGTTCATCATGTGAAATCCTTGCAAACACAAGAACCTTTTATTCACTGACAAAGAGAACAGTGATTCTAGACAAGCAGCTCTCTTGTCTTTCTCAAAAATAAGAAGAGAATCTGTTCCATATTTCGGTGCAAAGTCACCGAAAACTGAAAATTGTGTGTTACTTCTCCTTTATTTTGTGACTGCTTTTTAGGCAACAGTGAAAATTATTTATGCAAACAAGCTCATGCTCTCTGCAAATGACCTGAGAAAGGGAAATGCTCTTTTGCTCAGGGTCAAGAATTACATTACTGAACAAACTGAACAAAATGTTAACTCATCTGTTCTTGGGAATTGGAGATAAAAGATAACTTTCCTTCTTTCATACATCCTGGGTGGGCAGTAATGTTTTCTTGCAACCTGGATCAAGGCTTGGGGCTGTGTACTGAGTACATAAAATAAGACAGGACCCCCACCCTGGCACAGCTCATTTTTAGAAGGGAGGCAGGTAGGCAAACCATTACAAGGCTGCAAGACTCACACACTTAGGAACATCTGGCAGGCTCAAGAGCCCAGCGCCCCCTACCCCAACTCCCCATCCAGAGACCCAGAACCAGCAAGGGAAGAGAACATGCATATACACAATGGAATATTACTCAGTCATAAAAAATAAAATAATGCCATTTGCAGAAACATGCGTAGACCTAGAGTTTATCATACTAAAGGAAGTTAGTGAAAGACAAACACCATATGATATCACTTACATGTGGAATCTTTAAAAAGGATATAAATAAACTCATTTGTAGAATAGAAACAGACTTTGAAAACAAATTTATGGTTACTAAAGCAGACAGATGGGGACGCATGGGAGGGATGGACTTGGGGGGTCTTGGGATTGGTATACGTATACTGAGGTATATGGAATGACTGGCCAATGGGAACCTGCTGTATAGCACAGGGAACTCTATGCAATATTCTGTGATCATCCATAGGAGGAAAGAATCTGAAAAAGAATGGATGTGTGCATATGTATAACTGAATCACTTTGTTGTGTGGCAGAAATGATCACAGCATTGTTAATCAACTATATTTCAATAAAACTTTAAAAATGAAAAAAAAAAAGAAGATGCAAATCACAGCAAGATAAAGAGCTCATTTTAAAACTTTCCTGATTCCAACCAGCATTGCAGACATCTAAACAGCTCCCATTCACTGCCTGTATGTCCAGGCGCCTGAAAATCATAAATGGAGTACTTCAGGGATGGTCTCTGAGGCAGACCACTTCTATTTTAAAAGAGGCCTTCCTGGGAGAGTGTTATAATCCTGTCCTTTGGTCATCTGAGTCTCAGGAAAAAGCCCAGGGTCCCTTCCTTCAAAGACCACAGTGGATTCACCCTGAATCTCCTGTGAATGATAATTTCTTAGGTGTTCCATGGTGGTAGAATGGGTTAAGGATCCAGCATTGTCACTGCTGTGGCCACAGGTACAATCCCTGGCCCAGGCATAACAATAACAATAATAATAATAATTTCTTGAGTGTCAACTAAGCATTTTCAGCTTCTATGTTACCTCTTCTGAGAGTCCTTCACTGACAGAGGCAGAAGGTAATGCTAATGAAGCTTTCATTTCAGAGCCCCTCATTAAATGGCCCCTTTCTAAGTCCCGAGAGGGATCCTGGGCCTCCATTCACATGGAGAAGGAGTCACAAAATATATCATCAAAATAAGGAGGAAAAGGTATTATGGAGGTGTGTCAGGGGGATAATATACATATCATGGTGTTTTCCCCTGGATTTTGAGATGTCTGAAGTATTGATAGGCTTTTATTATTTGTGATTTGCTGTGATTTCTCATTTTGAATAAATCTCCACATTTGTACTACTTTTGTATTTATGATTTCATATTCTTTTACTTGTTTTTTTGTCTTTTTAGGGCCACATCTGCAGCATATGGAAGTTCCCAGGCTAGGGGTTGAACCAGAGCTGTAGCCGCCAGCCTACACCACAGCCACAGCAATGAGGGATCCAGGTCGCATCTGCGACCTACACCACAGCTCACGGCAACGCTGGATCCTTAACCCACTGAGCGAGGCCAGGGATCGAACCTGTGTCCTCAAAGATACCAGTTGTGTTCATTACCACTGAGCAATGATGGGAACTCCTATATTCTTTTACTTTAGAAGAGCCCCCCCAGATTGTAAGCTTCAGGTTCTACAAAACCTGAATCTACTCCTTGTTTCCTGCCCCCCTCCCAATCTAAAGCGATGACATGGTCTCTCTCACGTCACCGAGTGTTCATTCTCTCCTGGCACTGATCACTCCTTGACATTTTCCCTTGTGATTATATGTCATGGGCACTGATGCTCTCCCAGAGCCCCTTTTCCAGCAGGTGATCTCAGAGCCCCCCTCCCCGGTGTCCTTCTCTGCAGACTCGTCCTTGACTCAGGGGCCAAATCACCTGGGCTGGCCAAGGACTAACAGAGACAGGGGTGCAAAAGCTTCGTCGCCTTGCCACAGGTGTACAACTGGGAAAATGCGGTTTGCACGCCAGGGCCCCCAGTGATCAGGCCAAGGCGAGCTCTGACCTGAGCTTGCTCTTGCTCGGCTTCTTCTCCATCTCCAGCCTGCTTCCCTCCCCCTCTCCCTTTACAGGTTTCTCCTGAACCAACTAAGTGCACCAGAATCCCAGTGGTCTCACACTGACGGTGTTTAATCTGCTGATGGTCTCTCTCCTCGCCTCAACTAGAACATAAAATCATGAGCTCTGTCTTGTGTGCCGCACACACCCCTTGCCCGGTGGCATGGAGTGCCTGCAATAACACGGGATGAGATGAATAAATGTTGAACGAATACATACATTCCAGTCACTCCGCACACATTTTTTTCTAATCCTCACGACAACCCCGAGAGGAGGATGCTGTTTCTTTTCCTATTACAAGTGGGGAATTGAGGTGAAGGACCTTCCTCCAAGGAACACCCCTTGGGAGTGCCTCAGCCAAGCCCATTTGTTCCCTGCTGGCACCCTCCTCCCACCTCAAGGGAGGGGACCCAGCATTTCCCTGCATCACTCTGACCCGAGAGTGGGTGTGGACCCTCCCTGATCCAGCGCAGAAGCTACCATGGGAACTCGTCTATTCTGTTACTTTAGAAGGGCCCCGCCTTGTGGATGCGGAAAGAGGGCACCTGGCACCGAGAATGATTCAGAGACACTGCAGAGGTAGGACCTGACCTGAAGCTCTGTCCTCCGCCACCCCCGCCTCCCTCCCAGGTTATCACCCACTGCGGAGGAGCAGCCTTCCTTCCCCGGCGGGAGTGCTCGGGGCAATTCCATAACCGAGACGGGGCCACGTTGCCCTCCTCCCGCTACCACGCATGCGCCCGCCCTAGAGTCTACTCCCTGCTCTCACACCGACCTCTTCCCGGGCAGCTGACGAATGGTCATTCCCTTCAGGACACCCTCCCCTCCCTGGGACCAATAAATTAAGTTTATAATATGTGGCAGTGAATTTCCAGAATCTGTGTTACCTGCTCTTTATTGCTCTTGAATATTAAAATTAAGATACAGTGGGTGTACATGGTATGTTGGCTTGATACATGTATATATACATTGCAATATAATAATCACATAGCCTTGGTTCAAACCTCTATCACATCACATAGTTACCATCTCTTTTTTCTGGTGAGAACAATGAAGATCTAGTCTCGTAGCAACTTTAAAGTTCCTAATACAGCACTGTTGACTGCAATCACCATGCTGTGCGTTGCATCTCCAGAACTTATTATTTCGTAACTGCAAGTCTGTACTCTTAAACACTTCCCCAATTCTTCTGCCCTTCAGACCCTGGTAACTACCACTGATCTTTCTGTTTTTATTAGTCTGGCTTTTTTAGGTTGCACATATAAATGAGATCATACAATAAGTGCCTTTCTGTGTCTGACTTGTTTCACTTAGCATAATGCCTTCAAGGTCCCTCCACGTTGTTGTTGCAAGTAGCAGGAATTCCTTCTTTCTTGTGGCTGAATACAGTTCCATTGTGTATATGTATATCATGTGCTTACCTATTCATCCATTGGTGAACACTTAGGATGTTTCTGTATCTTGGCTATTGTGAATAAAACTACAATGAATATGCACGTGCAGAAACCTGTTTGAGATACTGATTTCAATTCAATTGTTGGGTATCCAACAATACCTGAATTTCAGTTCAATTGCTGAGTCATGCGGTTATTCAATTTTTAATATTTTGAGGAACTGCCAAACTGCTTTCCATATGGGCTGTACCATTTTACATTCCCACTAACAGTGTATAAGGATTTTCTTGCCTCCATATCCTTGCCAAAATTGGTTATCTCTTGTCTTTTTTGACAACAGCCATCTTCACAAGCATGAGACGACATCCTATTATGATTTTGATACACATTTCTTTCATGATTACTGATACTGGGCATCATTTCATATACCTAGTGGCCATCTGTATGTCTTTGAAAAAAATGTCTGTTTGGGTCCTTTGCTCATTTTTAATTGGATTATTTGCTTTTTTTGCTGTTGAGTTGTATGACTTCTTTATATATTTTGAATATTAACCCTTTATCAGATACATGATTTGTGAATATTGTCTCCCATTCTGTAGGTTGCCTTTTCAACTTATTGTTCCTTTTGCTGTGCAGAAGTTCTTTAGTTTAACTTGTAGTCCAACTTGTCTATTTTATTTTTTGTTGCCTTGTGTTTTTGTTGTTTTATCCAAGATCAATGTCAAGGATCTTTTCCCTATATTTTCTTCTGACCTGAAAGTTTTATAGTTTCACGTCCTACATTTAAGTCTTTGATCCATTTTGAGTTAATTTTTGTGAGTAGTGTAAGAGGCATCAGGTTTTATTCTGTTACATGTGGGTATCTAGTTTTCCCAGCACCATTTATTGAAGAGACTTTTTTCCCCATTATGTATTCTTGGCACTCTTGTCACATATTAGTGTAACATATATGCATGGGTTTATGTCTGGACTCTCTATCGTGTTCTATATTATTTACTCTTTTTTTTTTTTTGGCTTTTTAGGGCGCACCTGTGGCATGTGGAAGTTCCCAGGGTAGGGGTCTAATCGGAGCTGTTGCTGCCGGCCTACGCCAGAGCTACAGCAACGCCAGATCCACGCCACGTCTGCAACCTACACCACAGCTCACAGCAATACCGGATCGTTAACCCACTGAGCGATGCCAGGGATCAAACCTGCAGATGTGGCTCAGATCCTATGCTGCTGTGGCTGTGGCATAGGCCAGAAGCTGAAGCATCAATTTGACCCCTAGCCCAGGAACTTCCATACGCTGCAGGTGCAGCCCTAAAAAGATGAAAAGAAATCGTTCATGAAATTATTTAATTTTTTTTAATTGTTCCACCTGTGGCCATATGGAAGTTCCTGGGTTAGGGGTTGAACTGGAGCTGCAGCTGCAAGCCTATGCCATAGCCATGGCAACACTGGATCCAAGCTGCATCTGCAACCTACTCGGCAGCTTGTGGCAATGCTGGGTCCTTAACTCACTGAGTGAGGCCAGGGATCAAATCCACACCTTCATGGATATTACATTGGGTTCTTAACCACTGAGCCGCAATGGAAACTCCTTTTCATGAAATTTAATTTGTTCTCATCAGTGACTACCATTTTATTGAATAGTTAGCCATGGTAAATGTACTGCATGTTTTAACATCAGGTTTTGAGGATGAGATGAACCCACATGAGACAATTATTGGATGGTATAAGATTAAATTATAAGACAGAGAATTAATCTGTACATGGAAGGCAAAAAAAATACTTCTATTTGAGCTTCTCAAAGGAGAGGACAAGGTCATTTGGTGTTGGCTACAATTGTTGGTAAACCACAGAAGCAATGCATTTCCTTTCAGTGCCAGTTCGCACATCACCAGAGGTGCTGAGGATGAGCTCAGGGTGCTGGTTCTCCACCAGCCACTGTTGTGGATGCGACTCGAGGAGTCACCAGCCCAGCTTCCTTCTGCTGCTTTCCTGTCCCTCCTCCAACATCCGATTCTCTTTCCTCTCTTACCTACCTTTTCTGTTTTTCTCTTTCTTCTACCTATTAGCTAACGCTGTCCTTCTGTTTTCCTTTAGAATTTAAGATTTGACCATATATTCTACTTTTGAGGATATAATTTATAAAAGAGAAAGTGCTCCCAGGCCTCACAAACCTGGGTGTAAACTCAAATCTGTGCCTTTGGGGCAAGTTATCTCTTATACGGCTATTAGCATGATTGATGCCACCTCGGGCCTTTATAGTTTCCCCTGTCTTCCCGCTGACCCTACCCAGGACTATACTAGGCAGTAAATCACTTCTCTATCATCAAGGGTTTTGTAGATAATAGATATTGTCTAACAACCATTAGGACTGGGTAGCCTCTATGCTCTGTTAGTTCCCAAACCATGATGAAAACTTTTGCTAACATATTCCCAGCGCCCACAAGGCTAGCTACCCATTCATAAATCTTGACTTAGGAATGCATGCCTGTTTTCAAGAACTTACGCCCGTACCATTGGTTAACTATAAATTATCCCAGCGGCCCCTTGGTGGTGCATTGAGCAGCTGCAAATGCTTCCAGACCATTGTCACCCTATCCCACCCTGTGAGTAAGTGACCCTATAACCCTGTGAGTAAGTGACCCTATAATAAACTCATCCATTGAGTATATTGAGCTACCTGCCTGCCTTCTTTTTTGGTCTCAGGATACCTTCTTAGTACCCTGAGTACTTTTCATTCCCTCCATCCTCCAACACCTCTCCAAGCTCTGCCTCCTTACCTGTAGAAGTGGGGACACAAATTTCTCTCATTACATTATTTGGAGGAATAAATAAGATAATATATGTAAAGTGCCTGGCATATACCATGGCTGTCAGTAGCTGGGTATTATCCTTTTTCCTTATTTTGCTTTTGCCATATTACACATGCAGGAGTCATTAAATAGATGCTTATTGAATGAGTACTCAGCTTTATTTGGTAGACCCTTCATACACTTGGAGTGACTGAAATTGGGAGTGGTTTAATAATTACCGTTATAACCCATTTTAATTTTGTGCCAGGCACTAGGACCAGGGAAATCCTTGTATATAGAATCTGATATGACCCTCCCCAAACATATAAGGGAGGTTTGTTTTTATTAGTCATGATACAGACTGTATTGCTCAGAATCCACACTTCCTTTTAAGAAGGTGAGGCTTAGAGGAATTGAGTGACTTACATGAGATAAATTCCAGGAGTAATTTACATGAGCAGACTCTTGACTGCAGACCCCAAACCGTGCACCCCCAGATTGGACAGCGGGTTGGTAGTTACTATAATCCCCAGCAGCTCCATAGGGAAGATAGAGCTCCACCACTGGCTGAAGGGTCATTTGTTTCCTGTGGGCAAAGTGAAATTATCCTTCTTAAAGCGAGTATTAAGCAATGTGTGGTTACGCAAAAATGGAAAGATTTGAGCAGGGCCACATTGTTCTCTTGGAAAGGATGACTATTCAGGGGCGGGGAGTTGGAAAAGTTAGGGGTCTGGGAGGAAAGTGTATTAAGAGAGACTCTGGAGGGCAGCCCAGAGCTCGTGGATAATGGAGGATAATATGGTCTCTTGGAGAGATTTACTAGGTTGTTTGCAGCTTAAGATGCAATATATGCTTTCTCTTTACCTTCCACAGCATCTCTGGTAAGACTGATGTTCTCTAAAGCTTCTATTTTCTTTTTTTGTCTTTTTGTCTTTTTAGGGCCGCACCTGCGGCATATGGAGGTTCCCAGGCTAGGGGCCTAACAGGAGCTGTAGCTGCCGGCCTTCACCACAGCCACAGCAACACCAGAGCTGAGCTGTATCTGCAACCTACACCACAGCTCATGGCAATGCCAGATCCTTAACCCACTAAGCGATGCCAGGGTTCGAACACGCAACCTCATGTTTCCTAGTCGGCTTAGTTTCTGCTGTGCCACAACCGAAACTCCTAAAGCTTCTGTTTTCAAAGCTGGAGAAGAGCCAGCTCACTAGGACCCATGACACCGGGGCTACAGGTCAATAACATCCGGACATCTTTTCCTGTTTTCTTTTCCCACCATTTCCCTTCTCTTCTCTTCTACATCTATTGCTTTGTCTTCCAGCCTGTGCTCTTATTAATTCAGCTTCTGCTATAAAAACTTTGAAAGGCCCTAGAGAGGATCTAGGTGGGAATATGACAGTTTTCCCTGGGAATTGACTGGGGTCTCATGTATCCTTTGAATGAAGCAGAGTCAAAGTTAGATGGCTGTGTTCTGCTCTATGATGCAACTATATATATCCATATATATATGGACATTGACATCTGGGTCATTGCAACACCACCCGATTGGTGTTGGACTGTCACTTAGCGTGTCCAAATCAATTCCTAACTGAACTGTTTCCTTACATGCCGGTCACAGTGCAAACTTTAAAAAATAAGTTGGCAAAATCCTAGTAACGTGCTCGCTCATATTACATAGAAACTGCTAATAGATCAGATTGCATAGTGCCGTCAGCAAAGTAAAATAGCTCAGAGCAGCGATTGTGGATCGTGTTTAAAATGCTAGGGGGATTCCCGTTGTGGCTCAGCAGAAAGGAATCTGACTAGGATCCATGAGGACGAAGGTTCGATCCCTGGCCTCGCTCAGTGGGTTAGAGATCTGGGGTTGCTGTGAGCTGTGGTGTAGGCTGCAGACACGGCTCGGATCTGACATTGCTGTGGCTGTGGTATAGGCCAGCAACTACAGCTCTGATTGGACCCCTAGCCTGGGAACCTCCATATGCTGCAGGGTCAGCTCTCAAAAGCAAGAAAAAAAAGAGTCAGGGAGTGGGGGAGAGGATGTGGGTGAAGGTGATCTAAGGTACAGACTTGGTTATAAGATGAAATAGTCTGGGGCTCTAAAGTATAGCATGGTGACTATAGTTAACAATACTGTATTATATATTTGAACGTTGCTAAGAGAACAGATCATAAAAATTCTCACCATACATGCACACGATATGTAACTATGTGAGATGATGAGTGTGTAAACTAACCTTATTGTGGTAATTGTTTTACAATACAGACATATATCAAGTTACTCTGTTGTGTACTTTAAACTTATGCAGTATTACATCTATCAGGTCTCAATAAAGCTGGAAAATAAATAATTTTAAAAGCAGAATCATAACAACAATAACAAATAGCAATAAAATGACAGTAATTCCTGCCAAATAGAAACCAACTGATATAGGCTGGATGTCCTCAGCTGTTTGGGGAGGTCTGTGGTGCACTGCTCTGGAAAGTTCAGCATAGGCCTCTTCAACGTTAGCTGCAAGTAAAGGACCTGGAGAGCTCATTAAAATGCAGACTCTGGCTCAGTAGGTCTGCACTGCAGCCCAAGAGTCTGCATTTCTAGTAAGCTTTCAGGGGATGCCAGTCCTGGTGACATGCAGGCCATACGCTGAGTAGCAAGGATCTGATGCGTGGTAACCACTTCCTCTCTTGCATATTCTGTTCTTAATACTGCCAATTACTGAAGACAAGAGCTGAGCCTGTAGGTATGAGCTCTTGCATCGACATTTCCTACATTTAGAAAGAGTTCAGGGCAGTTGCCCTGTATTTACTTTACAAATATTTGTTTTTCTGATCCCAAAGATTGCTCCATGTATGTATGGTCCACATTTTAAGCAATCCTAGGGTTTACACATGATTTTAAGATAAAATAAGAGCTGCAGCTGCCAGCCTATGCCATTGCCAGACTGAGCAACGTCTGTGACCTGCAATGCAGCTTATGGCAATGCTGGATCCTTAATCCACTGAGTGAGGCCAGGGATGGAACCCACATCTTCCTGGATACTATGTCGGGTTCTTAACTCACTGAGCTACAACGAGAACTCTGGAACCATGATCTTTTTTTTTTTTTTTTGTCTTTTTGCCTCATCTAGGGCTGCACCCGCAGCATATGGAGGTTCCCAGGCTAGGGGTCTAATCGGAGCTGTAGCTGCTGGCCTTCGCCAGAGCCACAGCAGCGTGGGATCTGAGCCTCATCAGCAACCTTCACCACAGTTCACGGCAACGCCAGATCCTTAACCCACTGAGCAAGGCCAGGGATCGAACCCGCAACCTCATGGTTCCTAGTTGGATTCGTTAACCACTGAGCCACGACGGGAACTCCTGGAACCATGATCTTAACATAGCAAACTCGAAGGCATTAGAATACATTAGGGATAGAGTTCCTGAAGTGGCTCGGGGGTTAACAAACCCTACTAGTATCCATGAGGACACGGGTTTGATCCCTGACCTTGCTCAGTGGGTTAAGGATCCGATGTTGCCAGGAACAAAGGTGTAGCTCGCAGATGCGGCTCAGATCCTGCGTTTCTGTGGCTCTGGCATAGGCCAGCATCTATAGTTCCCATTCAGACCCTAGCCTGGGAGCCTTCACATGCCGCAGGTACAGCCCTAAATAGACAAAAGACAAAAAAAAAAAAAGACTTTAGGGTTAGCTCACTAGCCATGATGGGGTTATCATCCTATCTGTCAGTGTGATAAGCCAGACATCTATTCTGTGGAGCTGTCGGTCTACAAGTGCAAGTTTTCAACTTGAAATTTGAAGAAATAAGCTGCTTCGGACAAGGGCTGTGTCAGAAGGTCTACTGGAATAACTTTTTTGCAGAAGTTAGAAGCAATAACATCTTATGTTGTTTAATGATTTACAATTACAGAGCAACTTCATCTGAGCTGTGTCACTGAATCTTCAAGAAAACCCAGGAGGCAGCTTTTTTTCCCCCTTTTTCATTTTTAAATAGTTGAAGAAACCAGGGCTGAGAAGTAAAGTGATTTGCTCAAAGTCACCTGCTAAAGTGTATATATGAACAACTGAATCACTTTATTGCACAGCCAAATTACACAACATTGTAAATGGACTGTACTTCAATAAAACTCAAAATAAATAAATAAATAAAGTAGAGCTGGGACTAGAACAGAGATCTTCCGTTCTGGTCCTCTTCTAATTACAACATTGGCAACTACATTATATGTTTGTTCCCAGTATCCTTCCCTGACCAGATATCAATTGATCCAAGAATTCTTTTCCACTGAGCTCTTAGCTTCACGAGCTTCTCAACTGCATGCCCCAGAAAGCTAGAAAGCCACTACCAAGGAACTGGATCTGGTGTAGGATAAGGATCCTATTTTCCCCCTAAAAGCACTAACTAACTTTTATTATCCACAAGGACTGTATATAAAGAGACTCACTTTCTTTGGAGAGCTGTAAAAGGCTAAGCATTCATTTTTTTCAGGTCTAGTTAAAGACTCCGGGGGTCTTTTCCAACCCTGGAATCCCGTGAAGTTAACTTCCTAGTTATTATTTTTCCATGGCTTTGCCCTGAAATTAGAGCGAAGGGATCTCTCTGCTGAGATGGGCAGAATTCTAAGATGGGCCCCCCCGATTCCCCCTCTAATGTTCACATCTGATGTTAATTCACTCCCCTTGAGTTTGAGCGGGACTGGTGACCTGCTTTTAGCCAACGGACTATGGCAAAGTCAAAGCAATTTTGCAGATGTAAGTAAGGTCCCAAATCAGTTGATTTTTGAGTTAATCAAAAGGGAGATGATCCTGGATGGACCCGATTTAACCAGGTAAGCATCTGTAACAGAGAACTAGGCTTTCCCTTTTGGTCAGAGAGTCTCTCTCCATTGCTGGCTTTGAAGTATTGTGCCATATTGTGAGAAAGTCTATGGAGAGGGCAGACAGCAGGGAGCTGCAGGTGCCTTTAGAGCCAAGAGCAGCCCTTGGCTGTAATCAGCAAGTAAACAGGTACCTCAGTTGTATAACCACAAGGAGGTGAGTTCTGCCAACGACCTGAAGGAGCTTAGAAGCAGATCCTTCTCCAGTTGGGCCTCTAGATAAAAATATAAACTGGCTAATGCCTTGCTAGCAGCCTTGGGAGACTCCAAGCAAAGGACCCAGCTAAGCCATGCCCAGACTCTTGACACACAGCAGCTGTGGGATTATAAAGGTGTTTCTTTTCAGGTGCTAAATTTATGATAATTTGTTATGCAGCAACAGAAAGCTAACATGAACGTTTTATATTGCACTTAAATTATTAATTTTTTTTTCTGTTCCTTGACTGTGCATCTATTTACCTCTTCAAAGTGCCAGTTAGAGCTTATCTAGGCTCAATTTTGTCTGAACTTGAGAACAAGATAGAGCATAGTAGGACACTTCAGGTAGCAGAACTCCCCCCTGGAACAGAGAGAAAACCTCACTCCACACTCCCATGTTTCTGAACGAGAGTTGACAGTTGGCTGTGAAAGTAGTACAAACCACAGAACAATCCCTACACTTTGCTAAGATTTTCCAACTTTTACCACCATAGCAAAAAGCCACCTAATGATATGCATTCTGGGCATTCTTGCTTGACAGTCCTGTTAGAGTAAACAATTTTTATTGACTTGATTATCATAATTAAGGATAAATTAAGTTTTCTTTTGTGAGATTTTCTAATACAGTGTAGGCTTAGAGATACATCCATTCGTTTAGTCATTTAGCATTGACTATGGGCCATGCTCAGTCCTGGACACTTAACGATCCAAGGGTGATTAAGATAGGGCACTTGCGGGAGTTCCTATCGTGGCACAGTGGTTAACGGATCCGACTAGGAACCATGAGGTTGCGGGTTCGATTCCTGGCCTTGCTCAGTGGGTTAAGGATCCGGCGTTGCCATGAGCTGTGGTGTAGGTTGTAGACGCGGCTCGGATCCCGTGTTTCTGTGACTGTGTTGTAGGCCAGCAGCTGTAGCTCCTGTTAGACCCCTAGCCTGGGAACCTCCATATGCCGTGAGTGCAGCCCTAGGAAAAAGGCAAAAAGACAAAAAGAAAAAAAAGATAGGGCACTTGCGGAGTTCCCGCCGTGGTGCAGCAGCCGGTTAAGAATCTCATATTGTTGCACCTGTGGCATGGGTTGCAACTGTGGTTTGGAATTTTTTTTTTTTTTTGGTGGCTCAGATTTGACCCCTTGCTCGGGAACTTCCATATTGTGCAGCTGCGGCCATAAAATATAGATAAATTTTTAAAAGAGAGTGCACTTGTCCTTACATTGCTAGAGGAGAAGCTAGGAAAGAAACCAATAATTACAATGCAACATGAATGAAAAGGGCAATGGGAAAGTGAGAATCAGGGGTCTGCAAGAAACAACTCTCCCCCCACATCACTACATTGAAGTTTACTGTTTATTTGTCTCTCCTAAGAGAACATGGAGGCAGTTACCTCTTCTTTCTATTACTGTTCTTTAGATTCTAAATACTCAGCAGGGTCTACAAATAGTAGATATTCAAACCTGTACTTCATTGAGAGAAGGACATGACAATTAAGATCATATCATTAATTTATGTCTCACCAAAGAGAAAAAAAATGCTAATTAAATTACAACGTGCCAGAGATCATAAACAGATTCTGACTTCAGAGATGTTAAAATGTGGGAGAAGATGTTCATCTTAGAAATGATTTATAGCAAGTAATTGCTGAAATTTTTTTTAGAGCCGTACCCACAGCACATGGAGGTTCTCAGGCTAGGGGTCAAATCGGAGCTGTAGCCCCTGGCCTACACCACAGCTATAGCAACGCCAGATCCGAGCCATGTCTGGGACCTACACCTCAGCTCATGGCAATGCCAGATCCTTAACCCACTGAGAGAGGCCAGAGATTGAACCTGAATCCTCATGGATGCTAGTCAGATTCCTTTCTGCTGAGCCACGACGGGAACTCCTGAAATGCTTTTTTTTTTTTTTTTTTAATTTCCAGAGGGAATACGGCAGTAACAGAGCAGAGATTTCAGAGTTGATTTCAAAAATACAGTGTACATTCATAGCATGTTATCCGGCACAGTATACTGTCAACTCAAACCATGTTGTCAGAAGAATGACCTCTTGAGTTCTTGACCCCATGACAGAAAGAACTTTGTGATATGTCTTTAAATATCTCTAAGAGCTGTAAGGTCTTAAAGCTATGAAAGAATGCAAGATCCTATAAAGTTAAAAACAAAATGCTTTGCTGCTGTTGCTGTTATTTATGACCGCGCCCATGGCACGTGGAAGTTCTCAGGCCAGGGACTGAGTCCAAGACACAGCTACAACCTATACCACAGCTACAGCAATGCCAGATCCTTTAATCCACTGCACTGGGCCAGAGGAGGGGGAATCAAACCCCTGCACCTCTGCAGTGACCCAAGCCACTGCAGTCAGATTCTTAACCCATTGCGCCACAGCAGAAACTCCCAAAGTTTTTTATTTAGATAGAAAATATATTGACTTATTTTAGCATCCCATCTAGTTGAAAGGTATTTAGAACTAGACTGTGCGCCTTCCAAGAGCATCTACTATTATGGGTTGAACTGTGTCCCCCTACAAATTCACATGTTGAAGTCCTAACCCCACCACCTCAGAATGTGATCTTGGAAACAAGAGTCATTGCGGATGTAATTTATTAAGACAAGGTCAAACTTGAATATGTCTGGTGTCCTCACACAAAGGAGATATTAGGACGTAGGCACACGGGGAGACTATCATGTGAAAATGAAGGCAGGACGATGCCTCCACAAGCCAAGGAATGTCAAAGATTGCCAGCAATCAGCAGCAGCTAGAAGAGAGTCTTGGCACAATTCCCCCTTGCAGCTCTCAGAAGGAATCGGCCCTGACAGCACCTTGATTTCAGACTCCTGGCCTCCGGACCTCTGAGATAAATAAATTTCTGCTGTTTAAGCAACCCAGTTGGTTGTATTTCGTTACTCTGGCTTAGCAAACGAATCCATCTCCATACCCTAAGAGCTGAAGAAACACCACATCCAGTCACATGAACTGGAAGTCACGGACCTCTGTGAGTAGGCAGGATTAAACAGCCTGAGTCAGGACACCAAAACGCTTTCAACATTTTGAAAGATGGCCTGACAGTTAAAAGAACTGCTTTGATGACTGCAGCTCCAGGACCTGCATCTGACCAAAATCTCTGACCATTAGAATCCTCTAATAATTAGGGTGGTAACTATCATCCTTAGTAGCTGGGCAACCAGTGGTCGGGCTGGTGACACACTTCCCAGTCTTGCCATCCCAAGAAGATTAAGAAGTAGGTATAGAACGACTGAAGAGAGTCAAAACCGAGATATTAGCCCGTTTTGTATTAGGGAAGGATCCTTGTGCACGTGATGTGTGCAGGGTGTCTCTTACCCTCTCGTGGAATCTATAGCCATCTAGGCTGGGGAGGCTCAGAGCTTGTGTCAGCCCATGAGAGTGGATCATTACATCGTCAGGAATTTTGCAAGCTATTAATAAACAGTGTTCCAATCCTTGCCACTGCACTGAAATCTATAGAGGGGGAGCACTGTTGCAACCAATCCTGGCGAAGCTGAAAGAGTTGCCAGTTTAGTGAAGTAATTTGTTTGAGGGCAAAAAGTAGTTTAATAACAGTTGCCATATCAGACTTAATGACAATATGACTATTGGCCATATTGGGAAAAGAGGTAGCAGATTGGGATACAACTCTGTTTGGCTACTGATACGAGAGTTTGGCAAAAATCCTCAAGGACATTCTGTGAGAATCAACTGACTATAGGGCATTTCTAATAAAGATTATTGCAGATTTTTTTCTTATTGGGAAGTTGTGTGCTACGTGTATTTACTCTCATCCCCCATGCCCCACAACTAGCTGTTAAACATTTACCACCACTGGGGAGACAGGTGGTTAACAAATTTTCAGATAACAAGATGAATTCAGGTGGTGGTAAGAGCCATGAAGGCACAAAAGCCGAGTGAGATGGGGGCTGGAGAAAGCTCATGGGGGGTGAATGACCAAAAGCAGCCGGCTGTGTGGAAATGGGAGACATGTTTTGAGTAGAAGGAAGGGTAAGTTCCATGGCCGAGAGGGAGGAAAGAATTTCTATGTTGCTAATATTGTGCTGTTAGCAGAATCTGCACCTGAGATCCCAAATCCAAGGTCTCCACTCACTCCCTTCTTCCCCGATCCATATCCGGGAACCACTCAAGGTCACTGTCCACTTGGCCCCCCCGGAAACACCTGAGGCTGCTGGCTTCTGCCATGGACCCTCAGAGTTCTGTATGGTTTAGATAATAATGGTACTATTCATTCCTTTCTTGTTTCTCTGCTTGGGGGCAACTCAAAGCCCTGGCACCCATATTTTTCCATTTTCCCTGTTCCTAAATTAACAGTGTCTAAACTAGACTCCATTTGAAGCCTCAGGTCCACCTCCCCGCTTTCTCTAAGGGGCAGTTGTAATCCTTTCGAGAGACTCATGGCCAGGCCCGTTTGACGACATGGTTAAAGGCAAGCTATTCCTCATCTGTGCCTTTTCAAAAAATGTTTATTCTCCAGTTTGGCTTTGGAAGTTGACAGCCTTTAAGGTAAAAGGAGACATTTGGGGCAGACGTTTTGATTTCCATACCTTCTGTAATCCCACTTATTTAGTCATTCCTGGTTCCTGAAATCTGGAGGCCTGCCTGGGCTCTGGGGAGAGGTTCAGAGGATGCTTCTTTTCCATATAACAGCTCCACATTCAACGCTTAAATGCCACGGCCCGAATTTATTTCTTAATGATGGTGCAAATGAGTTGAATATTTCACGTTGTCAGCTTTAACTTTCCAAACATCATTAAACAGAACCATTATAGTGATATATTCCGTCCAAGAGATAAATGCTTTGGCTGCAGCATGAAAGAGCTAATTAGTGATTTAAAATATGATGCCTTGCCTTTTCTGCCCTTTCAGTTTATAAAAAGGGAAACTTTCTCCTCTGGAGGCCGAGGGGCTGGTTCTTCTCACCGACTGTCTGCAGAGCGCTTCCCTTATTGCCAGCGCTTATGAACCAGGCCGAAGTGTTTAATTTAGCTAATGAAATTACCAACATCACGTTGACTGCTGACGTGAGAGCCAGCTGCTTGAAGTGTCAGGACAGCTGCTTTGGGAGATGAAAACAAAATCTTAACCACTGCTTCTTGTTCTGAGACTGGCCTCCAAGAAAATGCTGATGAGGAACCCATTCATTTTCCGCTCCTTTTACCACCAGCTAGGATTTCGGAGGTAACGAAACCTAAGTTCGGGAATCAGGGAGCAAAAGCAAAAAATGTACCTCTGAGGCCGAAACAGTGCTTTCTATTACTCACGGCTTTCAGGATCTGTTTTTTCCATTTGGGGACTGTATGACTCAAGGAGTTTGTAAGGAACCACCCGTTGAGGGCCCCATTCACTTGGATAATCGAAGTTCCTCCTGGGGTAAGAAAACAGTCCCTACTTCCGGTCTGACTGGGGCTTAAGTGTTCTGACAATCTGAGCCTCTGTGAGCACGACCAAAGCTTTCCCACTGGGAGGCTTTGCTTCACCTTGTTCTGGTCTGGATGCACCCAGAGACTGGGATACAAAGATGCCTAAAACGGAACAAAAGAAAGAATCCAACAGGCTTGGCACAAGTCCCTTTTGCCAAGGCTGGGGCAGCACGGGGCAGAGGGAAGCAGCGTGCAGCCCAGAGATCCTGTAATTCTTTTCAGCCTGAGCTCGGACCAGGCATGGTTTCTTTAACTAACATCCTGCCTAGCACATCTGGTAGAAAACGGCGTTGCCTCTAGGCAAGGAAATATAAGCGATTAGCCAAATGGGTCATTTTTAAAAAAGAGTGCCATGAGGGGAGCGCCAGTTGCCTCTTGCCTTCCTTTTCTGTCCTTCTCTCTCTCTCTTCCTTGTGCTAAGCAAGCCAGAAGTGAACCAAATAAGTTTGAAGGTCGAATTGGCTTTATAAGGTGATTCATGAAAGAGCCGCCTCCCATGTGGGAACTAAATGGGGGTTCAGAGGAGGACAAATGGAAGGGCTTTAGGGAAAGGAGGTGAGGGGCAGGGAAGTCATTAGCAAAACAAAACAAAACAAAACAAAAAAA
>PVHT021183617.1:8555579-8678113 GCA_004024745.2 Catagonus wagneri
TTTTTTTTTTTTTTTAACACTTAGGTTTTACTGTTTTTGTTTGTTTTTCGGCCAGACCTGCGGCATGTGGAAGTTCCTGGGCCAGTGTCACAGCCTTGACAAATGCTGGATCCTTTAATCACTAGACCACCAGGAAACTCCAACACTTGGTTTTTAAAGATTGAACACAAGCATGCACACACACACACACACCCCAAAACACACACAGACACCCCCCTCAAAAAAAAAAGCAAAATAAAACTAAACAAACTGTACGTTTTGCCTGTCAATCAGAGGCAAAAACCAAAGCTGGCCCTAGGTCAAAAAGACAAAAATATCTTTGATGATGCAGCTTGTCATGTGTTGGATGATTCAGTAAGATCGTTGTTCCTCATCTCATTTCTAAGACTTCCTAAGTTCATCTTTTCCTCATTTTTCATCATTTTCACCATTTTCTTCTAATGGCTAAAATAGTATCTTTTTGTGCTCTTCACACTCAGTGTACTCTGCTGGTTGAGTGAACCTGGCCAATAAGTCTCCAAATAAGAAAACAGAAAAAAAACTTTTTTAAGAAAACCATCAGTTGAAGAAAAAAAATTTTTTAAGAAAACTATCATTTGAAGAAAACTAAAAGTTGTGAGTTAAGTTTTATTTGGGGAACTTACTAAGGACTATGGCTTGGGAGACAGCCTCAGGGACATCTCAGGAAATGCTCTGAAGAGTTAAGGGACAATATAGGGGGCTTTTTTTTTTTTTTTTGCTGGGGAAAAAATATGTAGTCAAACATCAAAAGAATACTGCTAATCACAAAAAACAGACATCTCAAGTTAACAATCTTAGTGCTTTTCTATGTGTGGGAAGATGAAAAAAAATCTGGGTTCACTGAAAATTTTTTCAAATTGAAGGAGAGCTGATTTATAATGTGTTGGTTTTAGGTGCACAGCAAGGTGATGCAGTTATATACTTTTTCAGATTCTTTTCCCTTATAGGTTATTACAAAATACAGAGTATAGTTCCCTGTGCTATACAGTAAGTCCTCACTGGGTTCATTAAAATTATTCCTTAGATATGCATCTTAAGCATCTAGGGCCAATATCTAAAGCACAGAATGCTTCCTGTTTTTCTCCATCCTGAATTCCTCTCAAGGTGCACATCAGTGGATGGTATAGTGGCTAATGGCTTGATCCTTGTAGAACTGGGGTGGCGGGCAATATTCTTGGTTTACCGGAATGGCAGTCAGTATTCCCTGTCTATAGAGATATTACTATGAAAGGGATGAAGAGCCTTCCAAGGCCATGGTTCTCAAGCTGTGTTCCTAAGGTGCCCAGGGTGCTGCAGCGAACTCATAGGGATGCCACAGGATATTTGAGAACTTTGAGAGAAGTACAGCATCTGTCCAGATGGTGCACTGACTATAAGCTCAAGGTAGTTCACAGGATCAGCATTAAACTCTCTGGCATCCTCTACTGTGGCACATACCTGTGAAATACTGTGCAAAGCAATGCAGAACAGGGAATAAGGACAATGGTGTCCAGTTATTGAAATAAATTTCCAGGCCCAAAGTGGAGCCACTCCTGCCCTAGGTACTGCATCACTTAATTAGTAATTTATTTCTTCTTCTTCTTCTTCTTTTTTTTTTTTTTTTTTTGTCTTTTGTCCTTTTAGGGCTGCACCCGCAGCATATGGAAGTTCCCAGGCTAGGGGTCGAATCGGAACTACAGCTGCCAGCCTACACCACAGCCACAGCAACACCAGATCTGAGCCACATCTGCGACTTACACCATAGCTCACGGCAATGCCAGATCCTTAACTCACTGAGTGAGGCCAGGGATTGAACCCACAACCTCATGGTTCCTACTCAGATTCGTTTCCCCTGCGCCATGATGGGAACTCCCCTAATTAGTAATTTCTTGATGTGAGTTCTTTGGAAGAGAACTCAAGGAAGGTCTAGGAGACCAAAAGCCTTCCTCTAAAAAGAAGAAACGGGGCACAGAGAGGATTTTGGACCTGGAAGGACCCCACAGGATCTGCTTGTGATACACACACACACACACACCCCTTTCTGGCTATCAATTTATTCAACACAAGACAATCTCCTCCACTTTCACCAAGGTGGCTGACTGAGGCAGGAGATAGATGGGTCACAGGCTGAGCAACTGGAATCTGTCCCCTGTGGACAGATACTTCAAGATAAAGATTATGACAGGAGGAGGGAGGAGCTGAGTCCTGGTTGGATAAAAGATAAAGAGACCACCCATTTCTCATTCTTGAAGTCAAGACACCTCTGGACCGACACATGCGCAGAAAGCTTCCTCGGGTGTCAGGCAAGGGAGGGGCGCCAGATCATAGCACATCCTATCAACTTCCCAGAGACCCTTGTGCTAGAATCCATCTTGGCTAAAAGCTGCGTGTGCACAAAGGGGAGGGCCCTGAATCAGGCCAAATGTGGGCTCGAGTCCAGACTAATCAAGATGATTGGCCAGAGAGAGCCCAGAAGGACTGTCCCCATACAGCTGATTTAAACAGCCTCCAAAGCCCGTGTCACACTTTTTTCTCTCTTAACTCCATCTCTCTGTTTCTGCCTCACCCACCCGTACTTTCTCCATACCTGTCTTTTCTCTTAATAAAAACTTTATTTGCCTCACTATTCTCAGTCTCTTTGCCAAATATTTTCTCCAAAGGGACGAGGATTGGAGACCTTCATCAAGCCTGCTGGCCCTTGTGGTCTAGTGGTTAGGGTTCAGTGCTTTCAGACCATAGCCATCTGAGGACATGACCTTGTCCGTGGCCAAATTCACCTCTAAATTAGAATATGGTTGGGCTTGGCTTTCTTATTCACACCAGGGGGGCACAGCGCTTGTCTGTAGGTGTCTCTGCAGGTTTCTCCTCAGGTTAAGTCTTACAGGTCACTCTCCTGAGTCCAGGGCTTTGGGCCTTGACCTGCCAGGCTCCGGACGGCTGTGGCTCGCTCAGGGGGTGGGTGGAGGTAATCACAGAGCTACTGAGACCCTCCTCAGTAAGGTTCCAGGTAAACTGTTCTCTCACACAGCTTTATCATTTGAGAGAGTGAATGGCCGTTGTGATGTGAAGACTGGGCACATTCTTGCCTGCCAGGTCAGGGCTATCAGGAAGCAGACTTTACTACCCTGTGATATGTCTCTCTGGCATATGGTTTTAAGCTGGTTATCTTCTGAGAAACAGCAGACTTCAGAAGAGCTCTGAAAACTTGGTAGGAGGTTTTGTAAGAACCACTTGCACTTGTAAGGGACATCTCCATTTGTAAGAGAGTCTCCTACCTCTTTGCTGGAAGAGGAGTCTGACCAGGATCTCTGGACACCCTTAATCAGTGGCTAAGGCAAAGACTTAAATCTGCATCACAATCACCCTGGTTTACTTGCTCTTCCTGGTTACCTCCCATAACTGACTCTCCCCACTCTCAACATCCTGTTCTGTCTTTAATTAAGGAGTATTTAAGGTGAAGGCTTTGGCCATTTTGGTGAGTTACTCATTTTTCCTGGGTTTCTCTCAAGTATACATGTTGCTAAACTTTGGTTTTCTCCTGTTAATCTGTCCCATGTCAATTTAATTCCCAGAGCAACCAGAAGAACCTAGAAGGGTAGAGGAAAGTTTCTTCAGCCTTGATAAGGTGTGTAGGCATGGGGTCACCCTTTTTGGCCACCATCACGCTCTCCTTAAAAAAGAGTTCCTAAGTGGCAATCTGGGCCTTCCTGGGCATCAACATCTTGACGCTGCTGCCTGCAGGGCTGGAGCTGGAAAGCACCCAGGTCTGTTTGAGCAAGATTATTTGGGTAGTAAGGTGATGAACAGATTGAAAAAAAGAGAGGTCCTGTGAGTAAACACCTGATATTTTAGCTGCCTGCAATCGTAATTATGAGCCAACCATACAGTGAGGTTCTGTGGCCACCCAGCAATCTTACATCAATCTTAGAGGAATTTAGCAGCCACATCAAGAAAGGATAGAGCCGTTCTAGACCCTGCATTTGGTCAGATCGTGTCTGTGATACCATTATTCAGTTCTAGGACCTACATTTTAAAACAGGCAATATTGTGACAAACATTCTCTCCTTGACCAAACTTAGGCTCCTCTGAGCCCTGTTTTCAACTAGGCCTTGACCTTGGCCCGTGTCCTATCTTCAGCCTGCCTAGCGCCCCTGGTAGTAAGAATCCTGCTAAACCAGTTTAGTTAGAATCATCCTATCCTTGAGGTTGCTTCCTACTAATTTTCATCCACTGACCCCTCACTCAGCTCATTGGCTATAAATCCCCAGCTGTCGTGGCTGTATTTGGAGGTGGGCTGAGTCGCTCTCTCCTATTACAATACCTCAGTTGCAACAGTCTTGACTAAAGTCTTCCTTAACATTTTAACAAGTGTCAGAATAATGTTTTCTTTAACAATTGACACATTACAAAATGTCGTAAGAGGGGAAAGGTCTTGAAATCATATTACTTTGGGTACAGTTAAAGGGTTTAGGGCTTAATTACAGAGATGCGACTGAAAATACAGCACAGGAGTTTGCATTATGGCTCAGTGGATACTAGCCCAGCTAGCATCCATGAGGACGCAGGTTCGATCCCTGGCCTCGCGCAGTGGGTTAAAGGTCCGGTATTGCAGTGAGCTGTGCTGTAGCTGGCAGACACAGCTTGGATCCAGCGTTGCTGTGGCTGTGGTGTAGGCTGGCAGCTAAAGCTCCGATTAGACCCCTAGCCTAGTAACTTCCATATGCCATGGGTGCAGCCCTAAAGAGACAAAATAAAATAAAGTAAAAAAGATAAATAAAGGTAAAACTAAAAACATAGCACAGTTTTTGCTCTGCCTGTACGTCAATTACCGTGCAGTGGGGGTTTCCACTGGGACAGTCTAAGGACTCAGGAGTGGGGCCCGTCTAGAGGTTTGGTAGGAGCTTCTCTCCAGGAATGAATCAAAGGAGGGACCAAGGAGGCCTCTGGGGGAAATGCAGTCAGGTAGAGAGAGCCCAGAGGAAACAGTGTCTGGGGAGGGTGGAGAAATAGTCCTTTCCGCTCTAGGCTCTTCTGGTCTAAGAATGAACATTGACATTCTGAAACACATTAACAGAGAAACTCAAACAGAGTTTAATACCATGTAGACATGGCCGAAATCCAGAAAAACGGAGTAACTTGCCTAAATGGCCAGAGCTCGAGCCTTAAATACCTTCCTTCCTCAGCTAAAGACAAGAGGGTGTTGAAAGTAGGTAGAGTCAGTCCTGGGAGTTTACCAGGAAAAGCACAGTAAACAAGGGTGCTTATGAGGCAGATTTAAGTCACTGCCTCCTCCATTGGTTTAAGTGTTTTTAGAGATTTGATCGCACTTTTCTTCCAGGCACAGAGAGGGAGACAGGCTTACAAATGAAGGTTTTTCTCTACAAATGTAAATGCGCCTGTAAAAGAGCAATTCCTGCTTGGTTTTCAGAGTCCTTCCCAAACACACTGTTTGTCAGAAAATAACCAGGTTAAAACAATTGCTCTGCGAAAGAGATGTTATTTCAAGGTGGCAAATTCTGCTCCCCTACATAGAGACTGGGTCGCTTAGCGCAGTCTCCTCATCAGGACTGTTGAGTGTGTCCTGGGCAGAGGGGAGATAAAAATGAAAACAGGAGCTCCCTTCGTGGCTCAGTGGTTAACGAATCCGACTAGGAACCATGAGGTTCGATCCCTGGCCTCGCTCAGTGGGTTAAGGATCCGGCGTTGCCGTGAGCTGTGGTGTAGGTTGCAGACGCGGCTCGGATCCCACATTGCTGTGGCTGTGGCGAAGGCCGGCCGCTACAGCTCCTGTTAGACCCCTAGCCTGGGAACCTCCATGTGCCACGGGTGCGGCTCTAGATAAAAGGCCAAAAGACAAAAAAAAAAGAAAAAAAATGAAAACAGCTCTGTTAGCATCTCTAGAAGCTGTTAGAAGAGAATGGCTGCTCCACTTAGGTTCCCCTTCCTCATTTTCTTCATCCCAACGAGGCATTCATGTGGGGGGTTCTCATGCTCTTGTCTGGACCCTGTCCAAGTAGCGGAACAGATGGTGCTGATAAAGGGTCTAGAAAGCAACTAGACCAAGGACGAAGGACTGGAGGCCTCACCTGGTGTCAGGAACCCTGCTTTTGCCAGGATGAAAGGGCGCATTTGGCCAGCGAAGGTGACACACTGAACTTAGGTGGGATTTGCGAAGAGCTGGGGTCCCTATTATTTAGGTAGGTGGGACAGAACCTAAGAAATACAGCTCTAGGACTGTACCTTTGACAGGATGCTCATTTTTACCCCCAGGACGCTCTTGCCAGGCCTTTGTAAAGATAGTCATTTCTATGACCGTAGTCACAGATTTGTACCTACCTTCCTAATCCTAAAAGTTCCTGCCTAGTAACCTGGTATACAGTAGGGGCCTGGTATACAGCAGGGGCTCAGACATTTAATTTACAGTAGATTTGAGAAAACGTTATGGGATAATCATTTATCTTTAAATCCAATTCAATAATAATTGAATAATAATAATAACGACAGTAATAATAATAGATGATGTTTGCCAAGGATCTAGGTGCTTTCTGAGCACTGTCTCATTTAATGCTCCAGGCAGCGCTGCCTGGTAATTACCAGCTCCATTTGATAGAGGAGAAAAACAGTACCCCTGAGACGGGCACAGCTGGGTGGTAAGCCCCTCTGTGTTCGTGCACAGATGTGCATAGATGTATGCAGATGTTCCCTAAATAGAAGACTTCAGTTCAGGGAGGCTGAGTTTGGGGCCAGGTCTATCTGACCATGAAATATGTACAGATTCCACTACTTTTTTCGAGAATGAGAATGTTTTGTGCCTCCTCTAGTATGCCAAGTCCTACAAGGCAGAGAAGAGGGGGACAGAGGATGCTTTCTCTAGGGGCCCACTGAATGCGACCAAAAAGAGAGCAAAATCCACGCACAGTGTAATACGGGATAACCTCTCTGCCTAACGAGGCCATTCAAAGTGCTTGTTCATTTACTCAGTGCCTTCTGTGTGTCAGGTGCTATTCAGTGTACTGGGAATACAGCTGCATGGCCTGGTTTGGGTCCAGATTCTTAGTTCTTTAGCTTTATTTTTGCAGCTCTGATAAGTGTCTGTTTTTAGGAATTGTTTCTGTTTTTGTCTTTTTAGGGCTGTACCCAAGGCATGTGGAAGTTCCCAGGCTAGAGATTGAAACAGAGCTGCAGCTGCCAGCCTGCACCACAGCCACAGCAACGTGAGATCTGAGACACATTTGTACCTATACCACAGCTCACGGCAATGCTGGATCCTTAACCCACTGAGCGCCGAGGCCAGGGATCGAACCTGGGTCCTCACACATACTAGTCAGGTTCAATAAAAGCCGAGCCACAACAGAACTCCTGTTTTTAGGATTATTTAATTTGGTTCTGGTCCCCAGACAAGTCAATCTGATTTGGGTGCATCTCACCCATGATTTCCTTACAACTTGGTGAGTCATTGAGTTACCACGAAAAAATAAAAAACATGAGGATGTTATGAGGTATCCGTTTTCTATTATTTTAATAACTTAAAAAATAATGAAAAGGCAAGTGAACCATTAAAATCAGCTGTAATTCTATCACTGACAATGACTGCCATGAAGGTCAGTGTTGTTTTTTTTCTCCTTGTCTTTGTAGGGCCCTGAATATGGAAGCTCCCAGGCTAGGGTTGAATTGGAACTGTAGCTGCCGGCCTACACCACAGCCTCAGCAACACGGAATCTGAGCCATATCTGCAGCCTACACCACAGCTCAGGACAACACCAGATCCTTAACCCACTGAGTGAGGCCAGGGATCGCACCTTCCTCCTCATGGATACTAGTCAGGTTCATTACAGCTGAGCCACAGCAGGAACTCCACCGGTGTCTTCTTTTGTACACACAGATATGCATGCTCACACACACACACACACATAAACACACACACATTTTCCTTCTTTTTTTGTACAAAACTGTGATCTCTGTCTCATAACTTTTTTGGTTTTGTTTTTAAATAAAAATAACTTTTCCCCTCAACTATAAACAAAATCTGTGCATATTGCATGGAGACCAGAAGACATGGAAGTGTATAAGAAGGAAGTATTCCTGTTTTGTCTGTGAGTCTGAAAGGACAGTTCTGAAGCACTGCCCTATTTTGTAGGGTTCAGGCAGGAAGGAAGGGAGGAAAGAGAGATCTTCACTTCTCTTTCTGCTCATGACACTTACGACACCGGTGTGGATTTTCCACACCGAGCTATTCTGCAGTTCTCTGCAGACACCAACTGGGTGTCTTATAATTTAATTCAATTCTGACACTCTCTGCCTGGAGACAGCACAGATAGCATCAGACCCCTCAAGGTAAGGGCTCAGTCCCACAAGACTGTCCCCACTTCAGATGCCAATCCCAAGTAGCAGGTCCCCAGGCCAATCACAACTCCTGTTCCTGCTTGTCTGCAAAATTGGAAGTTTCCGTGACTCTCTCCTTGGGTTCAATAATTTGCTAAAATAGCTTACAGAACTCAGGGCAACACGTTTACCAGTTGTTGATAAAAGATGCAACGTGGGAATAGCCAGATGGAAGAGATGCATAAGGTAAGGTATATAGGAAAGGACACAGCTTCCAAAACTTCTCCAGATGTGCCACCCTCCCAGCACGCGGCTATGTTCACCCACCTGGAAGCTCTCCGAACTCCTTTGGTTAGGATTGTTGTGGAGGTTTCCTTCGGTAGGAACAACTGCCCAAATCGCTGACCATTAATGATTAACTCCATCTCCAGCCTCTCTCCCCTCCCTCAAGGTGGGGAGATAGGGTTGAAAATCCCAACCCGCTAATTATATGGTTGGTTCTTCTGGTGCAGAGCCCCCCTATCTGTAACCAGCAGGACCCTATGAGGCCATCCTAGGACAGACCTCTCCCCCATAGGTTCTGCTTTAGCTCCTCTCTGAAGTACTTAGGCAATAGTACCTGACACGTATTTCCTGATGTTTTCAGATGCTAAAATGACCAAGGATAGGAGAAATTATCTGCTTGATGATCATGAGCGCAGAGCCCCCAGACCTTCTGCACTTAAGGATGGCTCACCATCAACCAATCAGAGTCCTGTGCACATCACTTACCCCAGGGTGCCTCTTCCTCACCCTGTCTTTAAAAATGCTTTGCTGGAACCTATTACGGAGTTCAGGGGTTTTGAGCATGAGCCACCCATTCTCCTTGATTGGCCCTACGATAAACATTTCTCGGCTCCAAGCTCAATGTTTTGGTTTGTTTGATGTCACTGTATATCAGGCACCTGAAATTACATTCAGTAACTCATTCTTAGGGGCTTTTTAAAAGTCACCTCATTAACATAAACTCATTTTGGGTTGGAAGGGGTTTGTTGTGAAGAATAAAATATTATAACCAAAGATAATCCTTTCACCTCTTATCACTTAAGAAATTATAAGGGTTTTAAGAGCTCTGTGCCAGGATCTGGGAAGGAAGACCAAATATGTATTTCTCTCTCTCTCTCTCTTTTTTTTTTTTTTGTCATTTTAGGGCCACACCCGCGGCATATGGAGGTTCCCAGGCTAGGGGTCTAACAGGAGCTGTAGCCGCCGGCCTACACCACAGCCACAGCAACGCGGGATCCGAGCCGCGTCTGCAACCTACACCACAGCTCATGGCAACGCTGGATTGTTAACCCACTGAGTGATGCCAGGGATTGAACCGGCAACCTCAGGGTTCCTAGACAGATTCGCTTCCACTGTGCCATGACGGGAACTCCTGTATTTCTTATTATATCCCAAGAACACAGTTGGGCAAGAACGTCTTTGGGGATGTGCACAGCTGGAGCACTGGTTCTGGAAGGACTTCCCTCTGCTCAGGATGTGGGCGCCATCTCTGCTCTCGACCAGTGTTGAGATCATCCTTAGAACAGAAAGAGGAACTTGTTGGGTGGTTCGGTCAGGACACTGCTTACAAACAGAATAAAACGGAAAGCCATCCAGGAGGAGAGGAGAGGAGAGACTGACAGGCTTCAGATGGTGGTGTGAAAATTAATGAACAGAAACTTCGTTTAAAATGGAGGCAAAAAGAGGAGCTTTAACACCTTATCACTTGACCTCAATTGCAGACCCCACAGGAAGAGATACGCCTTGCAACTCCAAAAGGAAGAAGGTTACTATTTTACTACCCAGCAGGAGGAAGGAAGGATTTCTCCTTATTCAGCAACAATTCAGCCAATGAAAGGCTCTTCTGCTTTGAACTTCCAGCTCCCTCCAATGGACTCTTTGCTTATAACAGCCCCTCCCAATCCCTTATCTGTTCTATAAAAGAATGATCCTTGCCTTGTTCTCTGCCTGACTTTGTCTGTAGTTGGTCACAGATTGTATGTCCCAAATTGCGATTCTTTGTTGTGTCCCAAATAAACCCGTTTTACTGGTGAAATTACTGGCTGTTTTATTGTTTTAGGTCAATAATGGTTTCTGACAAGCAACCGCAAGACTGCTGCTGTGACCAGAAGCCCAAGACAACAGCTCAGTAGTGTACATGGAGCAGAATTAGGCCTCTTCATTTCCCTAGTAAAGATACTGTAGGCCAGTGATTCTCAAATCTGAGCCTGCCTTAGAATTACCTGGAGTGGGTCGTTAAAATAGATTTGCTGGGCTTCATCCTCAGAGTTCCTGATTTTAACACAATATTTGTGGGCTTGAGAATTTGCATTTCTAAGAAGTTTCTAAGTGATGCCAAAGTTGCTGATCCAGGGGCCATGCTTTGAAAACCACCACTATAGGCTAAAAAAGGAATCAGAAATTACAGATAATCCCTCAGTAGGGGAGCAGAATTTGCCATCCTAAGATATGTCTCTTTGGGATAATAATGGTTTTAAGCTGCTTATTTTCTGAGAAATAGCAGACATGGAACAGGCTCTGAAAACCAAGTAGAAGTTGCCCTTTTGTAGGAAACATTTTTATCTGCACAGGAAATCTCCATCTGCAAGACTGTACCAGGAAGAAGAGGATGGCCAAATCTCCAGGATGAAGGAGGCAATGATTTAAATCTGCATCACAATCACCCTTGTTTATCGTGCTTTTCCTGGTAACCTTGCATAACTGACTCTCCCCACCCTCTACATCTTTTTTTTTTTTTTGGTCTTTTTGCCTTATCTAGGGCCGCACCCGTGGCATGTGGAGGTTCCCAGGCTAGGGGTCTAACAGGAGCTGTAGCCGCCGGCCTTCGCCAGAGCCACAGCAATGCGGGATCTGAGCCGCATCTGCAACCTACACCACAGCTCACGGCAACACCGGATCCTTAACCCACTGAGCAAGGCCAGGGATTGAACCCGCAACCTCATAGTTCCTAGTCAGATTCGTTAACCACTGAGCCACGACGGGAACTCCCTCAACATCTTCTTTTATCCTCAGTTGGGGATGGTATATAAAGTTTGGTCTTCAGCCATTTTAGCGATCTACTCCGTTTTCCTGGGTCTTGTCCATGTATACAGATTATTAGTCTTTGTTTGATTTTCTCCTCTTAATCTGTCTCATGTCAATTTAATTCTTAGCACAGCCAGAGGATTTAGAAGAGCAGAGGAAAATGTCTTCTCTCCAACATTATTCAGGATGACCTGAAACCCACAGAATACATATGTGGTTGAGGGCTAAGAAATGAAAACCTATTCTCTTGGAGTGCCCCAGACCTGGAGGCAGATTCTGGGAAAACAATTTCAATAGACCTAGGTCAGTGCTACCCTAGATTGGCTCAGGTCACAGTCTAAATGATTACGCCTGATCTCTTATCTATATACACTGAGTGGGACTGATTCATTGATGGTGTTTGGAGACCATTGACTGAAACTGCCCACTTTGGCCAGGCAGGGTAATAACCTCTTGTGTGAGGTGTCTCACAACAGGAGGTCCTGAAGTGCCCACTGAAAACTAACCAAGAGAATTTAGGGGGGCTCGAGAGGAGGGAGGAGGAGCCAGCCCATAATATGTCCTGCCAACCTCCCAGAAACCCTCACGCTGGAATCTACCTTGGCTGAAAGATGCACGTGCTGCCAGGAAAGGCCCCAAGTCAGACCAAATATAGGCATCAGCAGGATGACTGGCCAGGGTGACTGGAAACTAACCCCATTACCGTAAAACCTGAAACTGTGAGACACGTAACAAAGCAGTTCTCTTGGTTTCCCTTACCCTGCTGCGCTCCACCCAGGCTCCCGTTCACAATAAAATCTTTTGCTTTGTCAGTACATGTGTATCCTCAGACAATTTATTCCTGAATACTGGACGAGAGCCCACACTTGGGCCCTAGAAGAGGTCCCTCTTTCAGTAACAACTGTGTTGCCAAACATAAATTTATGTGCCTGATGTACAATAAGGCCAGACAAGCTGAAATGTCAGGGTTTGGACCAGAGAGCTTTACTGCTGGACCAAAGAAGGGGAATTGGTGGCTTGTGCTTAAAAACCTCAAACTCCTTGCTTGACGCTGCGGTAAACCTTTTCTGCTCCAAACTCTGATGTTTGTTTTGTTTGGCCCCACTGTGCATCGAGGACACAAACTTGTGTTCAGTAACGATTCTGGCTCAGTTTCAGGAACAGACCAGCTTAGCTAGAAGAGTTTTGTAATCATCAACTCTGTAAAGCCAGTATCACTTTCTTAAAAATGCTTGCGATACCTGATTAAATGAGCATTGCACTCAGAAATGACTCTCCAGGCCCTGGTTGCATGACAGATTTGCCCAATTATATCTTGGTGAAAGGAGGCCATATTGTTAAATAATCCGTATCAGTTTCCTATTGCTGTTGCAGCAAACTACCACAAACTCAGTGGCTCCAAATAACACAAATTCACTACCTTCTGAAGGTCTGAGGTCTGAAGAGGGCTAAAATAAAGGGTCTGTAATCCTTCTGGAAGTTCCAGGAGAGAATACATTTTTTTGCCTTTTCCAGATTCTAGAGGCCCACCTGTGTTCCTTGGCTTGTAGCCCCTTGCCCTGTCTCTAAAGCCAGCAGTGTTGGCATCTTCAAATCTCTGTCACCTTTGATTTAGCTTAAAAGAGTCAAACAGACATACAAACATAAAAAGAATTAACAACTGTCTACAGATCTTTATGATCCAATAATCATTCCCTTTCAGAAATCACTAAATAGATCATAAATCAAATTCCCAGTCATTGCTCTCACCAATGGAGAAAAACTTAATGGCCACAAACAAACCAAAACACAAAATTAGTAAAGGCAGATTTCAAATTAGAAAAACAGAGTAGGCAAATTTCTATCAGCTCTGTCAGGTGAAGCCACTAGACATCTCATCCGTGACCTTCAAAACTGTTAGAGGATAGTTTTCAAAATGGTAAAATCCTGACCCTCATTCAAATATCAATTTGATACATGTCAAAGGTTTTATTTTACTCATTATTTACCGGTGAAACCAGACAGAAGTTACAACCAGTTCAAAGGAGAAGCCAAAGAATAGACATATGTATAGATCAGGAATATTGAAATGAATTTACAAGTGGATACAAAATGACTTTTTTCACAGTGGGTTAAGGTTGTCCCTCCACTAGATAGATTTTATTTGCATGTCTATCATCAAGAATTATTTGCATTGCTATTGCTTTGTTACAAAATATAGAGTTCTAAAATAGCCTCGTCATATTCTTGGAAGCTCCAGCATTCCATTGGAGGAATATCCAGTAGTCTCTTTTATTTATTTCAAAGGCTTCAACGTTTCTTTAGAGTCTTATTGACTCGGTTCTTCAACAATAATACATTTTTTACAAAATGAGATGCTGATGTCATTGAATATGCAGACTATAGTCATAACGCTGGGGTCCACCATTTTTAGCTGTGTGGCCTTAGGAAAGGTAAGTGATGTCCTAAAAGCCAGATCCAACCTACAGCCTGTTTTCGTAGAGTCCTTGAGCTCAGAATGGCTTTTATATTTTTTAATGATTAAAAAAATCAAAAGAATAATATTCCTTCAATTTCTGCTATACATCAAAGTGACCCAGTCATACACACACACATATATACATATACATATATATGTATATATATATGTATACATACATACATACACACACACATACATATACATTCTTTTTTTCACACTATCTTCCATCTTGTTCTAACTCAAGAGACTGGACATAGTTCCCTGTGATGTACGGCAGGACCTCACTGCTTATCCATTCTAAATGTAATAGTTTGTATCTACGAATCCCAAACTCCTCTTCCCTCCCACTCTCTCCTCCCCCTGTAACCACAAGTCTGCTCTCCATGTCCATGATGTGTTTCCGTTTTGTAGATAGGTTCATTCGCACCATATTTTAGATTCCACATATAAGTGATATCACATGGTATTTGTCTTTCTATTTCCAAGTTGGTTCACTTATTATGAGACTCTCTAGTTGCATCCATGTTGCTGCAAATGGCATTATTTTGTCCTTTTTGATGGCTGAGTAGTATTCCATTGTATATTTGTACCATATCTTCTTAATCCATTCTTCTGTCGATGAACATTTAGGTTGCTTCCATGTCCTGGCTATTGTGAATAGTGCTGAAATGAACATAGAGGTGCATGTATCTTTTTCAGTGAAAGCTTTGTCTGGCTACATGCCCAGGAGTGGGATTGCTGGATCATGTGGTAGATAATATTTAGTTTTCTGAGGTACCTCCATACTATTTTCCATAGTGGTTGTGCTGATTGTCATTACCACCAACAGTGCAGGAGGGTTTCCTTTTCTTCACACCCTCTCCAGCATTTGTTATTTGTTGACGTACTAATGATGGCCATTCTGACCAGTTTGAGGTGGTACATAGTAGTTTTGATTTGTATTTCTGTAATAATTACTTATGTTGAATATTTTTTCATTTGCCTACTGGCTAACCATGTATCTTTGGGGAAAAAAATCTCTATTTAGGTCTACTGCCCACTTCTTTTTCTTTTCCTTTTTTTTTTAAGGGCCACACCCACAACATATGGAGGTTCCCAGGCTAGGGGTTGAATGAGAGATACAGCTGCCAGCCTACACCACAGCCACAGCGACACAGCATCCGAGCCACACCTGCAACCTACACACAGCTCATGGCAACACCAGATCCTTAACCCACTAGGCGAGGCCAGGAATCGAACCTGTGTCCTCATGGATACTAGTTGGGTTTGTTATCGCTGAGCCATGATGGGAACTCCATGATTTCCCATTAATTTTAATTTCAGTTTCCCTGTGGCCATTTAAGGGAATTACTGGTAATAATTTACTATAGAATACCCCAGAGTCCCATCAAATCCGGAAACAAACAATATGAGAGCCCTCCCTTGGGAGCAGATACGGGGACACTCAAGTTGAAGAATATGCAAAGGACCTTTGAGAACTATCTTTTTTCCAGTGTCCCAGTTGATTTTAAATGAGACAAAGGTCCTCAGGCTAGAGTTTTGATAGTGGACCCCTAGGAGGGTATGATAAGAGAGACCAAAATATTATTCTAGGTCTCTGGCCTTGGAGCTGTTATAGCTATAAGGCCAATGGCCTAGCAGATTTTTCTTTGTGTTCTTGCTCTAAGGTCCTTTCAAAATGCAGAACTGTGGTTATGAACTCAGACTGGTGGCCACCCCCATCCAATTTTCTGCATTTTTAATCAATCCACTAATTTCAGTAGATAGTCATTTACAAATAGGGCTGCTGGAGCAGTTTGGGTGACCCTGCTTACTATACAGAACCTGAATGTCATAGGAAGACGGCTTTTAAGTGGACTCTCTGCCACAGATTCACCTTTCTTTTGTTTTCATGATTGACTAATAGACCAATCAGTGGAAACCCTAGGAATAGCTTATAAAAGGTCAGTTTTTCTCTCTGATCTTTCTTTATTAATATATAGAAATGCAATTTTTTTGTGTTTTTTTTAGGTCTGCACCCTCGGCATATGGGAGTTCCCAGGCTAGGGGTCAAATTGGAGCTACAACTGCTAGCCTACACCACAGCCACAGCCACAGCCACAGCAACACAGGATCTGAGCCTTGTCAGCTATCTACACCACAGCTCATGGTAATGCCAGACCATTAACCCACTGAACAAAGCCAGGAATTGAACCCGCGTCGTCATGGATACCAGTTTCATTAACCACTGAGACATGATGGGAACTCTTGTGTATTTTGTATCCTTCAACTTTACCAAATTTATTGATGAGGCCTAAGAGTTTTCTAGTGGCGTCTAGGACTTTCTAGATATAGTATCATATCATCTGCAAAGAACGATAATTTTACTTCATCTTTCCCAGTTTGGATTGTTTTTATTTTATTTTTTAATTTTTTTGTCTTTTTCCATTTTCTAGGGCTGCACCTGCGGCATATGGAGGTTCCCAGGCTGGGGTTCTAATTGGAGCTACAGCTGCTGGCCTTCGCCACAGCCACAGCAACGCGGGATCTGAGCCACGTCTGCAACCTACACCACAGCTCATGGCAACGCCGGATCCTTAACCCATTGAGCAAGGCCAGGAATCGAACCTGCAATCTCATGTTCCCAGTCGGATTCGTTAACTACTGAGCCATGACGGGAACTCCTGTTTTTATTTTTTGAACTCCACTAGTATCCATGAGGACACAGGTTCGATCCCTGGCCTCACTCAGTGGGTTAGGGATCCAGCATTGCCATGAGCTGTGATGAAGGTCTCAGACAGCTGGGATCTGGCTTTGGTATGGCTGTTGCTGTGGCTGTGGCCTAGGCTGGCAGCTGCAGCTCCAATTTGACCCCTAGCCTGGGAACTTCCATATGCCACAGGTGCAGGCCTAAAAAGACAAAAAAAAAAAAAAAAAAAAGAAAGAAAGAAAAAAAATTAACGGGCAATCTTGCCAAATTCTAGTTTATATCAAAACAATGCTTTCTACTTTAAACCCTACTCTCATAGGCCAACAAACCCCTCAGGATGGAAAAAAGCTTTCCATAGTGGAGGTTATTAATAAAGTTCAGAGAGAATTTCTATCTCAATCAGTGAAAATGACTCTAGAATATTTTACTGAAAAGCATTCCTTTTTGCAATTTGACACAGCCCCAATCGATCTATTAGGCAGAGATCTTATTTTTTTTTTAATTAAAAGGGCTAACATGTTTTGCTTCCAATGGAGACCTCATTTCAGAATTTCCTGACAACCCAGACCTGATCTTTGACCTTAATTCAATCTGTCCTTGATACAGAAGAGGAAGAATTCCAACACAAGTCCCCTAAATTACTTAAGATGCCAAAAAATTTCTAGTGCTGAAACTGGGAGAATAAAAAGTTCAGAGCCGTGGAGTTCCCTGGTGGTGCAGCAGGTTAAGTATGCAGCATTGTCACCGCTGTGTCTCTGGTCGCTGCTGTGGCACAGATTTGATCCCTGGCCTGGGAAATTCCATTTGCCATGGGTAGGGCCAAAAAAAAAGGTGCAGTGCCTGTATAAGATGCAGATAGATATTACTAAGCTTCTTCCTAAATTGCCTCAATGAAAATTATATTCCTAAATGTAAATGAACTATACCCACTGAATCATGAGGCCATATAAGGCCCCACACTTCTATCAGAAAACCTAATCACCCAGAGACGAATCATTCCTTGTACCAGCCCTTGCAACACACAGACCCTGCCAGTCAGGAGACCTAATGGATGGGGATGGCAATTTGTCTAGGATTTAAGAGCTATTAACAAGAGAGTTTTCCCCAATTTCCCGGTTGTTTCAGACAAGAAGTTCCGCCAGACTCAAAATGATTCTCTGTTGTAGACATTTGTCCACCCCTTTTCGGCATTCCTAGACCCTAAAGGCCAAAATCTATTTGGCTTTACTTGGAACAATTGCTACTGAAGTGAACTCAGATCCACTCATCCATAAGCAGCAAAGCCAATCTACTGACACCAGATTGCGGTGAAGGAAAGTACAGTGCTGAGTGTAGGGCACCAAGCAAGAGGAACGGTTTTATGCTCAGAAGACTCAACAACTCCATGGCTTTCAGGGGAGGTTTTCGCTTTATTTTACTTTTTGGCCACACGCCACGCAGAAGTTCCAAGGCCAAGGATCAAACCCAGGGTACAGCAGTGACCCAAGCCATAACAGTGACAACGCCAGATCCTTCACCACTAGACCACAGGAGTTCCTTAGGGAAGGTTTTTGAAGGCATTTGGGATGAGAGTTGCATAGACTTTCCACTGGTTGATTGGTGGTGAGGTAACAGGGTAAGGTTTTGGGAATCTTAATCATCAACCTTCTGGTTCCAACCAGACCGGGGTCTACGTGCTTGTGGTCAGCATGTGTCACCATCCTCCACTTAGGCAAGGGTCTCAGTTTCTGCAGAATAACTCAAAGGTATGCATCCAAATGGTTGATACATCCCTTGAGGAGGAAATGGGACAGCTTTTATCACTGAATTCTTGTCTAAGCTATCAGTACTTTTCTTGCTTGACTACTTTTCCTTTGTTTCTGCATTCCCTCGATTCCTAAATGAATAACTACTTGAGTCTGCTCTTTGGAACTCAGGGAAGGCCTAGGAGACAAAAGCCTTTTCCTACAAATAAGAAACAGGGGACATGGAGGGGCTTTTGTAGCCGGGAGGTCCCTGCAGGATTCTGCTCATTTTCAACCACCGCCCCCATTTCTCTGACAATCCTCCATCCTGAGTGGGACAGGGGCAGGACAAGAAAGGGTATAAAGTAACATGAAAAAAAGGATGAAATAGTGCCATTTGCAGCAATGTGGATAGAACTAGAGCTTATTCCATTAAGTGAAGTCAGACAGACAAAGACAAAAACATCATACGATAACACTTTTACAACATGAACCTACTTACAAAACTGAAATAGACTCACGGACATGGAAAACAAATTTATGGTTAACAAAGTGGACGGTGGGGTGGGAGGAGGAGATAAATTAGGAGTTTGGAATTAACAATATACATACTACTATATATAAAATAGGTAAAGAACAGAGACCTACTATATAGTAGAGAGAACAATATTCAATATCTTGTAATAATCTATGATGGAAAAGAATATGAAAAAAAGATGTGTATATATGTATAACTGAATCACTTTGCTATACACTTGAAACTAACACGACATTGTAAATGAACTATACGTCATTTTTAAAAAGGGAAATAGAGAAACTCAGCGGGGGACCTTGGTCTTAGGGGGACTCGGTCTCACAATAGACCTGGAACTTGTGCCTCAAGCGTTCACTAAGGCCCTTTCTTATTTCTCCCAAGGACTTGCCCAAGATGTAAGCTCCCTCCAGTTCCCTGGAAATCAACTGTTTTACAATATGCAGATGACCTTGTACTGTGCTCTGTGACCACAGAGGCATCCATGAAAAATTAGCTGAAAAGGGACATAAAATCGCTAAAGAAAAAATTACAGTTATCTCTAGAAACCTCTCATTACCTAGGTCATCACTTAAGCACTGAAGAAATCCAGCTATCTGGAAAAAGGACCAAGCTATTTTTTTTAATTACTTAACGGATTTTATTACAATTATAGGTGTACAAAAACCATCACAACCAAATTTAATAGCATTTCCATCCAGGATTAAGCTAACTGAAGAATTTCCTAGACCCAGAACTAAGCGAGAGCTTCATGGATTAATAGGCTTGGCTAGTTATTGCAGGTTATGGGTTCCTAATTCTTCTCTATCCGTTACCCTACTCTAGGAACTTACTTTCAGTCCCTGAGCCCCTTCTTTGGGAAGAGAAACGCGAGCAAGCTTTTATAAGACTAAAACAAGCTCTGCAAGAACCACTGCCCTAGGGCTACCTAATGACTCAAACATTTCACCTTATTTGTGCATGAGAGAGAACCAGTCCTGGGAATGCTTACACAAGGATACAGTAATAAACACAGACCCATTGCCTATTGTAGCATTCAACTCGATTCAGTTGCTTCTGTTATTGGAAGTCATTGGAAGCCTCAGCTGACCTTACCCTGGGAAATAATGTTTTGCTTTGTTTCGCTCTTTTTTTTTTTTTTTTTTTTTTTTACAAACTGCCACAGCTCAGAATTGTCTTAACTCTGAATTGCTGTCATCAGGGTTGAGGCTCACACGGAAAAGACTGAACTTGAGTATCAGCAGAATGTCCCAGCTGACTTTCATGTAAGGGCAGCAGCAACAAAGCCTATAAAGATGATGGCTCATGTGGATGAGGTCCACTCTGCTTCTGCAGAATGACCCCTCAACGCCAGACTTTTGTCATTCTGATGTCCTCGTAACAAGACAACGGTCTGCTCCTGAATCAGAGAAATTAAGATGAGCAAGCAATGACTGTAAATTAAATCTGGGCTGTAGGAAACCCAGAATGGCTCCTTGGTTTTACCAGGCTCCCTGACAAACCCCATTTTTCAGTTTTTGCATTCCTTCATGTGTCATTGTACATTTAAGATGACTCGAACTGTGAACAGACATTGGCGGGGAGGCTTTGATAAAACTGAAAAGATAGCAATGTCTGATGTGTCAGATCCATATCTTGAAAAAAAAAGAAAAAACCATTTAGGCACTGGACCTCCTCCCTCCGCATCCTTTGAGCACCTGCAGCTGGACTTCACTGAGCTGCCACTAAGCATGGGTTATCAATCTGTTGTTCTGGCATGGATGCTTTTAGGACGGGTTGAAGCCTTCCCCTGCCACAAGGCTGATGCCCTCACTGTGACAAAGAAGCTTTTAGAAAATGTGTTTCCGGAGTTCCCGTAGTGGCTCAGTGGTTAACGAATCCGACTGAGAACTATGAGGTGGCCGGTTTGATCCCTGACCTTGCTCAGTGGGTTAAGGATCTGGCATTGCCATGAGCTGTGGTGTAGGTCGCAGACGCGGCTCGGATGCCACGTTGCTGTGGCTGTGGCGAAGGCCGGCGGCTACAGCTCCTGTTAGACCCCTAGCCTGGGAACCTCCATATGCCGCGGGTGCGGCCCTAGGTAACGCAAAAAGACAAAAAAAAATGTGTTTCCTACCCAGGGTAGACCTTCCACAATCTCCAGGGATTGAGGCACCCATTTCACTGGACAAATCAAACGAGCCTTAATGAAAACCAAATTTCTTGGAATTATACTGTCTCTATCACTCTTAAATCACCAGGCAAGGTCAAGAGAAAACGACTGGACTTCCTCTGCCTTCGGTAATGGCTCTGGCCTTGCTGACTCTATGTGGGACCCCTTTTGGAAAACAGTCCTATCTCTGCCTGAGACAGTCACCAGGAGACCAGTGTCTGTTAGGATGCAACTTTCCGCTGATCCTTTGCTGTCTCATGCTAGTATGACCAGCTATTGTAAGTCTTTAATGTCTTATGCTAAAGCCTGTCATCAACGGGTTAAAGAAGCCTTCCCAGATCCCAGTTCAAAGGATCCTGTTGGTCACAATCTGGAGCCTGGTGACAGGGTATTCTGTAAACATCATCAGAGGAAGACAGCCCTTGAGCCCCATTAAAAGGGATCTCCCCAGGTGCTCCTGACCACTGACACTGCTACAAAACTAGAAGGCATTGAGCCTTGGGTACACATTTCTCTCATGTTAAAAAAGGCTCCACTTGACATCCGGTCTGGTGTGGACCCCGAAGACCTCCAAATCAGATCAACAAGAAAGAGAAGTAACTGACTTTGAAGTAGACTCCTTCCACCTAAGAAACTGGATTGAGACTTCATACTCTAACTAAACACGAAATCCTCCCTCCTTCTTTTTCTTTTCTTTTCTCTGGCGCCCTCCTGGAAAGGTAACACCCTCATCCGTATCTACCAGACCATTCATAGTTAGCGGGGGTGGGGGGGGTCACCTTTCAGATTGCTGAATTTGTCATCAAAGATTCGATTTAGCCATGATGCCAGAGATTCCCTGATCCTCCCTGTGACCAGTTTCTCTTTTATTCCCACAGACACAGCAAACTACAATCAATCCTCCTCACCCACTCCAAAGTCTCTTACTGAGTTCAACTTTTGTGGCCAGAACTTGCCTTGTTTTCCCTTCTCTCTGATCATACCTATATGTACTCAATTAGACACAATTACCTATGTAAATCTTAGCATGTTTGCACTCCTACCTTCTCATAGTTATCTAGATCACATTTGCCCCCACCCACTAAGAGATCTCAGTCCCATTAAGAGCACCTTCTTAACAGAAATGGCTTGTGCCCCAACAGCATTTGCCTTTGTCTGCAGTGGTTATCATTCTTCTTAGGCCAAGAATGCCTAGATGGCTGGTGCATAGCTGGGCAATGCCTCAGGTTATCCAACAGTGCCTCTAATTTTTCTCAAGCAAACTAAGGCACCTCACTGGTTGATTCCCCTAGATTTATAGCATTGAGTTAGAAAGAACCTCCTGGGAGGCACTTATGACTCAGGATTTTTCTCCTTTGGCGGAGTCATACTTTGCTGAATAGGAATAAATACAAATGGCATGATCATAAATCTCTCCTTAATTCTTGAAGATACTGCAGATTCTCTTTCTGAAACAATATCTGTCCAAAAAAGATCCTTATACTCTCTGACCAAAATCGTTCTCCCTAATAGGATGGCCCTTGATCATCTTTTACCTGAACAAGAAGGAGTCTGTGCTGTGGTCGATACCACCTGCTACACCTCTGGGAAAGTCAGAACTCAATGACAGAAGATTGCTGCGCAAACCGCTTGGCTTCAAAGGGTAACTCCTTCAGTGGGCTTTTTTTCCCTGTACTTATTTGATTTTGATTGGTTTGTGTCTCCACACATTTATCCTGCTCATTATAATCATAATAATCTCCCTGGTATGTTGTACTTTCTCAAAAGCTTTGAATGCACGTCCACAGCCAATAAGCACCAAGCAAATAACCTCCCTAAGACCAGGCTGTCAAAAAAAAAAAAAAAAGGAAGAAGAAAATGACCAGCTTAGATGGCGAGCCTGATGTTATTACCTGTGAATGTCTCGGGGATTAAGGAAAAACTTCATAATCTATGGGTACTACATGAAGGAACAACAAAGACTGAAAATTTTAGATTGGTAGCTTAGAGTGGTGCTAATGCTTTACATTTTGATCACATCTGTCAGTTAAGCTGAGGGGAGCATTGTTTAAAAAAAAAAAAAAAACACACAGGTCTAACATGGAGTCACTTATGCTAGGCCCTGCTATCAAGGGAGGGCTTCATACCTAACCTACAAATCTTTAACCTCCCCCAGAAATGTAGTGTTACCCTGTCAAGCAGGAATTTTCTGGTCAGTGCAGTGAGGTAATCTGTCAGGTGGGTCCTTTCCACCCTGCAAAGGAAGATGAGGTCATCCACCAAGACCCTTTTTTTTTTCCCCAAAAGGGAAATGATCTAATCTGACATAATCCTTTTTTCTGTTTATGGCTTTCTTGTCCTGCCTTTCAGTAGCCCTTTGGAGCACCGGCTGATGGGATGCAGCCTGACACGGAATGGAATCGTTCAATAAAGACAATTAGATTTTTTTTAATGTACTTGGTTGAATTTTGCTTTTTAATACACACAACAGTACTGAGTTGAGTAGTGGAGACAAAAGTCATATGGCCTGCAGAGCTCAAAATATTTACTGCTTGATTCTTTACCCAAAAAAGCTGCCAACTTCTACATCCCCTGTACTAAACATTTCTAAGCCTTGGTTTGCTTGTGTATAAAATGAGGATAAAATGATACTTACATCATAGAGTTGTGGTGAAAAATAATTGAGATAATGCATGGAAACACTTACTATAGTGTCTGGCACATAGTAAACACTCAATAAGTCTTAGCTATTCAGAATCTTTGCCTGAAATTATATAAATAGAGAAACTGTTATAGAGACCCACATATAAATGCCCCCTCTTTCATTTGGGAATCACTAAGTTAGGATGTTATAAGCCTAGAACTGTCTATAGTCATACCTCTCCCTGCCTCCCACATTAAAAACAAAAACAACTAATTCAGCTTATTTTTATTGAGCACATTCTATGTCCGACACTATGGTACGCTCCTTATAAATATTATCTCACTTAATCTTTATAATAACCTAATGAGGTATGTATATATTATTTTCCCTATTTTACAGATACGGAAACTGAGTCTCAAAGCTGTTAAGCAACTTATTTTGGGTAAGTAGTGAAACTGCCTTCAAGGCTTGTCAGTCTAACTGAAGAGCCATCAGCCCTGACCTGCCTCCCACATGAAGGACACCCACCCACAGTAGAGGGAATGAGGCCACTTGACTGGAAGAGGCTGACTCATGAGATGGAGGAAAGAAAGAGAACCCTTGACCAGTCATTGTGCACTGTTTTGCTTGACTTAAGCTTTTCTGCCACCGGAGACAGAAACAGGCTGAAGAAAATTAAGAGATGAAAAAGACATGAGTGTTTTCTTCCAATAGATCACAAAATGTGGAGAGAGACAGACAAAATATACAAAGCAGTTAGGCTAAAGTAAAGGCATATTTTAAATGCCCTTCAAAAGGAAGGGGATTTTTAACAGTATCAATTCAGGAAACTCTCCCTGTGTGCCTTCCATATGTCAGATATTGAGCTGGATGCTCTTTGGTCAATTTCTTTATATTTCCAGAAGGATACAAATTATTGGATTCAGCTTTGGGGTCTTTTACTTGTGCTATAGAATACCTATGTGGTCTGGATAGGATCCATGACTGGTCCATCTGTGATGTGGCATTGCTTACTTTATACTTTTATGATGATGGTACTAAGCCAATAATGCTGCATTGAGGCCCACAAACGGGCTGGGGAAAGCACCTGTTAAAACATAAAAATGTAATAAAAAAAATAAGTCATAGGTGTCGTCTACTAATCAAATTATACACTGGCTTAGATTTAAAACACAAACTTGTTAAAAGGGGGCCCCCATGATATCTCCAGTTCACAATGCAGGTAGCTCTTTAGTCACAGTTATCTCCTGTTACAAAACTGCACACACAAATAATTGCACACACAATTGTCTAATTGTAGGCTAAAATGAAGGGCAAGCAGTCAATTATTTCTCAGATGTCTGATGCTGCTTGTCACTAGTTGGCTGTGGCATAAGTGATTGCATAGGCTACTCTTTGCCTATGAAACGTGAGAGCCTAAGAGACCTCATCCATGGGGCATGGACCTCAAGGGTAAACCCCCCTTCTTCCCTCTGCCAGAAAGTGCTTTTCTCTATTGAGACCTTTTACGTCTTGCTTGTCTGTTCTGATTTCTTCAAGAATCATCTTATCAACTTTTAGGATGTGGGCTTTTTTTTATTTTAAATCCATTTTAATTACTTTCTTCATTTCTCTCAACTTTTCTCACGTGGGGTAGAAATGGAAATTTTTCCTCTTTATGGGAGAGGTGAACGTGGGAGAGAAATATTACTGTCTCAATAGGACCAGTATATTCAAATTACAGAGAAAAAGTGGAAATCTCTAATAATAGAGAGATAAATCATATAGGGAAAAAAGCAGGGATCTGGAAATCATGTGCATTCCTGAAGCAGAGTTCACGTCAGGAGTTCTGTTTTTGTGGTGTTACTCACCCACATGACTGTGTGGGAAAATAGAGAACAGGCATAAATAACAATAAAACATTCTCATTTGAGTACTATTTTTTCTTTCCAACTGTGTAATCATCAGCTGGAAGAAATGGGAGCAGCTCTGAATGGGGAGATTTAATCAGCATCTAAGTGGAGTAATTGAGGCTAGAATTCTGAATTATTACCTCTGAGTCTACGGCACTCCCTCTTTTCCCTACCTGCTCATCTCCATCACTTCCAGGATGTGTTAATTTCCTTTTTTTTTTTTTTCTTTTTTAGGCTGCACCTGTGGCATAATGGAAGTTCCCAGGCTAGGGGTCAAATCAGAGCTACAGCTGCCAGCCTATGCCACAGTCACAGCAACGCCAGATCCAAGGTGTGTCCGCGACCTACACCACAGCTCACGGCAATGCTAGATCCTTAATCCACTGAGTAAGGCCAGGGATCAAACCTGCAACCTCATGCTTCCTAGTCAATTTCGTTAACCACTGCGCCATGACGAGAACTCCAGGATGTGTTAATTTCTATAATAAACAGTCACTTCCATGATAAACAATCTTCCTTCTTTTGAAATGTTCTCAGGATTTCTGCGCTGCAAAGAGTTTTGAAACAATTTTCTTAGCCTTCTTCTCAAAAGCGTATCTCTTCTTTCAGTTGCCATGAAATCAAAGTGTCTGGGGAGTGAAGTTCCTACAATTAAACGTGTTATTTCAAGTATGGTTTCTCACTCAGAGTCTTACTTTTTTGCATGTAAATTTTGTCTCTATTCCTTTGGTAATTTCCATTATATCCCCCTGTGATTTCTATATTCCATTAAACCAGTTTTACAGATATTGGAAAGTTATCAGCAATAAAAGTTGGTAGAAAGTCATAATTAGAATTGAGTTTCTCAGGAGTTCCTGTTGTGGCACAGCAGAAACCCGACTAGTATCTATGAGGACACAGGTTCGATGCCAGGCTTCACTCAGTGGGTCAGTGATCCAGCATGGCCGTGAGCTATGGTGTAGGTACTAAACACAGCTCAGATCCTGTGTTGCTGTGGTTGTGGTGTGGGCCAGCAGCTGCAGCTCTGACTCTACACCTACCCTGAGAACTTCCATATGCCACAGGTGCAGCCCTAAAAAGCAAAAAAAAAAAAAAAAATTGAGTTTCTCATAAAACACTACTTTTTGAGGAAATATTACTGAATATAATATAATCGTCTTTACTCACTATCCGTCAGGGTTCTTGGTTGCAGACAACAGAGGTCATGCTAGCTGCTGAAGTAGGAGGAGATTTATTAAAGGAACATGAGGCGGCTCATAGATTCTCCAAAGTGGAGAGAGAACTCGGATGTGATGCAGTCAGGAACAAAGAAGCCAGGAAAAGCCTGATCAGAAAAACACCTCGACATATCATAGAACCTGTCTAGTGGGACACCATGGCAACTATCTTCAGCCATTCAACATTCGTGATGCAAAAATTAGATGCCAGGACCCTCTAACAAATTCACTGGAAGAACTGGATGCCCCACTACTTAACTTACCAGAAAACTTGATCTCTCTGCATGTGTCTGCCTCTTGTGAATCATTTCCTCATGCAGTTCTGAGTGCAGAAATCTGATTTGTGGAAACTGGATCCCTTGCCTACCTTCCAGCTGTGAGAGAGTCTGAGAAATACATTTTCTAGTTTTTCATCTTCTATCTACCAGAGGTTGGCAAATATTTTCTTTAAAGGACTAGATAGTAAATATTTAGGAAAATGTAAGAATGAACCTCTATCGCAACTATTCAACTCTGCTGCTATAAGGCAAAAGCAGCCATAGATGATACAGAAACAAACAAGCCAGATGCATTGCAAGAAACATTTTTTATAGCCACTGAAATTTGAATCTCATAAAATCTTTATATGTCAAAACATATTTTACTTTCCGTTTTTCCCAACCACTTAAAAGAGTGAAGAGCCTGGAAATAAAGCCTCATATATATAAGCAATTGATTTTCAGTAAGGGTACCAAGACCATTTGATGGGAAAGGACACTCTTTTCAACAAATGGTGCTGAGAAAAAAGATATCCCACACACAAAGGAATGATGTTGGACCTGTAACTTATATCATATACAAAAATTAAGTCAAAATGGACAAAAACTTTAAATGTAAGAGCAAAAACTATAAAGCTCTAAAAAGAAAACATAAAGAAAAGTCTTTACGTATTAGATTTGGTAATAATTTCCTGGATATGATGCCAAAGCACAAGGAACAAAAGTAAAAATAGCTAAATTGGATTTCATCAAAATTAAGAATTTTTATGCAAAAGGACACTGAATAGAGTAAAAGGGCAACCCATAAAATGGTAGAAACATTGACAAACCACATATCTCATGAGATGAATATCCACAATTCAGAATATATAAAGAATTCCTATAACCCAACAACAGCAAAACAACCCAATTCAGAAATGGACAAAGGATGTAAATAGACATTTCTACAAAGACATTTCTATAAAAATAGCTAATAAACACACAAAAAGAGGCTCAACAGCACTAGTCACAGGGGAAATGCAAATCAAAAGTACAATGTCGTATCATCTCATACCTATTAAGATGGCTACTATAAAAACCCAAAACGGAAAATAAGTGTTGGTGAGACTACAGAGCAGTTAGAACACTTGTGCCCTTCGGGGAAAGGAAAATGGCATGGCAGTTTCTCAAAAAATTAAAAATAGAACTAATATATGATCCAGCAATGCCACTTTAGGGTACATACTCAAAAGAATTGAAAGTGGGGGCTCAAGCATATATTTGTACATCCATATCTATTGCAATACTACTCACAACAGCCAGAAGGTAGAAACAACCCAAGTGTCCACTGACAAATGAATGTATAAGCAAAATGTGATATATATACCTACAACTCTATATTATTGAGCCTTAAGAAGAAAGGAAGTTCTGAGAAATGCAACAATATGGCTGAACCTTGAGGACATTCATAAGGAATAAAAACTGTATGATTCCACTTATATGAGGTACTGTACTCCTGTAATTCATAATAAGATAGAGGTTTTTGGTCTTCATCCCCATTTATGGCACAGGGCTCCTAAAACCCTTGAATTTCTTAAGTGAAAAGAATGATCAAGGTATTTTTTTTGTATTAATGAGATTATTTTTGGAGCACACCTAAGAAGGGGCTGCAGGTTGACAGGAGAACAAATCATGTGATTAGAAGGTTGGAACTTTTAGTCCCACATCCCTGAACTCTGGAGGGAGGAAGAGGTGCTGGGGGTTGAATCAGTTGTCAATGCCCAACGCTTTAGTCAATCATGCCTATGCAATGACTCCTTCATAAAAACCCCAAAGAACGGGTTTGGAGAGCTCCCAGGCTGGTGAGCACGGGGAGATTGAGGCAGAATTCTCCAGGCAGACACCTGGAGAAGGCATGGAAATTCCTGCCCATTCCCAATACCTTGCCCTGTGCATCTCTTCCATAAGGCTCTTCCTGAGTTATATACTCTTTTATAATAAACCAGTAATCTACTAAATAAAGTACTTCTCTGAGTTCTACAAGCTGCTCTAGCAAATTCATTGAACTCAGGAAGGGTCTTTGGAACTTCCCATCTATAGCTGGTCAGTCAGAAACACAACAAGGAAGTGATCCAAGCTTCTGGTTTCTGAAGGAGGTTGGCAGACTTGTAGAACTGAACCCTTAACTTGTGGGATCTGACGCTATCTCCAGGGAGACAGTGTCAGAATTGAGCTAAGTTGTAGATACCCAGCAGGTGTCAGAGAATTGCTTTGATATATGTGGAAAAACCCCACACACACAGTGGAATTGGGGATCAGACTAATTTAGGTAGCTAGACCAGTCAAATTCACAGAGACAGAAAATAGAGTAGTGGTGGCCAAGGGCTGAGAGGAAAGAGAGAAAGGAGATTAATTATTTAGTAGGTACAATTTTTCAGTTTTGTAAAATGAAAAGAATTCTAAAGATGAATGATGGTGGTGATGCTATGCAACATATGAATAATCAACAATACCACTGAAATATAAACTTAAAAATGGTTAAAATGGTAAATTTTATGTTATGTAGATGTTACAGTTTTTAAAAATGTGAAAACCATTCCTATCTCACAGGATATAGAACAGACAGGAGTGAAACTGAGCAAGGGCCCTCTGGGGTACAAGCCCCTCCATGTCCCCCATTCTTGTCTGTAGAAAAGGCTTTAGTCTCCTAGACTTTCCCCAAGTTCCAAAGAGCAGACTCAAGCAGTTAATAATTAGAGAAGTGAGATAATGCAGAAACAAAGGAAAAGCAGCCAAGCAAGAAAAGTAATAGCAGATTGAACAATAGTTCAGCAATAAAACAGTCACAGGCTCCTAGTTCCTCTCCAGTGGATAAGATAACAATCTGATGAGTATCCTTGAGTCATTTTTTCAGAAACCAAGACCCCCACTGAACAGTCTGCTGACCACAATCACGTAGACCCTAGACTGGTTGGAAGGAGAACACTGATGATTGCGTTTCCCCAAACATCACCATCAACCATTTGGGAGGATGTCCACAAGCTAATCATGACCCCAGCAACCCTTACCCCTTAGGTTGCCTTTAAAAACCCTTGCCTGAAAGCCATCATTGAGTTTGGGTCTTTTGAGCATTAGCTGCCCATTCTGCTTGTTTGGTGCCCAGTATATAAATGCTGTACTTTCCTTTACCGCAACCCTGTGTCAGTAGATTGCTTTTGCTGTGTGATGGGTGAATGAGCCCAAGTTCAGTTTGGGGACAGTAGGCTAAATTTAGCCTGTGGGCTATTTGTAGCTTGCCAGCTACTGTTCTGTAGTATAGAAAGATAAGCCAGCCAGGCACTAGAATGAATGCACCAACTCACCATAATCTGCCACAATGGGTAAAGGACTGTGATTCCTACTAGTCAGTTACATTTATTTGCTCTTCTGGATACTAAAGTTTCCCTAACAAGCTTCAAGAACTTCAACTTCTCAGCCCTCAAAATTTCTCTATATTCTTACGATGATTTTGTTTGCTTTCACCTCAGGCGGAATGTTTTTTTGTAAGACTCACCCCTGTATATTTTTCTCTTGATTCCATCTCACCCCATCCTCCTAGATTCTTGTTCCATTAATCATCTCTTCCTCTCCACTGCCTTCTTTCTCTTAGCAATAAGTCTGCCCATATTTCCTTGAACAGAAAAGAACTCTCATGCAAACCTGCATGCCCTTCAGGATACTATGTTATCTTTCATTCTCTGCACTAATTTCTAAGAAGAGTAATTTCCATTAGAGTTACTAGGCTAAACCAAAAAGAAATATTTTCCACTTCACTCTTTAATTTACTGCAGTCTGACTTCCTGTGAATTGAAACATCCTTTAAAAGGTATTTCCTGACTATGTATCCAACAGGCTCTCTCAGCAATCCTCTATTTGACCTTTCTGCTGCACCCAATATGTTCCACACACCTTCTCAGTCTCCTTTCCAGAATCCTTTTCAAATCCATCCACTGGGCATATACCACTGCCAGTCCCTGTGGTGGTGGTTGGGACAAGCTCTTCACACTCTCTGTATCTCCAGACTTTCTTTCCAAGGTTCCCTTGAGATCCTTCAGTTCTAATCCTCTGTTCCTTCCCCAGGGACTTTAGTGACCCCCTTGGTATTGAGAGCTTACTCTATGACAAGCCTATTCTAAGTACTTTACATGATGAGTTCATTTGATCCTCAAAACCCTCCCATGAAATAGGTGCTATGAACATCCCCATTTTACAGATGAGAAAATCGAGGTACAGAAAGATAGCCCACAGTCCTACAGTTAGTAGGTTGCTGGTAAGGGAGTCAAGTAGGCAGTCTGAATGTAGGACCTGCCCTCTTTACCCTTGACTGCCTGTTTCTCATCTTCAAATACCCCCTCCCTGCAGACTGCCAAATGCAAGGCTCTGGTTTTGGAGTATCTCCTGGCTAGGTCTTCCCATAACATCTGTGTGACCTTGACAAAAGAACAAAATTGAGCCCCATGTCCCAAATGCCTGAATCTTTTTTTTTAATGTCATTGTTATTTTTATTCTGTATAGGTTTTATTCATTTTAATTGGTACTATTTCATTTGTTGTCTTTTTTTAAAGTCTTGCATTTATGTATCTTAAGAACATAATGCTTTCCTGGTCCTGGTTCCCTGGGACTTGTGCAATGTCTGAAACTTTTAAAGTTATAAATGAAGGTATTGACCGTTGAATAAATGTATTCCATTATATCCTGCTTTGATGAATACACCTTCTTCATAATATGTGAAATTTCCAATTCTCGAACTCTATGGAGTTTATTCTGGAACATGGTGGCACTGAGTGAGCTGGCTCTTAGCCCCTGGCCTGCTCCCTTCTTTTCTCCCCCTCCCCCATACCGTGAACACATGGCCCGCACATCCCAGTTCTGCTCATATCACCTCGAACGCTCAAGGTCTAGGGCTTCACCCACTGGTAGCACTGTTCATTCTCAGCAATGTCTGCCCAGGGAAGAAGCTTGCACAGGTCCTGGGCCTTTGGGGCTGGGATTCTTTGGGTCCTAAGACTGTGGGCTCTGGATAAATGCATGCCCTCAGGGCCATGGTTCCCTTGTCCAGACTAGCTCTCTAAAGCAGCCTTTCTCAATCTGTCTAGAAGATTTCCCCCTTTTTTCCACTTGCAATCTGTTACAGATCAATACTTCTTTTAATACAATAAAAACAAATTGCTGGAAAAGTGATATAAAAACAAAGATACATAAAATACAAGTTTGGGGGTTTTTTTGGCCATGACTGTGGCATGTGGAAGTTCCTGGGCCAGGGATTGAACCTGAGCCACAGCAGTGACAATGTTGAATCCTTAACTGGTAGGCCACCAGGGAACTCCTACAAGTTTTTTACTACTAGGTTCATTTTTTAATGTTAGGTTCATTTATTATTAGATTGTTAGATATAAAATTACATTTTTTTTTTCTTTTTAGGGATGCACCTGAAGCATATGGAAGTTCCCAGGCTAGGGGTCAAATTGGAGCTGCAGCTGCCAGCCTATACCACAGGCACAGCAAACCAGATCCAAGCTGCATTTGCGCCCTACACCCTCAGCTGGTGGCAATGCCAGATCCTTAACTGAGGCCAGGGATCTAACCCTCATCCTCATGGAGATTATGTCAGGTTCTTAACCCACTGAGCCACAATGGAATCTCCCATTTCAACAAATATACTCAGAACAAACATAAATGAAGGGAAAATAACAAAAATTGAGCATATTGCTCTTGAAACATTTGTGTGTACAAGGGATTAAACTAGGCAATCACTACTAGTTTTATTTATTTATTTATTTTGCCTTTTGTCATTTTAGGGCCGCACCCGCGGCATGTGGAGGTTCCCAGGTTAGGGGTCTAAACGGGGCTGTAGCCACTGGCCTATGCCACAGCCACAGCAACGCAGGATCCGAGCCGCGTCTGCAACCTACACCACAGCTCACGGCAATGCTGGATCGTTAACCCACGGAGCAAGGGCAGGGATCAAACCCGCAACCTCATGGTTCCTAGTCGGATTCATTAACCACTGCGCCACGACGGGAACTCCCACTACTACTTTTATAACTTTCGGTTATCAATGGTCATAACTGAACAAAAATTTATGAATGAAATAGGATTTCCCATTAGATGCTATATGTACACTTTGAAGAGCACATATCAATATTTAAGGGCTTTAATATGACAAATGAGCTTGTTTACTAACTCTCCAATCTTGGTTGAGTTGATGATCACACACCACTTGCAGGGCACAGGGTACATCCAAACTGTTTCCGTGCTTTGTTTTAATACCACTCATAGTTGGGAAACTATTCTCACAGGCGTATTTTGACAGAATGGAAGAAGAAATTTCAGAGTAATCTGTGTAAGCTTAGGTTTTTCATTTAAACTGTTTATACAAAATAGAGCAAAATTCATTTGAATCCTTCGTCAATAGCCAGTTCTAATGACTTATCTTCTGAAATCATAAGGAAATTAAAATTATCTTCCTAGGAAAGACAAAGCTTTCAGATCCATGAATTTTCTGTTTAGTTCAGATGACTTTTCTAGTGAAACTTTTGAAGGAAGCAGTATGATGATTTACATTCTGGCACCAGCTCCTTAAACGGGGTTTCTAACCAGAATGCCTTCCAGTCGTCACAGCTGTGCCATCAGAATATAATCCTACATAAAATCCTAACCCCGGACACATTTCTGGACAATATAATCCTTTATAGTTTTATAGAGTTCACAGTTGTGTTTATTCGCCACGAAACGAGAAAATAAAAGGACTATTTCTTCCTATCACAGTCATGTTTAAATCATACATATGCTGAAAGGACAGTCATTTTTAACAGTGCTTGTGCATTCCTCTCGTGGAAGTGAAGAAATTTTGCTAGCTTCCTTTTTCCTGTGAATTAGCCTCCCATACCATTTGTCAGTCCCCAAATACGTTGAACTAGTTTTACTGGAAAATGGCATTTGAGTTACAGTCTTTGCCACCACGTCACCCAACATTTCTAAGGCAACATCGCTGGTAGGCTTGCATTCATGTTTTGGCAGCTGTACATATGCCTGGTCTTGGCGACCCCAAATACAGCTCTATAAAGATGCCTGCAAAGCTGGTTATATGTGAAGTAATTAACATCTGCTTCTGTCAGGCTTTTTTTTAATTGAAATATAATTGCTTTACAATGTTGTGATAGTTTCAGGTGTACAGCAAAGTGATTCACTTATACATATACAGATAGCCATTCTTTTTCAGATTCTTTTCCATTATAGTTTATTATAAGATATTGAGTATTATTCCCCATGCTATACAGTAGTTCCTTATTGTTTACCTGTTTCATATATATTAACATGTACCTGTTAATCCCAAACTCCCAATTTATCTCCCCCACCAAGCCTCTGTCACTTTAATTCAATACTCTTTCTTTCAAATAATTTTCTTCTTCACTTATTTCTTACATTCCGTACACAAAAGCTACTTAAGTTTTGACGGTTTCATTGCTTCACCAGTGGGTTCATTTCTACTCTGCTCTAGTTTTAGCACAATATCATCAATTATGGCTACAAACTGATCTTAGTACACGAGGGCTCATACTTCTGAGTAAAACTAGTATGGATTCTTTTTGGTATGTATGCATGTATGTATTGCTTTTTTTAGGGCTGCACCTGCAGCATATGGAGGTTCCCAGGCTAGGGGTTGAATCAGAGCTGCAGCTGCCAGATTATGCCACAGCCACAGCAACCTGGGATCCAAGTCGTGTATGCAATCTACACCACAGCTCATGGCAATGCCACATCCCTCACCCACTGAGCAAGGCCAGGGATCGAACCCACCTCATGGTTACTAGTCAGATTTGTTTCTGCTGCATCACAACGGGAACTCCAGTATCCATTCTTTTAGAATCAGTTCTATTGCTATCATTCGGTTTACTACTACTAACATTTTGAAATGTATCATTTCTTGAAAAAGAAGTCCTGTAAAACTTGTCTCCTAATCAGTAAATTAGAGTTAAAAAAACAAATGATATAAAGTCTACTTCCTTACTTTAGCTATTGGGTTAAAAAATAAATTTTTTTTGGCTTTTTTTAGGGCCGCAGGGGTCTAATCAGAACCGTAGCCGCCAGCCTCTGCCACAGCCACAGCAACGCGGGGTCCGAGCCACGTCTGCAACCTACAGCACAGCTCACGGCAACGCCAGATCCTTAACCCACAGAGCAAGGCCAGGGATCGAACCCGCATCCTCATGGATGCTAGTTGGGTTCGTTAACCACTGAGCCATGACGGCAAAGCCTAAAAAATATATTTTTTATTTAAAAATATCTTAATAGCTTTATCATACATAACTGTATTTATTATATATTATTATATATGTATACAAATATATACATAAAACAGCTGATTTGATGAAAATTAAAATGATAATAAAAATAATGTAAAAATACAGAAATCCTTTCACTTACTTTTATTTTCTTTTATTTACTATCTAGGGTAATAGGTGACTAAGCTTAAAATATCATATGTTGAAACTAGTGAGTATAACAAAAAAGCAGCAGACTCACTGATACAGAGAACATAGTGCTTAACAGTTGGAATAGAGAAGGGGAAGGTAGGTATGGAGTTAAGAGATACACACTATTTGGTATAAAATAAGCCACAAGGACATATTGTACAACAGGGAGTATAGCCGATATATTATACCTATCTATTTATCTTATACTATAATAGAGTATAATATTTAAAAATTGTGAAACACTATACTGTATACCTGTAACATATATAATGTACAACAACCTTACTTCAATAAAAAAAAACTTTTTTTAAATATCATGTGTTGAAAAGTGGTCCTGCTGTCCTTGATAATCTGCAGTCTACATTACATGTGACTCACTACCCAATTTTTCTTTTTTATTTTTGAATTATCTTTTCCATTATGGTTGATTTATAGTGTTCTGTCAATTTTCTACTGTACGGCAAAGTGACCCAGTCACACATAAATATATATATTCTTTTTCTCACATTATCCTTCATCATGCTCCATCCTAAGTGACTAGATAGAGTTCCCTGTGCTATACAGCAGGATCTCATTGCTTATCCACTCCAAATGCAGTAGTTCGCATCTATTAACTCCAAATTCCCAGTCCGCTCCACTCCCTCCCCCGCTCCTCAATTTCAAACATACCCTAATTTGTCTATATCCTGTTTAATCAGATGATGCACCAATGTCAAACTGGTTCAGAAGTTTCTATATGTCTGCTCTCAATTTCTGTGCTTACCCCGCGTGGTTCAGTAAGTTTGTGGACTGAATGGTCCCTGGATCACCCTAGTAATAGTAGTACTCTGAAACCCAGGCCCTCTCTTGCCTGAATCTAAGGGGTGCACTACTCCTGAATTATAAGCTTGAATTTTTAGCTGTCTCCTGGATATATTTGTATGGTCAATGCTAATAGTAAACTATTATTAACTTATCATTAAAACTACTTAGTACTGGGAACTTAGTGTGTGCCAGGAATAGGACAGTAAGGAAGAGGTTTCCAGCTTCACTGACCTTAAATTCCAGTGAGGAAATAGAAGTTTAATTCTCACATCTCTTTGAAAGGTTGTCTTATCCCCATTTTACAGATAAGAAAACTGAAACTTACAGAAATAGTATGTCCAAGGTCTGAGAGCTAGCAAGAGACGCATCAGGGACGCAAAACCAGGACTTACTGGCCAAACCCATGCTGACTCAGTGTCGCCTGAAGTAACCTCCATGTCTTTGGTCTTTTACTGGCCTAAGCTTCACCCAGCTAAGTGTTTTATTCCTAAAATATGAGTCATGATAAAAGACCTACCTTCTTAAAACACCCCTACTTGATAAAATGGATCATAATACAAAGATGAACTCTTACAAAGAAGTCACTGTGATCTAGTAATATTTTCTGTTTGGAAAGTTGACCATAACTGTCTTCTTTTAAAGAAACAAAACAAAAACAAGTATCTATTTGACAAGCATCTATTTCACCATTGTACATGGTCTCTTCTTGTAGAAAGTTGTGCAAATATGGTGCCTAAGAAATTAAGTGATATAGGAGCGTGACCACCAGTACTTTTCTTACTGAGGTGTGACCACGCAAGATGAAATTATATCGGTTTTGTTTCATCTGCATCCATTTGTCTTATTATAACTTTGTTTGATTTAATTACTATTTGAATGAAGCATTAAATATTAAGCTATAGCTATGATGTAATGTAGCAGAGACTGGCTAGTTGTTCACCATGCTCTTTCTATTTTCCTCCTGGGCCAGTAGCTGCTCTTATAGGGAGGTGATACCACGTGGCGAAGTTCTGGCCAATAGGAAGCAGGCAGCAGTCAAGAAGAACACTTTTGAGCGGAGCCCATAAAACCTCTCCCAGAGTTCTCCATGCTCTCTTCCTGCCCCTCCTGTTGGTCAGAGCACAGAGGATTCAACAGAAGATTCTGGATGTAAGAAACTCAGATGCTCAAATTACAGGGTGGAAGAGAAATCCCAACCCTCCCCAACCTACTTTACACTATGCTGTGACATGACTGAGAATTAAACTTTTATTAAGAAAATGTGATACATATATACAATGGAATATTACCCAACCATAAAAAAGACAAACTAATGCCATTTGAGGCAACATGGGTAGAACTAGAGATTCTCATGCTAAGTGAAGTAAGTCAGAAAGAAAAAGACAAATACCACATGATATCACTTATTTGTGGAATCCCTAAAATGTGGAACAGATGATCCTATCAAAAAAAAAAAATGTGCCCTTTGATAGCTCAGCTGGTAGAGCAGAGGACTGAAGCAGTGATTTAAAAAAAAAAAAGGCAGAAACAGATCATGGCCAAGAAGAGCAGACTTGGGGCTCCCAGTGGGGAAGGCAGAAGGGAATGGAATAGATGGGAATTTGGGGGGTTTTTTGGATGCAAACTGTAAAATTTGGAACGGACAGGCAATGGGGCCCTACTGTACAGCACAGGGAAATGTGCGTGATTGGGTCACTGTTGTACAGCAGTAACACTGTAAATCAACTACACTTTAATTTTAAAAGAATCTTGTATTGAGCCAGTGGTTGTTTGACGTAAGTGTAGTAATTAATTAATATGCAAAAATAAGTAGAGAATAAAATGAATGGGTACATAAAATACATAAAATGTCAGAGTTCCCATCGTGGCTCAGTGGTTAACGAATCCGACTAGGAACCATGAGGTTGTGGGTTCGATCCCTGGCCCTGCTCAGTGGGTTAAGGATCCGGCGTTGCCGTGAGCTGTGGTGTAGATTGCAGACGCAGCTCGGATCCCACGTTGCTGTGGCTGTGGCGAAAGCCGGCGGCTACAGCTCCTGTTAGACCCCTAGCCTGGGAACCTCCATATGCTGTGGGTGTGACCCTAGATAAGGCCATAAAAAAAGAAAAAAACACATAAAATGTGCACTTTCTAATGAAATCAGTCTGTAGTGAGAAAACAGAATGTTCTGTACTCAAAATAGTGACCTGGATTTTCTAATAACAGCCTAGAGGACTTTCCTGTTTGGATTTAGCCAGGCTCAGGTACAGAGCTATAAATTTATGTGGCTAAATATTTAGCAGTGCTGACAAAACTGTTTCTGGTAATAGATGGTGCATCAAATTAAACACTGTTTCTTCCTTAATCTTTAGTTCCATGTTTACAGTTCTGCTAGATGATACGCCATGGTTTTAAGTGGTCTGAAATACTGCCCATTTTACTAGCTTTTCAGTCATTTTCTTTATCTATGATTGTGTTACATCCCTAAGATTATTTGGGCTTAGAGCATCTCCATAAAATTGCATTTAATTCCACAGTTGAATTGCTACAACCTTTTGTTTCACTATTGTTAGTTCTCTAAAACTTTTCTTTTTGTTTTTGCTTTTTGTTATTAGCATGATTTTATTTGTAACTAATTAGACTGACCCTCAAGACAAGCAGAATTAAATGACATTTATGTCTTAGGAGAGCCAAAGAAATACAGTGAGTTACCATTTTAGTGGAGTTTCCGATTTCGTCTTTGAGGGCAGAATTGGGTAAAGCTATGATTTAAACTCAGGAACAGACTCCACGATACTCCCTCTTTTTGAAAGTTATGGACTCCAGTTATGACCACTATTAATAGGGTTCAGGTTCCATGTGACCCATAGGATTAAAAAAAAAAAAAAGGAATCAGTCCTGTGATCTGGAGAGAAGTTTCCTGGTGCAACAGGAAACCTCAGTGCACTTGGACAAAACACCACTGTGGTTTGGGTGGACATAATTATTTCCTCATTGGAAAGACTTACCATTAAATATAGAAATGATGAAGTAAATAAACCCCAAATATTTACACTTTTACGTTTAGAATAATCTGTGTATATTTGGTATTTTAAGTCCCACTTGGAGAATTTAAGAATTTGGTATATTAAGGTATCTGCCAAGTTGTGATTCCAATTTAGAGACAGTTAATAGACTTAATTGATTTAGCCCTCAGAGGGATAAAATAATTTTACTTGGATTATAAGCAATTATTGGATAATTAAAAGAACTTAATTTTAATCATTTTGTAAATTTAATTTTGTAGGTTATAAGAACATATGTTTGATAACAAATTAAAGCACAAAATTTAAATATATTTAAATTAAAGATATAATTTTGAATGCTTAAAAGATTATTTAATTAAGTCATATAAGCACTATTAAAAGTGATTATGGAACTCTTCTGGATTTGTAAATGCAATAATAAGATTTACAAGTTGAACATAAGATAGAACAAAGCTTTCAGGATTATAATTTAAAATGTAAAGAAAAACAGAAAAGGCCTTAAATAATCTTCTTAGGGCGTGAAAGTCACCTCTGAGACTACCATAAAACTCCCATGATCATTTTTTCCTCTTTTTTTCTAGTGTCCTGCAGCTGTCCTTGGCACCAATATCTTCTTTTTCTTCTCCTAGTATGAAAATAACTACGCCTTTTAAAATCAAATGCAAAGGGCATACTAAGTAATAACTTGTAAAATGATTTGTAAATTGAGAATGAAAATTTGTTTTTTTCTAAATTTTTTCTCATGTCATCTTTTACTGGTCTTATGGACATTTGTTCATCCACATGCTGAAGCTGCCCCCACATGCCATAAAGTTAGGTGCCCTAGCAATGACCCATTAAAGTAACACCAAAGCTCCACAGAATTCCTCTTCTGCATGAGTGGGACAGAGGAACAATACACATGCAGATGAATGATTCTTTTTTTTTTTTCTTAATGGTAACAATAATTTTTTTTGTCTCCCCAGAGGCAACAGTCTACAACTATTAAACCCAGACCCCCTACCATCCCACTCCCTCCCCCACCCTCTTGGCAACCACAAGTCTGTTCTCCAAGTTCTTGATTTTCCTTTTCTGTAGAAAGGTTCATTTGTGCAGTATATTAGATTCCAGATATTAGTGATATCGTATGGTATTTGTCTTTCTCCTTCTGACTAACTTCACTCAGTATGAGGGTCTCTAATTCCATCCATGCTGCTGCAAATGACATTGTATTCTTTCTTATGGCTGAGTAGTATTCCATTGTGTATATGTACCACATCTTCCTAATCCAATCATCTGTTGATGGACATTTGCGTTGTTTCCATGTCTTGGCTATTGTGAGAATTATTATTTTTAATCCTGGGATCCTTGAGGTTGCTTTGTCCTTAAGATAATGGGTGCTCAGTCTCTTTTAAAACTCCTCTGTAAGGGAGGAGTTCCCGTCACGGCTCAGCGGAAACGAATCTGACTAGCATCCATGAGGACTCAGGTTCGATCCCTGGCCTCACTCAGTGGGTTAAGGATCCAGCGTTGCTTTGAGCTGTGCTGTAGGTCGCAGACACGGCTGGTATCTGTCCTTGCTAGGGCTGTGGCCTGGGCCAGCAGCTGCATCTCTAATTCAACCCCTAGCCTGGGAACCTTCATGTGCCATGGGTGTGGCCCTAAAAAGACAAAAAATGAAAACAAAACTTCCCTTTAAGTGACAGAGATGACCTTTCCTCATCCAAGCACCCTTGACATTGAAGCCTCTAATGTGAGGTTGCCAGTGTCTGGAGCAGTGAAGCTCTAACGGCGCTGCAAGCCCTCAGGCTCCCGAGGAGACTCGGAGGGACAGGCTGGGGCTCCCCACTTCAGCCGGAGCAGCTTCACTTCTAGCTCTTTTACATACTGGGAGTCTGGTCAGATTTCGTTTGGAGAACAGTTTCCACAACTTAGCAGGTTTTGCCAATTGCTGGGCCACAGTGTGCTTTTTCCAGAAGCAGTGGCAGCACCGTGTGAGTGAGCGCACGTTATCCCACAGATGGCAAGGCCCAGAGGGAATAGTACAAATTGCACAATGAGATGTTTGTGGGGCCATTGATCTGTTTTTCCAGAAAGTAAAGAACTTCACAAACACAACTTGGAGAAGTTACTAGACCTTTAACCAAACCATGGGGCAACCGCCTTACTTGAACTCATTTCATTTGGAAATGGGATCGTTTTTTTGTTTGCTTGTATAATTTAAGACTCTCCCATGCTTCTATTCAGAAATCTCTGTCATTTTATTTGGCACTGAGGAAGCACTCTACCACCGTGAACCTGTGGGTTAGTTGAAGTTACTAATATGGCTGAACAAATCGTCTTATTCCTTGTTGCCTGGAACTCAATTACTACGGAGGCTAAAGGGCGTGTTTTAAAAATCTAACTCAAGGGAGTTCCATTGTGGCATGGCAGAAACGAATCCTGCTAGGAACCACGAGGTGCGGGTTCGATCCCTGGCCTCACTCAGTGGGTTGCCATGAGCTGAGGTCGCAGACGCGGCTCAGATGTGGCATTGCTGTGTCTGTTGGCGTAGATCGGCAGCTGTAGCTACGATTCAACCCCTAGCCTGGGAACCTTCAAATGCTGCAGGTGCAGCCCTAAAAAGCAATGAAAAGGAAAAAAAAATAAAGTCTAACTCAAGCCTGGGAAGGAGACAGAAACACAGAATAAGACAGTGGCAAACTATGAGCAGGAGGTTCCACTTTTGCCTGTGGTTTTTTTTTCTTTTTTCTTTTTGTCTTTTTGCCTTTATGTAGAGCCGCACCCGCGGCATGTGGAGGCTCCCAGGCTAGGGGTCTAACAGGAGCTGTAGCTGCTGGCCTTCGCCACAGCCACAGCAACGCGGGATCCGAGCCGCATCTGCAACCTACACCACAGCTCACGGCAACGCTGGATCCTTAACCCACTGAGCAAGGCTAGTTATCGAACACGCAACCTCATGGTTCTTAGTCAGATTCGTTAACCACTGAGCCACAATGGGAACTCCTTGCCTGTGTTTTTTGTTTTGTTTTTACAGGGCAAGAATTCTAATTGGCTTTTAGATACCTTATTCTGAGGCCCTGCAGTCAGACTACCATGCGGATCTCCGATACCCATACCTGCTCTACCCACAAAGGTCTGAAGGACCTTCCCACCACCCTGTACCTTATCCACTGGTGGAGCCTGTAATGGCTGAGAATGACCCACAGTTCAGGCTGGAGTTTGCATATCAAAGGAGGTCTGGCAGGGAAAGAAATAGAAGGGGTTAAAGATGACTATGGGCCACAGCCACAGCAACGCGGGATCCGAGCCGAATCTGCGAACTACACCACAGCTCACTGCAATGTCAGATCCTTAACCCACTGAGCAAGGCCAGGGATCGAACCTGCAACCTCATGGTTCCTAGACGGATTCGTTTCCACTGCGCCACGACGACAGGAACTCCATGTGACCCTGTTCTTGTGGCTAGGAACAGAACCTTCTCCTGCTTAACTGAAACAAGGTCTGACCCTTCAGCAAGGAACTGAACGGACATTCTTTAGAATTCCAAGTCTGTGCTTGACGTACTACTTAGCAGACAAAGGATTTGGGGGGAGATTTGAACCATTATCTTCAGATATGATAAAATAGAGGCATGATTCCTCTCTCTGGGCTTATGTTTCTTTCTTTTTTTTTAATCACAATGACATGGAAGTTCAGGGTCATTAAAAAGCCCAGCTAAAAGGATCTTAACAGTCTCTCGTTTTCCTCTTGAAATTCAAGGCTATACAACATCCAGATCTTACCCCCAGTGCTGGCAGCCCTAGCCTGAAATGGGACTTTTCACTTGTCTGAATGGATTTGCGCCTCTAGCTGGCACCATCTTCTGGAGCGGTATTCTCCAAGAGCATTTCTGTAACGATGGAATAGAGCATACTTGCACTGTCCAATACGGTAGCCACTAGATACACAGCAACTGAGCACTGGAAATGTGGCTGGTGCCATTGAAGAGCTGAATTTTATATCTTGTTCAACCAGTTTAAAGGCATATACCTCATGTGCTAGGAGCCAACATCTAGATGACCTGAAGCAGACAAGACAGGGAGGAGTCGTGTATTGCGGGTAAGCCCAGTGGGCCTGGTGGGTCCTAAGGGGTAGGGGTTTTGACCCATTTGATTATTTTCTTTCCGGGAATAAATTACAGGCTCTTGGTGCCAGTCACACCTAATTTTCCTCTCTCATTTGGGACACTGAAGGGCAAGTTTCAACATATTTCTAATAGAAATGTAAATCAGCAAATAGGCATTATCTCTAACAAAGACGACTTTGAAAAATGCGGAGGCCGCCTCTGGGAAGGGGCACCCAGGGAACAATGCTTCGCTTAAGAACCAGAACCAATAGTCCAGTTTCTTAATTCTACCTGCTTCCTATCAGGAGGATAAATTGTTACCCGGTGACGTCCAATGTCCCAGAACTTGTGTGGGTGAACTTCCTGAGGTCCTCTATGAAAATTACCTCTCCCTGTAATGATGAGACCTGGTGCTGGAGAAAATAATAACTTCCCCTGGCTAGCAGAGCACTTTATTAGAATCCAGTTATTGGACAGTATAACTGCAGTTTTGAGCACAGATTCATCAGGCATCTCTTATGTGCCAAGTACAAGAATTATCTCCTATGATCTTTGCAACGAGATAAATACCACTATCACCCAACTACATAACCAAGGAAACCAAGGCTCAGAAAGTTGATCAACTTGCCCAAGGTCAAAGTGAGTGCTAAAGCAGGCAAGGAAACCCATATATATTTGAGGTCACTGCCCATGCTCAAATCATCTGGTAATAACCATCTTCCTGGTATTTACTTAGTTAGAAAGCACGGTCTTTCTATTGCCCTTATTTCTTACTATCAGTCTGTTAACGAACTCTTATTTCTCTCCCTTTTTCCTAGGCAAGTGTCATAGGAAATGAAGCACAAATCATCTGAAGAGCCAGAAAAAGGTAATATTCAGGGTTCAATTCCAGAATGCCTGCCCCTTCCAGGCCCATGCTCTCCACAGTCAGCCACGCTCGCCCGGCTTATATGCCCGCCCCATCCAGCTTCCTGGGCCCTGAAGAAAGCCTCCATTCATGTAGGAAGCACCTGTGCAAAGCCAAAAGTGGGTGGCTGCTGTCTGCACCCAGATCCATTGCTCAATATTCTCCATGGCATTCCAAATGGCACCTCACTTTTGGCAAAGCCCACACAGCCTGACCATACGTCTGGGTGTCTTGATGGTAAACATATTTTTTAAAGCAAGTGTATGAGCATGATTTTGTTTTCCTTCATTGGCTGTCTTATGCTGCAGTCATAGCAGGTGGCATAATAGTGGCATCTAGTTCAAAAATAATGCTATTGTCTTTTCTTCTCTTTAAGGCTATTGTGTATTGACCTTGAGGCTGTTGTGTATTTACCTTGATGGTGACTTGTTAAGGAGGGCATTGTTGAAAAAACAAAGACCTTCAAGTCAGGCACATCTGGCTCTGAATTGCAGCTTTATCCTTTGCCCATCCAAAAACATTTAGGAAGGCTCTATTATGTGCCAGGAAATGTTTCAAGTGCTGGGATAAAGCAGTGAATAAAAGAAAGATCCCCTGCCTTCATGGATCTTACATTCAACGGGAATGAGATGGATGTTGAACAAGATAAATGAGAAAAAAATACAGTATGTTAGCTGGTGGAAAGCGCTGGGGAGACAAAGCAGGGAAGGCGTAGAAAATGTTAAAACTGGCTAGTGGGGAGGTCGGGGAGGGATGGATTGGGAGTGTGGGATTAGCAAATGCAAACTATTATTTAGATGTATAACTGAATCCCTTTGCTGTACGCTAGGAACTAACACAACATTGTAAATCAGCTGCACACCAATAAAATAAAATTTGAAGAAAAAAACCCCAGCTACTCAGGAAAGATCTGAGAAAATGTCATTTGCGACAAGATTTGAAGGCAGTGAGGTACTGGACGCATTAGTGTCGTGATATTAGGTAAAGGTTACCTAAATTTCCAGATACTTGATTTCTTCCAATCTGAAATGGGGACAAAAGCCATCTTGCTGATTTGTTCTGAGGATCAGGCCCCTGTGTGAAGGGGATCTGGCCTGGACATTGAACAGGAGCATGACAACAGCAATTATTCTACGGTCATCATCATCATCATCACCAGCAGCAGCTCAGCTGTTATAAACAGCTGCTTGCTGGAACTGGAGATGAGTCATTTATACATTTGTTATCCCCACATGACCCTGCAAAGGAAACAGCAGGTAAGAGTTTAATTCTGAAGACTGAATGAAGAACTCTAGCCTTGGAAGAGGGACATGTAGTTCAAATATTTCTATCAACAGAGTCTTGGCAGGAAATAAAGGTTTCCCTTCCCCCAAACTGGGTAATTTGAGGAGAGTTTTATAAGAGGACTATTTAAAAGATGAGCAGAGTGTAGGAAGCCACAAGGGGTACTGCAGTACCCGCAGATTTCAACAACAACAGAGCACAGCAACCCCTCGCCCCTCAGCCTAGGACTCAAGGGTTATGGGGCCGGTTACCAGAAACCAGCAACGAAGGGAGGGCCCCATGGAGAGGGGCGCCTGCCAGGAGGTGTGGCCTTCAGTGGAGGGACACCGCTGGCCTGAAGTGACTCCTCAGGCAGGGCAGGAGGGTGTGAATACCCCAAAGTCATTCTCCTCCGTTCCTCTTGTTTCCCATCAGGGCTCCCCATTGGACAAACCTAAGTGTCAGTCAGAGGGCGAGAAAGCCCAGGGAGCATGAGGCCACCCTCCCAGGGAACGAAGAGGTGGGGAGGGGGCGGGGCCACAGAAGATCCCCAGGATGAGACCGAAAGGCAAGTTAATCCTAATTCCCAGGTTCCACCGGGAACCTCACGGTCACCATCCTCTGTATCTAGAGAAAAGCAACCCATTCCTTCCTTCATCATTTATCCTTTTAATCACATTTGCTGCTCTCCTCTGGGTTATCCTCTTATCTCTTGTAAATCCAAGATTTAGTTAGGAGTTTTGAAAGAAAACCAGATTAAAGAAAAAAATAAAGCCCAGTTGCCCGTAAAGCCAGAGAACTTTCGGCAACCCAAGAAATCTCTACCCAGGGTTGGGCGCTGCCAGCAAAGATCAAATGCTTAGCTTGTCACTCGCCAATATGAAAAAGGCAAGGCCAGAGGGGCTCCTGACCAAGAGCACAGCAGTGTCACCATTTTACTTTTTAAACGAAATTTAGGCTATGACATTAAGTGTCATATATGAAAAGCAGGTACACAATACAATGACAACCATTTAAAAAATATGATATGCATTGAAACCAGACTAAAATGAAATAATCAAACTATTGCCACTATTTGTGGACTGTAGATTGACATGATTTTTTTCTTTTTCTTTTTTTTTTTTTTTTTTTTTTTTGGTTTTTAGGGTCGCACCCATGGCATATAGAGGTTCCCAGGTTAGGGGTCAAATCGGAGCTACAGCTGATGGCCTACACCACAGCAATGCCAGATCCTAGGAGCTGCATCTGTGACCTACACCACAGCTCATGGCAACATAGGATCCGAACCGCGTCTGCAACCTACACCACAGCTCACGGCAACTCTGGATCCTTAACCCACTGAGCAAGGCCAGGGATCAAACCTGCAACCTCATGGTTCCTAGTTGGATTTGTTTCCACTGTGCCACGACAGGAACTCCTGGGATGATTTTTTTTTCTTAACCCTTTTCCATATTTTTCCAGTTTTCATCAATGACATTTCTTTTAAGATAAAAAAGAAATCAATTCATTTTTTTAAAAATAAAGAGAAAAATGTTTCCTATAATTCACAGCTTTTTAAAACTACAATATAGTTATAACTTTTATTTTTTGAAAACTTTAATCTGGGATAATTTAAGCAAGACTCGCTAAACTGATTACTTGGCTGTTTTTAAGAAAACAATTTTACAGATAACTTTAAAAAAAGAGAATGCTAAGCAATATAAAGGATATTTCCTATACATTGGTTTAATTTGGGTTTGTGCTCATATCTAATATTAGAGGCATCCATGGGTGTCAAATTCATTCTCACTAGCTACAAAAATTCTTAGACTGGGAAGAGATCATTGTAAAATATTAAATGCAATTTAATGAATTAATAATCATTTTCTTAAACTGGATTAACCACAGAGTAGATCCAGAGATCGCTGTTTCCATTTTTTTCTTCACTCCACACTAAGACTAATTCTGTTCAGGTCCACAAACTGTTTCTGAACACATGGCCATGCGCCTGGCACCGGATTAGGTGTTGGGGATACAGAGAAGAACCAGACGAGGCATTTGCCCATAAAGAAATGTAGCAACAGAAATAGACATGCAAGGAGATGATTTCAACCTAGTATGGTCATTGCAAATAGAGCTAAGTGTAGGTGGCTAGGAAAGCCCAGACAAGGGGCTTAATGGAAGAATAGCTCAATTTAAGACCAAATGACCAAAAAACCTACTTGCTACTGGTCTAGCTGGCTCTCTTGTAACTGGAACTCTTTGTTGTTGAAGTTTTTGGGGCTGATCAGGATGGAGGCCAGCGTAACCAGGCTTGTAGTGATGAGTGACACCTTAACGGGCTTGAATTCTGCTCAGCTGCCTACTGCCATCACCCTCTGAAAAGTGAGCACAGTCACGTACATCAAGAAATGGGAGCAATGACTCACTGTGGCCAGACGTTGTTCAAGGCAACGTCTCTTATGTGGAGCTGTGCTTGGCCTTCTGAGGAGACCACCCTCTTATGAGTTGCCAAGGTATTGCGAGTTGCCTTGGGTAGTGGAAAGGAGATGGTAGACGGCAAAGAATTAAAACTGTCCTGAAGAACTTGGGTTTCATTTTGGAAAGTGGTGAATGTTCTGGATGGCGGACTGTTTTGGTGCAGGCTGAGGAACCACTGCAGGTGATGAATAAGAGCTGGTTCGTGGGATGTGGGTGGAGCTGGTCCTCAAGTGGGAGGTACTGGCTCAGCCACAAGGCAGATCAGAGTGGCATCCGCTCTACTTGGTTGGAGTCTGCGCTGTACCAGTTATGATGTATTTTGACTCTCTTCCCTATACGGAAGATTTATGTGAACCCTGAATAACTATGTCAGGGAACAGATACCTTTTCCGCCGTTCTCTTAAAACAGTTTACCTTTAGGCACCGAGGCATAAATTCCTGTCATAGCAGGAGAACACCGTAAGTGTTTGTCCAGATAGGACTTCCTTTGGGGCTTAATATGACTCAGTTCAGATTTAGGATATTTGATTATATTAGATAGTTCAACGGGTCTTTTATAAATCATCTCCCAGAAACTTTTGGTGAAATTTACCTGGGATTAACCCAACCTTAATCTTTCTGATACAATAAAATCATTCTCCCTAAACCTGTAAATTCTTTAAATACTTTAATCTTTTATAATTATATGAAGCTTGCCTCCTTTAAGAGGCCTCTCGTTATTGCTTGTAATTAGAGCCCTTAAGTATTCTGAAAGAATCTTTGTCTGGTAAAATGGAAAGTCAGGATTCCAAACCTATAAAAACTCTGCCAGGCTGTCCAGCTGTTCCAGCCACTCTCTTAGCTAAAATCTTAAAAGCTGTCTGCGACCTGGAGGAGATCTGGAACAACTGGGGCACAAAGTGCCATGGAAATCACAGATTGGCCACACTTGACTCTGGTTTCATCCTATCACAATTACTCTAAACCATCTATCTGAGCCCAAGGCCACAGTCTCAGCTGACTTTCCGCAGATGCAAACCACGGTAATGGCTTTTCCTGCCAATTTTCTATCCCAAGTTAATAAGTGAGAAATTTTAGGGCCCCTGGGGTAGTATTCTCTATTTAGGAGTGAAAATGACTTTTTATATGCCACCTCTGTCTTGCTTACCTCCCCTCCCCCAATTCTTCTCTCCCTGGACCAAAGATTTAGACCATCAGGATTGCAGTGCTCATTAAAATATCAATACTGATAAGAAACTTAATTAGCAGAAGAGAAAATGTAATAGTAAAGATGAAAGGGAAGAGTGCCAAGCTGTGGCAGTGCTTAGGTAATAGATAATATATGTAAAACTGTCCACAATTTCCTCAGCTGTTTGACATACATAACCTTATTTAATCCTTGACAGGTGGTTGCTGGTCTCATCTTTACAGGTGAAGTGAAGTTAAGGAGTTAAATCCAGCCAATGGCAGTCCTTGTCCACTCCGACACAGCCCCTTGATCTCAACACACATTATGTGGAGCCGTAACTGCATCGTGTACCACGGGCACTAGTCCTGAGGAAACCAACCCAGCTTTAGCCAAAAGAAAAAAGTCTGACAAGTGGAGCATGGGATGTAGAAAGTGTGGTGCTGTGAAGAGGTGGGAGAGCCTGCAGGCTGAAGGGCTCCGGAAACTCTAACCATCGCTGAAGTCTGTGCCCTGGCGGCGAACACACAGCACACTCTTTAACCAGTACCCTCGCAAAGGTTCAGGGTGGTGATACCTTCTGTGACTAGCATCTGTGGGAAGCCACTAACACTATGGGCCTTGAAGGGGCAAGAGAAGGAGCGGCTGTCAGACCCCAGTGAGAGCTGTGGCCAATGTATGGGGCCACCTGACAGGCGCTCTGGTTTGGGTCCTGGTGTTGGTGAAACCTGACCCTGTGCTTTATACACATCCAGGCCCATAAGGTAGAAACAAAAGAAAACACCAAGCTTATTTTACAGAGCTCAGGGAAACTGCAGATATGGAAACAGCTTTTCTGACAGCCCCATCCACTGAGCATTGCACACTGAAGGACCAGGACAACCAATAGTTAGCGTTAGGCATCACAGGCTGAAAATTCACCACAGGTGACATACGGACCCTCCCCCTTCCCAAATTTGCACACGCAACCCTTGAGGAGGCATGAAGAACAGTCAAACCTCTGCAAAGAACTCCTGAAACTTACAAATTACTTCGCACCAATCACTTCCCAGCCCCTCCCCCTCTTCCATGATCAATATCCTACTCAACCACTGATCAGGGAGACAGATCTGAGCATTGCCTTTTGCCTCTTCAATTGGTCACCCTGCCGTAAACCTTTTTCTCTCGGTAAAAACACTATTGCCTGGGGGGGTTGGTCTTTCTGTTTCACAGCAGGCAACGAGCCCACCTGCTCAGTTACTTTAGGTAGAGAAACAGTTATAGCCTAATCACAGTCTGGGACAGAAGAAACCTGGGGAGCAAATAACCTGACACTCCCTCCTTGCCAAAGCCCAGCTAGAAGTCAGAGGGCACAAGAACCCAGGCGAAACCATCTCTAGCAGTCAGCTTCCCGGGGCACAAAGCAGGGTGGGGTGAATGGAAACTGGACCTGAGAGCAGGCAGGAAAAGTGAAGAATGTCTAAGACAGAAGCAATTTTAAGACTAATGTCATATTATCCTGCCCTTGAAGACTCCATTTCCTGGAGGAAACTTGAAAGAGGCCAGCAGAACTTCAAGCTCAGAAATTGCAAAATGCTTTGGGGGATGGGACATAAGCGTAGATGCAAATCGCTTACAGTTTAGAAGTAATAGCACATTATGATGACGTTGTAGACTGCCATTCAACATCCATCCCATTTTCTTTCAAGTGTGCTTTTTTTATATTACAAAGCCTAGAAAGTTAGAAGAAAAAAAAAAGCGAGAACAAAAACTGCATTTCCAGATCCTATAGCTGTTAGGTTCTAGATGTGATTTAGGATCAACTCATATGTGCTTGAAGGAAACTAAGAAAGCAAACTAGAAGACATAACATCTTCTCCTTCTGCTCTTTCTGCCTGTGACCGTGTCAGTGAGTTGTTGGTTGGGGCTGTTCAGAGACGGGGTCCATAGCATCTATTCTGCTGGTGCAGATTGTAGCCAAAATGATGTGGTTTGGGGCTTGGGACAGCCACCAGATCATGGTGACTTCCTGATCATGGTGGCTTCCCAATCATGGCAGTGGTGATATAATTGAAGAATCAGTGGTTTTTTGATCACAGAGGACAGAGCAGCAAACTTAGTGGCTTGGCTCTGCTGTACAGTTCAATCCAAATTCTTTTTTCTTTCATCCCCCCCCCCGCAAAAATTTGGCAAGTCACTTAATATCTTGCAAAGGACTTCTGTTTTAACTACATTCTGTCTTTGCAATTAAATTTTGATTACTGTGGAAATAAACTAAAATGCAAAGTAGAAAGGGGTAAGCATTACTAGAGGTATAGATTAGGTAATATGCAAATCTCGAAAAAACTAGATATTAGGCTTATATCAGAGGAGATAAAGAGAAAAATCCCTTTCATAGAACCTGAGAACCATGACAGGCTCATGGAATGAGCTTTCCTTTTCCAGGGAAGCAGATGGGATGAACAGACACTGTGACTATTGTCTATTATATTTAAGAAATCACACAAGTCTGTGTATCTATCCCCAGAGATGGGCTCCAAGTCTGCAATGAGGAAAGAGAAATATTCCATTTGCAAATCCCCTGGCAATAGTCCCTTTTAATTTTAGAAATCATACTTGCTTGCTTTTTAAGTTTCTATTAAAAAATTAAATAAAATGTATTTATCTGTAACAACTTCAATAATGCTATAGAAATTTAATTTCTTCTCTAAGGGAAATAATAAAAGGAATCAGGGCATTTCATTGTCTGCCTCTGTTACTGTTATCTATTGTTGCATGATAAATTACCCACAAGCTTAGTGACTTAAAATATCCTCTTATTACCTAGCATGATTATATTGGTCATAAATTTGAACTGGGCTCAGCTGGGTGATTTTTCTGTTCCAAATGACATTGATGGAGTTCACTCGTTAATAGTCAGCTGGTGGAAAGACTGGTTTAGAGCGTACAAAATGGTACCTGGCAGGGGTGACTGGAAGGCTGGGCATCTATACTTGGCCTCAGAGTAATCATCATTCTTACACAGTGGCTTAGGGCTCCAAGAGCAGCCTTCCAGTGAACAAGGGGAAGCTTCACGACCTTCAATGATCTAGCCTCAGAAGTTACACAGCAACACTTCTATGCTACTGTATTGGCCAAAGTAGTCACATACCCGCCCATATTCAAAGAGGGGGGACCTTCATGCCACTTTTAGATGGGAGGAGTATCAAAACACTTGAAGCAATGACTTAGAAACATCCCAACCCCCTTACATCACTCCTTGTTACCTATGTCTCTAAGCAAAGCACACACTGCTAAGTGAGCCATGACTAGAATCATTTAGACACTTTTTTTTTTGTCTTTTGGCCTTATCTAGGGCCGCACCCGCAGCATATGGAGGTTCCCAGGCTAGAGGTCTAACAGGAGCTATAGCTGCCGGCCTACACCACAGCCACAGCAACGCGGGATCCGAGCCGCATCTGCGACCTACACCACAGCTCACTGCAATGTCAGATCCTTAACCCACTGAGCAAGGCCAGGGATCAAACCTGCAACCTCATGGTTCCTAGTTGGATTCATTAACTGCTGAGCCACAACAGGAACTCCATCATTTAGACACTTGAAGAAACCGCACCTTCAAGTCAAGGACTAGAAGCAAAACGAGCATGGGTGCTCCTAATATTGTTATAAATAGGGAATTAAGGGTGAAATTTTTTTGGCAAGCATCTTGACATCTTGAAATTTTCCTTCCCTTAAGAAAAGGAGGAGTTCCTGTAGTGGCTCAGCAGAAACGAATCTGACTAGTAACCATGAGGTTGCAGGTTAAATCCCTGGCCTCGCTCGGTGGGTTAAGGATCCAGTATTGCCATGTGCTGTGGTGTAGGTCAAAGATGAGGCTCAGATCATCTGTCATTGCTGTGGCTGTGGTGTAGGCTGGCGACTGCAGCTCATATTCAACTCCTAGCCTGGGAACTTCCATATGCCGCAGGTGTAGCCCTAAAAAGCAAAAAGAAAAAAAAAAAAAGGAGAGGGTAGAATCTCACTTGGATGGCATATATCAAAACAGAAATTTGGACATACAAGAGTAAAGTGTGGATGTAATGAGGAGTTGAGGGTATGTTCCCAAGATCAAGACCAAAGCCTGGGTTCTATAACTGGGCCATAACTTCGAAGAAGGTTGAACATCAATATCTATCTGATTCTGTGTCACCTGAGTAAAATCATCTTCATATCCTCCTGGGTAACTACACTGTTGGTCTCAGAACCCAACCAGGCTAAGCATGGTGCCAAGCACTTTGCTTCTGGGTCAGGAAAAGGGGTTGTTCGGCAAGCTGTTGATTCTCAATAGCCTACACTGATGAACACACATTTGTTGGATTGACACTTTGCACCAGGCATTGTTGGGCTCAGGGCAAAAGTAGAGAATGAGCTACTGTCTTTGCTCTGCAGGGGCTCAAGTCTAATAGAGGAGACAGATGAGTAAACAAATAACCACATACAATGTGATCAAACAGTATAATTGAATTAAGTGCTAAGGGTTTCAGGAGCATAGAGGAGGAAGTGACCTTGAAGGTTGTTTTTTCAGGTTGAGAAGATAGGAAGAGTCTCTTAGAAGAAACACCCTGTGTACAGCATGGATTGTGTTAAATTACATATTATCTATAGGGAACCATGGGTAGTCATATGAGATTGAGTGGAGGGATGCTGGGGTGGGACATAAAGCTGGAAGGAGAATTGGGGCTGGACTGTCAAGGTCTTTGTATTTCAGGTTAAGGAGTCTGGAGTTTTACCCATGAAAAAGTAGAGGAGGATACAAAAGGGTCGAAAATGTGGGAAGACACAAATGCTACACTAGCTGTTTTTAATTAGGGAAGTTAAATTTGTCCCACGAGTTGGAGCTTTGTCATCTTTGATATTTTACAAATCACCATTGGAGCCAGGCTCCAAACGGAAATTTTAGGCTTCTTCTTGTATGTCTTTTTTTAAGTTTTAAAATTTTACATTGCTGCCATGTCCCCTCCATTTAAGATGAGATTACCTACCAAAAACATCTAAAAGGCAAATAGCCTAGTTTGGCCAGTTTCTCTGTCATGTCCTTCACTACCAAGTAAAGGATAAATCAACAAACAGACAAAATCCTTTTTGTTCTGGGAAGAATTAAATGGTCAGCTTTGTACGTGCTGATGGAATTTACTCTTTCTACATATGGTCTAATCCATCTCCCAGAGGCAAATTATTTAAATCACCTCTTGAAACCACATCTACGCATTTATGGTGGCAGAAGTGGGAGGTGGCAGAGGGTTACAGGTGACTCAGTATGTCTGGCATCTGGGTCAGAAATTTCTCTCAACTGATGGCAGAGGTGTTGCCACCATACTGGGGACGGCATGTAATGGCCACCAAACTGTTGTGTGAGCTGTGTGCTGTGTGAGGCCTTTGTGAATCTGATTTGAGGTTAGTCAACCTGAAAGATGATGCAGGTTTTTACATTTTTTTTCCAGCTCATTCAGCGTGGACAGCCTTCAGGACTTGTTCTCCTGCTAGCTTCTTGCAGGTCTAACTCCCGGTTAGGAAGTCTATCTCGGAGTTTAGATCTTACCAATATTGACAGAAACCATGGCACGTTTTGAAATTTGTAAGGGGTTCATTTACATGTGTGGCAAGATGCCCTGTGTGGGAGAATATTCATTCTCCTTCTCCCACCTCATTTAAGTGAAATTGCCATGCAGCTATAAACAACGGGCCTATTACATTGTATTTTATTTTATTTTAGTCTTTTTGCCTTTTCTAAGGCCGCACCCACAGCATGTGGAGGTTCCCAGGCTAGGGGTCTAACAGGAGCTGTAGCCGCCGGCCTACACCACAGCCACAGCAACGCGAGATCCGAGCCGCGTCTGCAGCCTACACCACAGCTCATGGCAACGCCGGATCCTTAACCCACTGAGCAAGGCCAGGGATCAAACCTGCAACCTCGTGGTTCCTAGTCGGATTCGTTAACCACTGAGCCACGACAGGAACTCCCCACTTCTTTCTTTTGTATTCTTCTCCCTGCTCTCTTCAAAGAAACTGCTGCCTGTGCCTTTATCATCAAAGCAGAGACGCTGGGCAGAGGGCTGGATGGCCTCTTTTTCTAGGGGGCGGGGGATGGGGTGAGGAGCTTTATTATTTATTTATCTCTCTACCTACACATGTATTTATTTTTCAGTAATCTCACGAAGGTCTCTCTCATAGATGTTCTTAAACCCTTCTCTACGTGCATCGCAGAATGTCCGTGACAAGGGACCCCGCTTTTTGCAGGCACCTCAGCAACAGCCACAGAAAATGAGGGACTCCAGAGCACCAAGCAGATTTTCTGTGAGGTAATAGGACAGGTATCAGACTAAAGAACCCCCCTGAGGCTTTCAGCTTATAAAGGAAACACTCTGCAAGGAAAGAAATCACTCCTGTCATAGATGAGGCTTTGAGTTATCAACTTGGATAGTAGAACAGTGCCCTCTTATTTTGCACTCTGATGGGGATAATAAGATGCATTATTTTTTGGGGGGTTTTTTGAGGGTTTTTTTTGTCTTTTTCCAGGGCCACACCCGTGGCATACGGAGGCTCCCAGGCTAGGGGTCAAATCGGAGTTGTAGCCACCAGCATACACCACAGTCACAGCAACGCAGGATCTGAGCCGCGTCTGCAACCTACACCACAGCTCACGGCAACGCCAGATCCTTAACCCACTGAGCGAGACCAGGGATCAAACCCACAACCTCATGGTTCCTAGTCAGATTCATTAACCACTGAGCCACGATGGGAACTCCACAAGAGGCATTAGTTATCATATAAAACTGACATACTTAAAAACAAACTCTAAGAAACACTGTAGGATTCAAATGAAAGGAAGTGAGATTATCGGAACAAAGATTATGAAACTCCATATTCTTGAGGGCAGAGGTCTTAAGCATAGATTCTCTCTAAGCTGTTGAACAGTTCAAACTGAGGAGCTGTACGGATGATCTGTCTTCTAAGGAATGTGTATTTTTACATGTTATCTTAGACTAGTCATTGGATTTCCCCACAAGAGAGAACCAGCTTTCAGTATCGTTGAAGACGGGAGGAGACCAACATTATACAGGTGCCACTGAAGTAAATCTTTCCTGATCTTATCCCCCCGCTTCACCCCTGGTGGGGCTGACTAATGGGCAGAGTGGAGTCGGAGAGTAAGGACCGAAGACACCAACAGCCCCCATTCCCCCGTGGAGAGGAAAGCCTTTAACCTTAATTGACATTTGGAGGGTTTTGTTAGTCTGTTGACTTAATTTTAGGCACACCGACCTCATACAGTAATGTACCAAACAGAGACTGTTTCTGATGGAAACGAAGACTTCTATTACTTAAGAATAACCAGAAAATTTATGCATCCTGTCCTAGATTTTATCCAAAGGGTATAGGAGGGCTAAAACAGAGCCAGTTTGTGGGGTGAATAATACTATGTTTTTTTTTTTCTTTTTACCTTATCTAGGGCTGTACCCACGGCATATGGAGGTTCCCAGGCTAGGGGTCTAACAGGAGCTGTAGCCGCCGGCCTACACCACAGCTCACAGCAACGCCAGATCCTTAACCCACTGAGCAAGGCCAGGGATCGAACCCACAACCTCATGGTTCCTAGTCGGATTCATTAACCACAACGGGAACTCCAATACTATGTTTTTAATTCGGTTTATTAGAGTGAATAAGTCCCCCTTTTTTGCCCAATGGTTACACACATAATGTGTATTCACAACTAAAGTCTGTAATAGTTTGCAACTTTTAGGTTGCAAGGAGGAGGCTTGCTGAGCTATCCTTAGGTCACGTGCACTTATTGTAACAATACACGTAGGTTTGGGGAAGCCCATGCAACAATCCGAGCAGGTACAGAGTCCTTTAGAACTCCAACATTAGGGTGAAGAACAGGCTCAAGGAATCAGAAATGGTGGATTCTAATTGTTTGGGACACGGGGGTGGCTCCAGATGTTCCAGGCATCGTGTCTCATTCTAGGACTGACTGTCTGGCACTCCTTTCTTCTCTGTGGGCCTCTTGCCTCTTGAAAGGCTCCGTTTGTCACCATTCAATATGGAGCCCCCCCCCACTGGGCACTGTTTCCTAGGCACCTGATCTAACCTCAGGTGCCTAGGTTGCTTGCTCAAAAACTAACGCTTGGTCTAATCCTTTGGGACTAAAGTAGAGAATTCTAGAGCAGAGAATTCAAATACATGAAGAACCACTTGTAAGTCAATTCATGAGATGAGGTCTGTGGGCAGAGCAGGTTTCAAGGACTGTCCAATGAAGTTTTCTACCAAATGTTTTCTCCCCTTAGCCAGATTCTCACAAACAATAGCTGGATGGCAAATCAGTTATTCTTTCGGACACTCTATTATTTTTTTTTGTCTTTTTGCCTTTTCTAGGGCGGAACCCACGGCATATGGAGGTTCCCAGGCTAGGGGTCTAACAGGAGCTGTAGCGGCCGGCCTTCGCCACAGCCACAGCAACGCGGGATCAGAGCCGCGTCTGCAACCTACACCACAGCTCACGGCAACGCCAGATCCTTAACCCACTGAGCAAGGTCAGGGATCGAACTCTCAACCTCATGGTTCCTAGTAGGATTCCTTAACCACTGAGCCACGACGGGAACTCCTGGACACTCTCATTCTTGTGTGTTGTTGTTGTTAATGTTTTTATGTTTTTGTTTTTTAATGTTGTGTGTGTCGCCATTTCTGCACACTAATATTTATCAATAAATATTGAGCATCAACTGTATACAAGTCATTTTTACCCTAGAATCTTTTTCTTTGAACTTTGTTCTTTTCCCTTTGTCTTTCCTTTCTGTAAAGTCCAGCAAACAAAATTGGAACTGCAGATGCCTTCAATTTTCCTGGCCACATGGTTCCAAAAATCTTTTGCCCTGGTACATTCAAGGCCGAAGTGTGTCTCTCTGTTTTTTCCACAATATTTCCTGGATCATTTTGGCTGAAGAACTCTTTATGAGCCTTCATCTTTGATTTGCCATGTAAAGTTCTTTATAAGTTATAATTTTGTTTTAATTCTCATTAGTCACCCTCAGAACCCAGTGTTTTCTTTTATTGCTTGATGGTTGAATTCTTTTGAATTACTAAAATAACTCCTTTCATTTTAGTTGTTTCTATGTCTGGCATCTATAGATCCAGACAGAATCTGACATCTTTAGATTCAGAACAATTGTGACTCTTTCTTATTGAAAAGATCCTTCAAATACTTCAGGATAATAATTTCCAAATTCTAATTTAGAAGCATTTCTAGTCAACCACCCTTCATTTTTTGACATGTAGGGAAATTACATGTAAGGAATTGAGAAAGATACCCAATTCTTTTTAACAAACATTTATAGGAAGCCTCACACGTGTCAGGCCTCTAACTCATTCTAGGATTAAGTGATTATAACCATAGCATTCCTTTCTCAAAAACTTTCAGTGATGAGCCAACATTTAAAAAATTAAATATAAACATCTCAACTGGATATTCAAGGCCCAAAAATCAGGCTCCAAACTTCTTTTCCTGATTTTTTCCCCAGCATTATTGAGATACAATTGACAAATAACATTGTATAAGTTTAAGGTGTACAATGTGATATTCAATACACTTATGTACTGTGAAGTGATACATGTAAATTTAGCCAACATTTTTGTCACCTCACATAATTACCTTTTTTTTTTTTGTCTTTTTAGGTCTGCACCCATGGCATATGGAAGTTCCCAGCTAGGGGTCAAATTGGAACTGTAGCTGCCAGCCTACAGCCACAGCAATGCAGGATCCAAGCTGTGTCTGTGACCTACACCACAGCTCACGACAACACCAGATCTTTAAACCACTGAGCGAGGCCAGGGATCGAACCTGCATCCTCATGGTTCCTAGTCGGATTCATTAACCACTGAGCCACGACGGGAACTCCACCTTTTTCTTTTTTTATAGGAAATTTTGACTTCTTCTACTCTCTTAGTAAGCTTTAATTATATAATTCAGTATTGTTAACTGTAATTACCATGCTGTACCTTAGATCCTCAGGTGGCTGGTGGGGAATGGGTCACATGACAGCACCCAGGATCACATGACAGGCCCTGGCTGCTAGGGAGGCTGGGAAACCAATGTGTGGTTTCCACCTTGGTAGAGCACGACGCACCATGAGGGAAATGTCCACAGGTTAGGGAGTACACAGAGATGGTCAGAGGGTGCAAGACATTCAGGGCGGCTTCTCCCAGAGCCCGAACACTGGCCAATAACCCCACAGGGCCCTCCCTCTGCGCCGCATCACACACACCCCTCCTCAGCCCAGCCACACCGGTACCTTCTGTCTTCTCACACACCAGGCCCATCCCCACTTCAGGGTCTGGAATATTCTCCTCCCACTTCTCCAGCCAGGCCTCAGCCTAAATACAGCACCTCCCATCCCTAGGCTTTCCACCACTTCCAAACCCAAGGCCCTAACCACCAAGAACACTTCACAGCACCAAGAACGCCGCCCTCACCCTGTCTAAATACAAGATTATGAATGTCCTTCCAGATTCAGGAGAGCGATTATCCACTTACCGAGACACTGTGACCTCAGCAGACCCCGACCACGGGTGCTCCCAGGCATCTTCCAGGCAGACATAGGGCTCCTCCCTGAAGGAATGTTCTGGGCTACAGCTGATCCGTTTTGTTGACCATATCTGGTGTATGAGCCACTGTGTGGGCTGTGCATGCAGCTTCTTCAGACGGTCTTTCTCTCACAGTCTGGGCAGAGTTTTCCTGGCCCCCCGAATTTTAAAAAGCATCCTCTGTTGAGACCCTGAACTTCCACAGAGTTGGCATTTTTTGTAGGGCCTAACCCTCAACCAAGTCAAATGCTGGAGACAATTCAGTTGCCAAGAGTGGGGAGGCCGCCCCAAGACTGAGAGGTCTGTCTGTCTGTCTCTCAGGTTAGCCACGGTCTGGATGAACTCCGGGGAGAGGCCCGCAGGAGGGTGGGGAAGTGGCGTCCTGCATTTTCACAGTGAAAATCGAACTGAGCCCTGCTCTTCAGGGAGGGAGGTGGAGACCCGCCCAGCGGGGGCTCACGCGGTCCTCAGCTGCCGCCTGTTGTCAGGGTGCCTGTGGTGATTACAGGCTGGGCACCTGGGAGCCCAGCACCGCAGCCTCTCTCAGGGGTGGCAGAGCCGTCCTCCAAAGTCTCCTGGGTGAACTGGCCATGCCCTAGTCGCTCTGTCCCTAGTATGGGGACTGTTGCTCTGACATGATGTGTCCAGTGGGCATGGAGGCACCCGCCTCTGTGTGAGAGAAGGGGATCAGATGTGAAGAGCCTGGATATTTGGGACCTGGGGTGCTGTGAACACCTGGGGGCGGTGCTCACCGCCAGGGGGCCCCCCAGTGCTCCCTGTGCTTATCCACCCCACCGCTCCCACCCTCCCTGGGGATATTTCTTTCTTTCTTTCTTTCTTTTTTTTTTTTTTTGCCTTATCTAGAGCCGCACCCGCGGCATATGGAGGTTCCCAGGCTAGGGGTCTAACAGGAGCTGTAGCCGCCGGCCTTCGCCACAGCCACAGCAACGCGGGATCCGAGCCGCGTCTGTAACCTTCACCACAGCTCACGGCAACGCCGGATCCTTAACCCACTGAGCAAGGCCAGGGATCGAACCCGCAACCTCATGGTTCCTAGTCGGATTCGTTAACCACTGAGCCACAACGGGAACTCCTCTGGGGATGTTTCAACTGGACTCTCGGGAATGTGGAAGATGGAACAGGTGGGGGTGGTGAGAGAGAAGCTGCCCACAACATCACCCAGGTGAACAGAAAGTAAATTTGGAATCAGGTGGGAGCACAGGCAATGCAAGCCAGGGATGGAGGGGAGGGAGAAGGTGATGGAGGAGTCCAAGGTCAATGGGTGAGGAGCTTGAGGGCAGTGAGCGTCAAAGCATAAAAGAAAAATCTCAGCTCCCAAAAGTAAGGCTTTCTTTCTCTTTCCTGCCTGTGAGTTTCCTACTGGTTGGTTCATCAACTGAATAAAGTTAGGTAAAGTGGGAAGTCAGGATAAAAATAAGACCCATACCTTTTGAAAATATTATTTCAACATAAAGCATGTAAATACACAATCATTTGCTAGTGTTCTGAGTACGGATCTGATAACTGAGATTACTTACTTTCCAAAGCATCAACCACAGCTATAGCATGTTTCTTAGGAGTTATAGTTTTAGGGGAGTGGGGTGGTTGTTTTCTGTTTTTCCATAGAACGAGTAAGCCTACCCTCAATTTTAGTACACAATCCTCCAAGGTTTTTAACCCAGTTCTCTACAATTGCTTCAATCATGTTTGTTTTAAAAGGTTTTTTTTGTTTTGTTTTGTTTTGGGTTTTTTTTTTTTTTAGCATCTCTCTCTATTCAGGACACCTAAAGTTTTCGATTCAGTTACATAGAAAGAACAATACTATTTTGCTCTCTTAGCTCATTGGCTTAGGACGATTTCTTAAAGCAGCAAAATTCAATAACGGGTACAAATGGCATAAGCAGGTTTGGGCACAGACACCTTGATTCCTGGGCAGCCAGCACCTCAGCCCCGGCAGGGCATACCCAGCACGCGGTCAGCACATGTAGAGGGAACAGCGAGTCAATGTGGGGAGCTCACTATGAGGATGTTGATCAATTGTCCTTCTTCTAAGTTATGCTATAGTGCACAGTGGGATCCTGGCTCCCACTTACCTAAGTATTACATCCAGATATATACACACTATACATTCAGCAACGAAGGGTGGGGCGGGTGGGAGGGAAGTGGGAAAAAGAGAACTATTTAAACCATTTGAGCAATTTCTGTTAAGGAGTTCAAGCCCTAGATATAGGGGAGTTGGAGGACGGGGATCTGCTGTCCGATCATCTGTCTTCCAGGTGTGAATATCTGGAAAAAAAAATTTTAAAAGAGCAGTATTCCCCTACCACCCAACCCTCCTCGGCAACTACCATTCTACTCTATGAGTTCAGCTTTCTTAGAGCCCACATATAAGTGATATTATACATTATTTGCCTTATTATTCTCTAACTTATTTCATTTAGCATGATGCCCTCAAGTTCTATCCATGTTGTGGCAAATGGAAGGAGGCGGGTTTTTTCCTTTCTCATGGCAGAACAATAATTCCATTTTATATATATATGTGGAATTATTATATAAGGAGATAGAGATATCGATCTCTATCTTCTTCTCTGTCCATTCATACGTGGACAAAGATTTGCTTGCTGCCATGTCTTGGTTACTGTGAATAATGCTGCGATTAACACGGTGAGTGCACTTACCTCTTTGAGATCCTGTTTTCATTTCCTAAGGGTAAATACCCAGAAATGGTATTGCCGGGTCATACGGTAGTTCTATGTTTAGTTTCTTGAGGAACTGGCATCTGGTTTTCCACAGTGGCTGTGCCATTTTACATTCCCACCAACCGTGGTATAAGGATTCCCTTTCTGATACTTGCTATCCCTCGGCTTTTTGATAAAAGCTGTTCAAACAGGAATGAGGTGATATCTCGTGATTCTGATTTGCATTTCCCTGATGATTAGTGATACTGAACATTTTTTCCTGTACCCGTTAGCCGTTTGTATGTCTTCATTGGAAAAATATTTATTCAGTTCCTCTGCCCATTTATTAATTGGATTCTTTGGGGTGTTTTTGTTTTCATTTTTTTTTTTTTACTATTGAGTTGCATGAATTCCTTATATATTTTGAATATTTAGTCCTTATCAGATACATGGTTTGCAAATATACTTTCCAGTTCTCTAGTTCCCTTTTCATTTTGTCGACTGTTTCTTTTTTTTGTGCAGAAGACTTTTTTTTAACTTACTATTTTAATTTGATGTCATCCTACTTAATTTATATTTGCTTTTTTGCTTGTGACTTTGGTGTCGTATCCAAAAAAAAATTCCTAGTACATCATGTGCACGTGAATCCTCATCTCAGAGTTGATTTCTGGGAAAACTGCACTAAGGCTATGAAAAATGGAAGACAATAAAAGACCAAGCAAGGTTTAATCACTGATCACAAAGACCAAAATCACGCACAAAATCTCATCTATAGACAGTTTGTTTTCCTAGGAGGCTCTTTTTGACTCACTCTCAGAAGCAACCAAAGTTCAAAATGTATCATCTGTATAACTGTTCCTGTGAGGACTAGGGTTTTTTTTTTTTAGTCTGACATTAATGTAGAATTACATCTGATCTCATCTGCTGCCTATTGACTGTGCAAATTCTTAGATAGGAAAGGTGTTGGGGAATGCCTACCAACATGGAAAGTGCCTGTCACTGGTTTATTGAGTAACATTTGATTCTGTTTACTCTCCCAATGTAAAAAAAAAAATCTGTCCCTGCTGCAAAGGCAGTGTTTGAGAAGCCAAATGCAAATGGAAAACATTGGAGGTAAGTGGCTATCATTTCCTCTTTGCCACTTCCGTCGTCATAGGCTGGGAGACCAAGACTGCCCAACCATAAAGAAACAGGGACGACGGGTGCAGAGGGCTCTGCTCAAAAGTGTGATGCGTTTCCTGAGTGCTCCCTCCTCTGTGATCCTCTGGCACTTACTTACACAAGTGCTAAGTTCCCACCTCCCTCTCTTAGACTGAGATCTGTGAGGACAAAAATGTGTTTTATTCATGGCTATATTCCCAGAATCTGGCACTAAGTAGATGCCCCATAAATATGTCCTGACTAGACCCTGGAGCGCCGTGAATGTGAAGTTAGGTCTCTAGAAGGTGTTTATGTTAGGTTGAACTTCTCGGTGCTAGATATAGCACTTTTAAATATGGATTAAAAGATTCTGGAGTTTAGGCTGTTCTTGCTTCTGGCACAGTGGTCACATACCAGAGAAACTGGCTGCTCCAGTTCACTCTTGTGTTGTTTTCACCTGTTCTTTCAGGTGAATGTTGATAAGCCTCATCGAGAACCTGAAGGAGGTAAAATTTCTTCAAACCTGGGAGTCTTGGGGAAAACTCATCAGTCAGGCTTAGAGTTTCTCATCTTAAAAAAAAATGGTATGGGCTGAATTCACTGTTCTGAAAACTGCAGATTTGAACGGTAGGTTAGTCTAGCAGTCTTGTTGTAATAGAGTTTAGCCCCTGGTCTGGAGAAAGGAGACTAGACTTTGGTAGGGGAAGAGAGTTCTAGAAAGTTGTCTTTTCCTTTGATTCATCTTTTCCCTCCAACTGCCTGTAAATTAACTGTATCAAATGTCACTTAAGTTAGATGCCTCTGAGAGCCAGATGGTCTTCTCTTTATCCCCATGTCCATGTTTGTGATTCGGCCACATCGTTGTGGGGTAGACCAGTAGGACCTGTTTCTTTCTCCAGTACTCAAGGAGAGTTTGCAGAACCTTAATAGGGAGAAGGGGGGTGTCAAAAAGTACAATTTTCCATCAGGGTCAAGAATTTGGAAAATGATGCCAAGGGTGAAAGAAGAAAACTAGTGTTGTCTGTTTTCATTTATTTTTCAAGTTAACGATCCGTCAAAGGTTTGTGAAAACTATTTGCTATTTTTAATACTCTCCCTTGCTCCATCTCATACCTTGAAAGTTTAAGCAATCTTTGGCTGACATGGAGTAATTAAAAGCAGTCTGTTTCTTCCCCTGCCTGGTTTCCCAGATGTTGGGAGAGTGGAATGTTGGCTAAAGTGAAGATTGGGCAATATTTTATATTTTAATTTATTGCTAAAGAATTGATACATTGTTTAACAGGCTCTATAAGTGAATGCTGTTCTCTAATTTCTCTTCCAAATGCCTTGAATGGCGCCACACAATTTACATCATTTTGTGTTTCTTAGAACTGCTGCCACCAAATTTTCTTCATATGCTTACCATTTGCCCAACACCATATATACTAACGCGGTTTTCTTAAGTCAAATTTTGGAGACAAGTCTGCTTTTAGATTTAGTTTTTTTAGTTTGTTTACATCTGGCACCAAATCCGAAAAGAATTTACATGAGCCAATGCTCACAAAACACTGTCCCTAGAAGCTGCTTTTGGCCCTAGATTGCCAAGAGGAAAGAAGCCAAACACAGATTTCCTGTTGAGGTCCTTGAGCAATACTAGTTTTTGCCAAATGTACATTTTGGGGATTAACTTAAAAAAAATAGCCATCAGCTAGAGAATATTGGGTATATTTTAAAATGACTCTAAATATAACAGGGTCATCAGTGAGGTTATCTGTTACCACAATTCATCAGATATTGACCCAATAAATATTCACTGAGCGCCTATTCTCTGCCAGGAGCCACAGGCTGATTTAAGACAAATTTAATTTTAAAATAAATTTGAGTTACTAAGACCTTCCAATCAGTAAATATTACAGAAACATAAACAAATGCTAGCTTTCAAGATAATCACCTCTTTATATTTTTTATTCCAATAGTTTTCAAGTTGATTGGTTATGGTTAGAAAAAAACATTTTTTATTAAGAATTATGCAAAATAAAGCCTTTCATTTTTAACATTTATATTCTTAAATTTTCTTCCTCAATAATCAATGAAGTAGACAAAAGATGAAAATAAGAAAGTAAGAAGATCTGATAACCTACCACTCTCTGCATTACATACACATTCTTCAGGAAGTTTCACACAATAGGATAGTTTCTGATGGGAAGATAACAAATGAAAATTCTGTAAAGCAGCACAGTAGTCTCAAAAGGAGGTGGCCATCTAAGAAATGTATCGTTATGGATCTTTTTTTTTTTTAACTTACGGCCATCCCACGACAAACGGAGCTTCCCAGACTAGGGGTCGAATTGGAGCTACAGCTGCCAGCCTACACCACAGCCACAGCAACTCAGGATCGAAGCTGTGTCTTTGACCTATACCACAGCTCACGGCAATGCCGGATCCCCAACCTCCTGAGCAAGACCAGGGACCAAACCCCAAATCTCATGGTTACGAGTCGGATTCTTTTCCATTACACCACGATAGGAACTCCATCAATCTTATTTTACATTCTCAGAAGTATGCACAATACTCAAGTAGGGATTTCATTTTTGGTTAAGGGCTTAATGTCCATGAAAACATATATGGGTTCCATTCACTCTGGGTTATAATTCAGAGGTGCAGTGAATGGAATACAATTTTTTTCTCTAAAACATATATTAAGCATCACAGATATGCACTGTTGTCATTTCATTCAGGAATATTGAAGTTAATCCTATCTTTCATTTTCAAGCTTATTTTTTTAGAGGCACTAATGAAGTCATTTAAACTAGGTGTAAAGTAAGAATTTACATAAAAAAATTCAGTATATCATTTGTCCACTAAATGTGGTGCAGCTCTGTATTAAAGCCCTGTGTTGGGTGCTGCACTTAATAAAGGTGAATAAGACATCGATTCTGCCTTCTAGAAACTTGCAGTCCAGTGGGGCTGACAAACTCAGACAAGTATAATACAGTATGCTAAGCAAGTTTGTACAGGGGAAAGACAATTACCTGGGATGGAGGGAAAGAAGGGTGGTTAATACACAGGAGGGAACTTCTGGTTCTGGGAAGTTGAGTAAGACTTAGTCAGAAGGATTAGGTGAGAAAGAGGTAAAGAAAAAATATCAGGAAGTCACCATAGAAAATATAGATACATTTATATAAAATTAACTCATAGAAAAGAAGCAATGGGAGTTCCCTTCGTGGCTCAGTGGTTAACGAATCCGACTAGGAACCATGAGGTTCGATCCCTGGCCTTGCTCAGTGGGTTAACGATCCGGCGTTGCCGTGAGCTGTGGTGTAGGTTGCAGACGCGGCTCGGATCCCGCGTTGCTGTGGCTGTGGCGAAGGCTGGCGGCTACAGCTCCTGTTAGACCCCTAGCCTGGGAACCTCCATATGCCGCGGGTGCGGCTCTACATAAAGGCAAAAAGACAAAAAAAAAAGAAGCAATGAACAGAATTAATAGGAAAGTTTTATATGTAAAAACGTTTTAATGCAAGTAATGGTTAAAAATTAATATTAGTATTTTATACAAATATTTATTTTAAATTTTCTAGAAAAAGATCTTGTAGAGAACAATTCGAGTAATATCCACTAAAACTGCCTTTGATGAATAATGTTATTCTTGGAAAGCTAACCTACAGAAATAAAAAATTAAAAATGTATAAGATTAAAGTTCAAAGATAATTTATTAAACTATTTGCTTCTTTTTTTTTTTTTTTGGTCTTTTTAGGGCCACACCTATGGCATATGGAAGTTCCCAGGCTAGGGGGCTGAATCTGAGCTGTAGCTGCTGGCCACAGCCACAGCCACAGCAACACCAGATCCAAGCCGCATCTGTGAACTACACCACAACTCAGAGCAACGCCAGATCCTTAACCCACTGAGCGAGGTCAGGGATTGAATCCACATCCTCATGGACACAAGCTGGGTTCGTTAACCACTGAGCCACGACAGGAACTCCTACACTACTTTCCTTGGTAGCAAAACTCTGGAAACACTATGACTGTCCCTTAGTAGGGGGATGGCCAAGTAAATTACAGGACTGTGATGCCATAGAAGGACATGAAGCTATTAAAAAGACTGAATTGCAGCTGTACAAGTTGTCTTAAAGGGAGTTCCACCAGAAAATGCCAGGTGAGGAAATCATGACGTAGAAAAGTGTGTGTAGTACGATCCCATCTTTGTTTAAAAAAAAAAAAAAAGACATGCACCTGTACAAAACATACGTGTACAAATGTGTGTATGTATATGTTTACTTAAATAGGCATGTATGAGCATTGATAAAACTGTGGAAGGATAGAGTCATAAATAACATGGTGCTTTAGAGGGTGACTCATGTGAGAAGAGGGGAGGGGAAAAGGGGTGATCAAAGAAAAAGGAGAAAAAAATACGGTAAAAAAAGGCATGTTTGGAGTTGCCACTGTGGTGCAGTGGATTAAGAACCTGACCACAGTGGCTCAGGTGGCTGTGGAAGTGTGGGTTCCATCCCCAACCCAGCACAGTGGGTTAAAAGATCCTGTATTGATGTGGTGTAGGTCATAGCTGCAGCTGGGATTCAGTCCCTGGCCTGGGAACTTCCATAGGCCAAGGGTGAGGCCACAAAAAAAATTTTTTTTAAGACATGATTACATTTATGCATATGTATACATATTTATGTGTATAGTGCTTATATACATTATTTATAAATCAGTGTGTCTTACAGTTTACAAATTTATCTTATGATAGCTATATGCAGAGAAAGAGAGAAAGAATGTTTAATAAGAAAAGAAAAAGAAGTACAAACAAGGGGCATTCCAGGCAGATTGGGTCCCTGTGTGAAACCACCAGCAACTGGATTACAAAGAGTTGTAGCACAGGGTGCACTGAGACGCATCTTTTACTTCTTCGGTACCTAGTACTCCTATCAGATATCACTGATAATGTAGGTGAAATGGATGTGTTTTCTTTGTAAGCTGACTGACGCTTCTTGAAACTTATAACCCACATCTTGGCATGGTTATCAGCAGTAAGAGAGATGTTAATTATTCTTATGTTTCCAAAGGAAGATGCTAATCTTCAGGTCTAGATTGTCTGGTTCATCATATCTGATGACATCAAAAAGCAGAGAGACCTGACTGCACAGGCCTGTGGACCAGCAATGAATCAGCACCAGGAGCACTGGCACGCACCTGGCCCTGCCACAGCACAGACCCACAGAACCAGACCACTTCACCCCACCAAGTCCCACTTGCAAAAGAGAGCACATACTTTGGGCCTTAGAAGGACAAGCAAACAGCAGTTCCTGTTGTGGCACAGCGGAAACGAATCCGACCCATAACCATGAGGTTGTGGGTTTGATCCCTGGCCTCGCTCAGTGGGTTAAGGATCTGGCGTTGCATGAGCTTGGTGTAGGTCACAGACATGACTTGTCTCTCGAGTTTCTGTGGCTGTGGTGTAAGCCAGCATCTGTAGCTCTGATTCGACCCCTAGCCTGGGAACTTCCATATGCCGTGGGTGTGGCCCTAAAAAGACATACATACATACATACACAAAGTAATAAAGAAATAAAGTGATAAAGTAATCAGGTTGAGGCACAGATCCAAAAAGGAAGTGTGTTCTAAATGGAGAACCTAAAACAGGCCAACTCTGATAGGCAGAACTGAACACTGAAACCACCCTTCTGGAGTTCATTAGGCAACACAACATCTTTTTCAAATATTTATACTCTTTCATCCAGCAATTCTATCTCTAAGAAATGTATTCTAAAGAAACAGCAGATGTGCACAAATATTTAAGTACTATTCAAAGATATTCATCGCAGTTTTTTTATTTTTCTATTGTAGTTGATTTATAATGTCCTGTCAATTTCTTCTATACAGCAAAGTAACCTAGTCATAAACATATTTGTTCTCATATTATCTTCCGCCATGTTCTATCACAAGTGATGGGATATAGTTCCCTGTGCTATATGGCAGGACCTCATTGCTTATCCATTATAAATGTAATTATTTGCATCTACTAACCCCAAACTCCCAGTCCATACACAGTGTCGTATTTAATGGTTAAAAACTTGGAAACAACATAGATGTCCAAAAATAGGATAATTAAATACATTATGATTCATGTATTTGTGTGAGCTCTTACGGAAGGACTGAAAGTCAAGCTATAGAAAAATGTTTACTGATGTGAGAAGAGGTTCACAATTTATTGGCATGTAAATTTTGCGGACAGTCTCAGTGACAGCTAGAGGAATCAAAGGTTGACTAACCCCTCCTTGGCCCATGCGTTTTAGCCTACAGAAAAAAAAAAAAAAAGGCTTTGAATGTTGAAAGCAAAGAAGCTTATTTATTAGAGAAAAGATGTAATGGATTAGACAGAAAAGGGTCCGTTCAGGTCTCAAACTGGATGCTTTCACATTTCGGGCATTCTCTCCTGGCCCCCATATGGCTGGAGACGGCCATCATGCACGGCCGCTCTCAGAGATTGTCCTGGGCTTCACATGTCAAGTTCACTCCATGGGAAAGCTTCCTGGGGAAAGCAGAATCATACAGGACAACAATCCTACCCTTGACCGGAGCTCAACCCCACCCCCTGCACTTGTTTCCTCACTCCGGTCTATCTGAAATCCTGAAGTACCAGAAGTACATATGCAATATGTTAATGGTGGTTATTTCTGGGTAATGGACTTCTTAGTAACTTTTATATTCTTCTTTAAATATCTGTTCCATTTTTTAATATTTATATGTATACATTTTTATATTTTTCATGTTTTATATAGCAACTCTGTATTACTTTTGTAATCCAAGGGAAACCATACATCTAAATATGTGCCATCAACTGGAAGATCCTGGAGTAAGATAATTGCTCCAAGAAGAGAAAGGGTCCTGATTTTGCTTCTAGCCTATTGTGTGACCTTGGGCAAGTCATGCATTTCCCCCATGAGCCACAGTTTCCTCATCTGTAAATGAGTCAGCTGAACCAAATGATTCATAAATACCTTCTATCTTTGGCAGTCTATGCCTCATCAAGTTTGCCCCCCCCCCTTTTTTTAAGAGCCACACCCGTGGCATATGGAGGTTCCCAGGCTAGGGGTCCAGTTGGAGCTGTAGCCACCAGCCTACATCACAGCCACAGGAATGCCAGATCTGAGCCATGTCTGTCACCTGCACCACAGCTCACAGCAATGTAGAATCCTTAACCACTGAGCAAGGCCAGGGATTGAACCTGCATCCTCATGGACACTAGTCAGATTCTTTTCTGCTAAGCCATGACAGGAAGTCTCGAGTCTGCTTTTTAAGGGTGAAGCACAGGAGGGTGGTTATAAGAGACCTGGAAAAGATCAAAGGCTCCCAGGTGTGGATGTGGGAAAAAAAATCTTTGAAGCCAATCACACAAAAAGCTAGTTGCAGTGTCTGAACCTTCCGTGTTGTTTTTCTTTTATATTAAAGGGTAAGTGACATTTCAGGGAAAGTCTTGTCTCTTCTTTGGGAAGTGGGAATGACTTACAAGTAGGAGCTCTCCTTCCAGCAGGTACTATGAAGGTTCATCCAGAAATTCCTGCAAAGCTGGTGATTAAACTAAAAGAGATTTTATTTTATTTTTTTTTCTTGTCTTTTTGCCTTTATGTGGAGCCGCGCCCGCGGGATACGGAGGTTCCCAGGCTAGGGATATAACAGGAGCTGTAGCTACAGGCCTTCGCCACAGCCACAGCAACACGGGATCCAAGCCGCGTCTGCAGCCTACACCACAGCTCACGGCAACGCCGGATCCTTAACCCACTGAGCAAGGCCAGGGATCGAACCTGCAACCTCATGGTTCTTAGTCGGATTCGTTAACCACTGAGCCACAAAGGGAACTCCCTAAAAGAGATTTTAGATTCATTTGAACCCTGCTGTGAAAGAAGTCATCTGTCTATTCGGTGTACATTCACGAAGCACATACCTGTGATTTGTTCCAAATCAAAATTCAGAGACGTGAAGTTGCCCATATTGTTCTTTGTCCTGGGAGTCCTCGCAATGTTATTATACCAGGTTGTCACTTAATCAGGTTCTGGTTAAGTGACAACCTGAATTCGGCAAATTCTTGTACAAACGTAACATTTCAACATAAAGGTTCTCAAGCACTGGGTTGATAATAGTGTGTTCATGTTAGCAAAAACAATATTTAACAGGGGAGGGGCAAATTAGGAGTTTGGTATTAACAGATACACACTACTGTATGTAAAACAGATAACCAAAAAGGACCTATGGTACAGCACAGGGACCTATACTCAATATCTTGCAATAACTATTAATGGAAAAGAATATGTATGCATATATATGTGTGTGTGTATACATATATATACATTGAAACTAACACAACATAGTAAATCAACTATACTTCAAAAAAAATGTTTAAACAGATATTTAAGAGCTTTACAGAAATGTTGTCTTTAAACATTTTGCACCGAGTGAAAAAAAATCACCAGCCTGAAATGACAACAATAGAGAATTTGATTACCTATGTAGTCAATTTTCTGCTTTTTTTTTTTTGGTGGCCATGCCCACAGTATGCAGAAAGTCCTGGGCCAGGAATAGAACCTATGCCACAGCAGTGGCAATGCCCAGTCCTTAACCACTAAGCCTCTACAGATGTTTTTAAAAGGATGAAATTTCCCTTTTTTTTATAATTCTAAGTATAGTTCATAGTGTTGTGATAACATTTGATAAAAATTTTATTTTATTTTATTTATTTATTTTTTGTCTTTTTGCCTTATCTAGGGCCGCATCCGCAGCATATGGAGGTTCCCAGGCTAGGGGTCTAACAGGAGCTGTAGCTGCCGGCCTTTGCCACAGCAACGCGGGATCCAAGCCGCGTCTGCAACCTACACCACAGCTCACAGCAACGCCAGATCCTTAACCCACTGAGCCAGGCCAGGGATCGAACCCGCAAACTCACGGTTCCTAGTCGGATTCGTTAACCACTGAGCCATGACGGGAACTCCTGATAAAAATTTTAAAACCACTCAAAATCCCACCACTTCAACAAATTATTTATTTTTCTCTATTACTTTCCAGGCTCCCTCCCTCTCTCTCTCTGCCCCTATATATATGTGTGTGTAATTTTATGTAGTTTTATGTAGTAATTTTTATGTAGTTTTATCTCATACATATGTTTTAGGCTCCCGCCTTTTACATATAGGATTATATCTGAGAGTTTTCCCTGATGCTACCTCGTAGTCCTGAGAGACCATTCATAATGACTGTATAATATTCCACCAAGTAGATATATATATGTGTGTGTGTATATATATATATATATATATATATATACGATTTTTTTATTTTTTTATTTTTTTATTTTTTTATTTTTTATTTTTTTGCCTTTTGTCATTTTATGGCCGCGGGTTTATGGCCGTACCCGCTGGCATGTGGAGGTTCCCAGGCTAGGGGTCTAATCGGAGCTGTGGCCACTGGCCTGCGCCACAGCCACAGCAACGCAGGATCCGAGCCGCGTCTGCAACCTACACCACAGCTCACGGCAACGCCGGATCATTAACCCACTGAGCAAGGGCAGGGATTGAACCCGCAACCTCATGGTTCCTAGTCGGATTCGTTAACCACTGCGCCACGACGGGAACTCCTACACGATTTTTTTAAATGTACTTTACAACATTTGCCCAAGAAAGTCTAGTCCTTAGTCACTTACCTTTATGATTTACACTCTCTGGGAAAATCCCAGACTTTCAGCTATTGCTAAAATTTACCCAACAGTGATTTAATCCTTTGTGCAAAGCTTTCCTTGACTTTTCTTTGGGATAAGGACAGTCTGGGGAAAGCTGATATTAGGGGGGAAGGACCTGCTTCGGGAAAAGAGAAATAGGGGGAGAAAGAACTTCACAGATGACCGTAAACTCCAAAGAGAAATTCTGCCAGCTTTAAAACATTTTCAGTCTTACTTCCAAGCACCTGTTATCACTGTCTACATTTTGGGATGAGAAGTAGGAGTCACTGAGGTTAAGTGGCCAAAGGTCAAAAAGCCAGCCCGTGGTTATGTCACTCGAGAATTCTCATCCCTTGACTGGCTCATTGCACTGAAATGAGCACTCGTGAGGACACTCAGTCATTTCTGCAGACCTTGACACCCAAGTTGGGGGCCCTCTGTAAAGCAGGCCAAGAAAACTTCCAACGGGTCAAGATGCTGGCAGTTTCCAAGATGGTGCTTTGCCGCTGCTCCCAATCACTACCCATCCTATCAAACCTCAACACCAGGCTATTCCAAAGGTGACAGGGCACCCACCCACTCATCCTTTCCCTGTGCCCATCCCCAAGCCCAGCCAGTGGGAAAGAACAGGTTATCTGTGCCCATTGTGGGACCCTCTAAGGTAGAAAAATGTGCTTTGCAAGGCAGTACAGTGTGAAGCACCTGGGATCTGGAATCAGCTCAGTGGGTTTGATCCTAGGTTCTATTTTCAGGGCTGTAGCTATGCCATACAATGCCTTTGTTCAAGTTAGGAAAGGGTGCCCTCTCTGGGCAGGCACTGCCCTGCTGCTGCCTGCCTTGGTAAGTGCATCACAGGCTGGACGTCAGCCTCTACATACCCTGGGCTGGGTGCTTTCGTGTGCAGTCAATACTCATTCATATACTCAACTGTAAGTGGGTGCCCTGCCCTCCTTTACTGTTGGGTGACTTGAGCAAGTTACTTAGCCTTTCAGAGCCGTGGTTTCCCCACCTATAAAATAGGCAAAATAAAAGTGCCTACCTCAAAAGTTGTTAGGAGGTGAAATGAGGTACAGGCTTGGAAACCACCTAGCATAGCATCTAGGTGGTGTCTAGAACTGTCCCACAGTCCTTAGGCATTCAATAAAACAGCAGCTATCCTTAATAGCTGTTTAAGTTGTGATTTGGCTTTATAAAACAAAAGCCTAAGAGTTCCCTGGTGGCCAAGTGGGTCAAGAATCAGTGGGGTGGGGAACACCCACATGCCTCAGGGGGCCCAAAAAACAAAAACAAAAGCCTACCTTTTTTTTTCCATACTCCTGAGAAGTTTGATTTGCCTGAAAATCTATTTTTGTTAATGGAGGAAAAGTATGGAAAAAGGGAGGCAAAATGCATAATAGATTATCATCTTAATATACATGCTATTGTTATCTTTCTTTCTGGTTGCACCACCTAAGGTAGGCAGATCTGATAAGGAGTTTCTAATTACATGTTTAGCTCAAGAGAGCGTAATTTCTAAGTCCACACCCTGACACACCTACGCATCCGGAGAATACTTCCAATTTTGTGGGATGTCCTGGGTAATGGGACAGACAACGTCACTGAAGTTGTTATTCTGTGAATTCTTGTTCTAGGCCTGCGTGGTAGGGTGAAGGATACAAGTGAGTAATTCAAAAACCAGCACTGAGGAGTGTCCAATTTGCATTGGCATGGAAATGAGCTTTTCTAGATGAACTCGCATTATCTTCCGGGGAGTACACCTCTCGTGATTTAACATAACTGCTTTGAAAGGAAGTCTCTAACCCTTAAATAACTCTGTAGTTCTCTTTGCCTAGAGCCTCCCTTTCAACTTTTTTCAAGAAATATTTAAAATCAAGTAATTGCACTGATTTTCAAACAAGGAACTGTCCAACTAACACTCAAGAACTCCAAGAAGTTTGCCATTTCGCCGGCAAAATAAAGCAACAATAACAACAAAACCACCACGATACAATCTTAACAGAAAGAGGACAATGAAAGACTCAGTGACTCAGTGTTAAAAAGATGGAAAAATCGGGGTGTTTCCAATAAATACGGCCCCTTACTTCCTGTTTCTCAGAACTAAATGAGAGGGAGGATGAGTCAGAAGAGGAAGAAGATAACCTGTACATATTTGTTTGTGGAGGGTGCCCTACCTGAGTCTAGAATCCACTCAGGTGTAACTGTCTGCAGGCTGCAGACTTCTGCTTGCAGAAGCGAATGCTTGAGAGTATTTATTATTTGGAGTGAAGAGAAGAGTATCGTGTCTGGGTTGGGAGAGGAGTGAGGGAGGTTTGAAGAGGAAAATCAGAAAGGAAGGCATAATACCCTCTGTCTCTTTTGGTTCCCCCATCCCTCACCCAACCCTCACACAGGTTCCACCAGCAAGAGTGGCTGTCTAGAGCCAGAAACCAAAGCGTGGAATTTCCAAGCATGCAGCTCTAGGAGCTCAGATGACAGGCACAGCACAGAGCTGGTGACAGAGTCAGCCTTCCACCTTCACCTGGCTTCAAATCTCAACGCAGCTTTTGCATCCAGACTCAGGGAAGCCTTGTGCTAAGTGAAATAAATCAGACAGAGAAAGACAAATACTGAATGCCCTCACCTATACACAGAATCTAAAAAAGCTGAACTCCTAGAAATGACAGAGCATTGATTACCAAAGACTGGGGGGTTGAAGGAAACGGGGAGATGTTGGTCCAAGGTTACAAACTTCCAGGTATAAGATGGATCAGTTCTGGGGATCTAATGTGTAACACAGTGACTATAATTAATACCACTGTATTATATATATTTGAAAGTAACTAAAAGGGTAGGTTGGAAAGGTTCTCACCACAAAAAAGAAATAGTGACAATATGAGGAGATAAGACATGTAAGGGTGGTAATCATCTTGTAAGTTAATCAGCTGTACATGTTGCACACCTTACACTTTCACAATGTCAATTACATCTCAGGAAGGCTAGGGAAAAAAAAATAAAGTGGGAACCCTGAAAATTGGAATGTAGTTTATCTCACTAAATTGTTTGCTGGTTCATCTCTGCTTATCTATTAAAATCGGCTGGGAAACATGTTCAAATGACAGAGGCTCAAGCTCAAGCCTATTCCTGCAGAATTGGAATCTTAGGGAGTTAGCATTGTGGCTCAGCAGAAACAAATCTGACTAGTATCCATAAGGACGCAGGTTCGATCCCTGGCCTCACTCAGTGGATTAAGGATCTGGTGTTGCCTGCAAGCTGTGGTGTAGGTCACAGATGTGGCTTGGATCTGGTGTTGCTGTGGCTGTGGTATAGCCCAGCAGCTACAGCTCCGATTTGACCCCTAATCTGGGAACCTCCATATGCTGCGGGTGCGGCCCTAAAAAGTAAAAAAAAAAAAAAGAGAGAGAGAGAGAGAGAGAATCTTAGGGGGTGGGCCTCTGTTTAAAGAATTTTCCCAAGCGATTTCTGATGTGCACCAAAATTAAGAATCAATCAGTGCTCTAAACCCACAGTTGTAGTTAAAACCCAAGGAAACTGGGGCCTATGCAGAAAGCAGGAAATGCCCTCTAGTGGCCAAAAGAAGCCATTCTCTATGCTCCATTCTGTTGGGCCCCGGAGCCAGAACAGAGTTGGAGAGATGGGAAGACCAGTACAGTCTCTTAATTTCTCAAAGATGACCCTGAATCTTAAGCAACAACCAGAAGGGCAGGAACCACTTATTCCTGTCCTGCACGTGAGAATGCCTAGTATAGAGCCTGGCCCATTGTGGTGTAAACCCTAAAGCTAAGGCTTAACATTATATGCTGCCATGACATGGACAGTAAAATCAGGAGGGCCCCAAAGGGCCTAATAATTTCCCCACCCTACTGTGTTCTTGTGGATAAGTTCCCCTAGCCAGACAGTGCTCCTTATCAAATGCCCCAGGGACAGTTCCTGCTTATCCCTGAGCAGGGGGTAACCTGCCAACCCATGGAATTATCAGATGATCCATCACTTCCAACTGTAGGAACCAGAGGGCATCTCAGCCTCCTGAGACTACAGAGTCTGCCTGCCCAGCACCTGGTTGTTCACCCTGTTCCTGAATGAAACCCCTGCCTGGTCTGCGGTGTCTTTCTAGCCTGGGCTGTGACTCTCTGACTAATCGACTGCTCTCAGTCGCATCTGCCCAGTGGTGGGTATTGTGTGTTTGGCCATCCCCATAATCCCAAGGCAAGAATCCTCCCTCACCAATGGGGCAAAGAGGAGGTGATCAAAACATCCGTAAAAGGTGTTCAGTAAACATTTGTTAAATGAACAAAGGAACGAGACCAAAGGACTCTCAACAAGTTTAGATATCTTCATTGCATGGATTTTTTGCCCAATTGCATAAAACTTTCAAAGGGATCATAGGCACAAATGAATAATTCAGTGAATGTATTTATAGAATGTTAGGGCTGGAAGAGATATTCGAAATCCTCAGGATTAACCATCTCATTTTTTCTTCTGAACGAACTATTGCCCAGACAAGATCGTGAATACCTCAAAGAAAGGGGCAATGTTTTATTTATTTTTATTATCCTCTCAGCTCGGAACAGAACTGGTATAGGGTTAATATTTGATAAGTAGATAAATGAACATACAGAGATTAAGGAAGTTTCCTTGGAGCACATGCTAGCTAAGGCATTGAAAGGACTCACTCCTAGGATTCCATTCAACAGATATTTACCATATCAGATTCAACAGATATATTTACCAAATGTCTTGTATGAGATACAGTATCTGGATAGGTGCCCTGCGGGGGTGAAAGTAGAACTTGAGGTGGGGCTATAAAGATGAGCAAGACATGGTTCCTGCCCTCAAAGGGCATAAACTCTACAGTGGTGCCGTCCAATATGGTAGCTGCTAGCTACATGTGGTTATTTAAATTTAAACTAATTAAAATCAAAATTTTCATTTCCCCAGTCACGCTAGCTACATTGCAACTGTTTAATAGCTACGTAGTGGAGAGTGTCTACCATACTGGATTGCACAGACATAGATTATTTTGATTCATGCAGAAAGTTCTAGTGAAAAACACTACTAAAGAAATAAAGATATAATTAAAACTGAAACCTTCATATAAAGCATAAAGTAATGGGGTCTCCTTGTGGCACAGCTGGTTAAGGATCCAGCCTTGTCACTGCAGTGGCTCAGCTCCCTGCTGCGGTGCGGGTTTGATCCCTAGGAATTTCCATATGCTGCAGGCGTGGCCAGAAACAAAGCATAAGGTGACAAGAGAGTTATGGATGGATTGCTGTAGGACCAGAGGAGGTGGATTCAGGATCAGCCTCCACTGGATTCTAGGTCCTCTGGGAACAGGGATTCCTTGACTCCTAGCACTTAGTATAGTGCCTAACTCACAGAAGATGCTCAATCCATGTTTACTGAATGAAGACAAACTACCCAGAGAAGTAATGGTGTTTTCCCCTAACACTTCAAAAACAGGAAAGTGTAGAGAATGTCAGTGTATCCACAGCCCAATTTGTAAAATGTTAACATTTTTCTGTATTCTTTCTAGACCTTGTATTTGTTTTAGTAAATAAATTACAGATTTATTTCAAGCTCCTGTATCTCTTCCCAATTTCTCTGTATACCCTGAACTTGGTGTTTGCTAATCCTATTCACATTTTTACACCATATGTGTGTGTGTGTATATATATATATAGCACTTATAAACAGCACAGATGATTGTTTTACACCCTTTTAAATCTAGTATAAATAGTATCATACTGCATGCATTCTTAGGCAACTTGCTTTCTATAACATTTAAAGATGTATCCTGTTGAAACATGCAGCTCTAATGAGTCTGTTAATTGCTCTGTTGCATTAAATACACCACGATTTATTCTACTTTTGATAGAAATTTGTCCTGTTTCCAATTTTTACAGTAAAGCTGTCATGAACATCCTTATAAGTGTTTTCTTCCATAAATGTTCAGAGTTCATTCCTAGAAGTAGTATTGCTAGGTCTGAGGTTACATATATCCTCAACAATTCTAAGTATCAACAAGTTGATTTCCAAGGGTATTGACCAACTCCACCAGCATTGTATGAATGTTCTCCTGTCAACACTCAGGACTGTCAGGCTTTTACTCTTTGCCAATCTGATAAGGTGAAATGCTGCAATGCAGTGTTTCCTAGGAAGACATAAGAACATGGTAAAAAATACTACTCTGTTATAATCCTGGCATGAGGGTGTGGGGAGAATACCAGAGTTATTGGCTTTCCCTGCTATGATGAGAAAACTGGCACTAAGACCAATGCAGTCATTGACCTTCAAGATAAGCATAGTTCTATAGGAAAAGTATAAGACAGTTTTACCATCCTATACCTTTTGCCACTGCTAGGCATAAGACCAGGAAAATTTTAAAGAGGATTTGGAAATCAGGATGTGTTCAACATGTCTGCAGTGTGTTATATCTTCTCCCTAATAGAAATAGAAGTTATTTTCTCTTGTGTCTCATTAAATGCACTCCAGCCTTCCTCATTCTCCACTTCCCTTAAGCCAATTTCTGGTAAAAAGAAATTACTAGAAAGTGAGGAGCTGTGTAAATTAGATACCTGCTGGTAGAAAATCTTAGCAATCTGAAGGACTGTCAGCTTAGCAAGAGGCAAGTTAATGAGCACAGACCATATCTGGAAATATCTGTTCATGGCTAATTCACGTAGATCCTTTAAATGCTGGAAGCAGAGAAAATAATCCCATAATTTAGGAAAATATTACTATTTCATCTTGCAGAGATTTTCCAGTATGATTCTAGTTAATACCTAAAGACTAAAATGAACCTGTTTAAAAGGGCTTTAGAGCCTGGGGCAATGGGAAACACCCATGGCTCCATCTCCCCAAATGGAAGCTAAGTATTTCTTAGCAACCTCTCATTATGGTTGGCATACTCATGGGAAATTTGAGATCATGCTGATTCTACCTCAGTGAAAACCCTCCCAGAGTAATAACTTGCATTTTTTAAAGTGACACAAGATCTGAGAACTTTTTTCTTACTTCATCATGTGACCTAAAGAATTAGGACAGAGAAAGGGGATCCATTGGAACTCTGAGCAGCTAACTCGGATCAGTAGAAATATTTGATGCAAAAGCTTGGATGAACCAATTGTATTCCATTTACTAATCGGAATCCAACACTTGGTTTTCCCTTTCAAAAAGGAAGATTTTAGCTTCTTAAAATAACCCACCTTGCTCATTCATAAAAGCTGCCTGTCAATTCCCTCTATGATTTTTAGAAATTGCAATGAAAAGGCTTCACAGTGAAGCAGATGACCATTAAAAGCTAATGGACATTTTTCTCAGGAGAGATAAAGAGAAAACTTTATCTAAATTATAGTTCAGAGCTCCCATCATGGCGCAGTGGAAACGAATCCAACTAGGAACCATGAGGTTGAGGTTCGATCCCTGTCCTTGCTCAGTGAGTTAAGGATCTGGCGTTGTGAGCTGTGGTGTAGGTTGCAGATGCAGCTCACATCTGATGTTTCTGTGGCTGTGGTGTAGGCCAGCAGCTGTAGCTCTGATTCAACCTCTAGCCTGGGAACTTCCATATGCCTCAGGTATAGCCCTAAAAAGCACGTAAATATAAAGAACTAAATTATGGTTCCTTTGGAGGAGTATACAATCTTTGGGTTACATGTACAAGTTAAAGGTGAAAATGTGGTGTCAAAGTTAAGAATTTAGGCTGTAGTTAAACTTATATAAGTTAATTTCTTTTTTTTAGTCCTGCTGTTGGGCAATTTTGTTTAGTCTCTTATTTCATCATCTGTAAAATGGCAAAAAATTGTTCTGAGAACTGAAGAGAATTCATAATTTAACAAACATTTATTAAATTCCTTCTACTTGTCAGGCATTCATCCTAGCTAGTGAGGATAGACGGATAAATAGAGCAATGTGCCTGTGCACTAGGCTTTCATTCCAGCAGGGAGAATGTCTCAAAGTATCACATAAATGGGCATCACTGTAATTGCCCCAAAAGGCCACTGCTTTAGAGGGGAAGCCCTCTTTGAGAAGGCGGTACCTGAGATGATGTGTGAATAAGGACCCAGTTTTTGGAAGAGGGTCAGGTGGAAGGTTCAGGCAGAGAGAAAGGCAAGATCAAGGCCCAGGGATGGCATGTTCAAGGAAGAAAGAAGACCAGCGTGGCTTAGGGTGATGGAAGACCACGGCGAGAAGTTTATTCTAACCTGCCATAGGAAGCTATTAGAATATTTATGGTTTTGAAAGACCATTCAGATCGCTGTGAGAAGATGCATTTCAGGAAGCCAGGACTCGGCAATACCAGGATGACCGTTGCACTCACCCACCCTTGACAATGATGGTTTGGGCCAAAGTGTGGCAGTGTCTGGATAGAGAGAAGCGAGCCAATTTAGAAGGTATCTTGGAGGCAAAATGTTCAGGATGTAGCGGTGGACTGGACATAAGGAACAGAAGGAGGAAACAACGATCACTTGCAGGCTCTTGGCTTGATCAAGCAGGCAGATGGCTGTGACGGTTTTTAGGTGATTTCTTCAGCTCCACGCTTCCCCTTCTCTACTCTGCTTTGTGATGCTGGGGTTGGAACTCTGCAAATTATTTTTCTGCTTTGCCACTTGGCTCTCGGGTGGGCCCTGACAACTGCAGGTGCTTGGGGAGATGCAAGGCTAAGGAGGAAGAAGGGACCTGCTCCGCCTCTCTGCTTCCTGTTCCTGAGCGCAACATCCTGGCCAAGCTTCTTCCACCCACAGCAGCTATTCCTTCTCGTAGCAGTAGTCGAATCCAGGTCACAGTGTTTCCAGCACTTGCAGAGCTAACTTCGCCATGCCCTCCTTAGACAAAGAGCAGCACCAGCCAAGCAGAGCCCGCTACTCAGAGGTCAGAGTTTCGGTTCTACAGGGGGACCCTCCTTCACACTTCAAAATGATTCCAGTCTCTCCCCCTCTGTTTTCAGCCCTCAGGGCCACAGAGTTTTCCTGCTGTTGCCATCTCCACCATACTTTAGAGCCCTCTTTCTATCCTTTCGGTGAGCATACACCTACTTTCCACCTAACAATTTATACCTTGTTGATAATTCTCTGTTCAAATGGCTGAGGTGATTTTTGTCTTCATACAAGATTTCCAGTGATCATCTGGGGTTTCATTTACCGAGAAGTGGAAGTCTGGGGAGGAAGAGCTGGGAGAGTGAAGGTGAGAAAGCCCAAGTCCTGCCGTGGTCATAACACTCTGAGATGCCTGCCAGGTGTCTCAGCAGAGGTGCGAACCCAGCTAGCTTTTAGATGATCTGAAAGTGAGGAAAATGTCGCATCTGGAGACATAAGTTTGGGAAGCATCAGCAAATAGATGGTGGATAAAGTCATCTGGAGGGGGATTGTACAGAGACAGAGAAGAGGGCCTGCGACCAAGCCCTGGGATGCAACAACCTTTAGAGATGAAGCTGAGATGGTGTGGCCAGAGAACCAGAGAAAAACCTGCAGTGGGTGGGATCTCGAAAGACAAAAGTGTTAAAAATTTCAGAGAAGGGTAGACTGAATTCTAATGAAGGATGCAGGTGACTGGGGACAGAGTGGTGACCACTGAATTTAGCAACAGGGAGTCTGACCTTGTCAAACACTTTACTGTGGAATGGTGAGGCCGTGGGCTAGCCCGGGGTGCGTCAAAGGGTTCATGGGAACTGAGGATTCAAGTCAGTGTTTGGCAAGAAGGGAGGTTACCAGCAACAATGTACACAATGCACAATACTTGGCAAAGAGTAAATGCTCATAAGGTATTAGCCACTATTATTGTTTAAAAAAAAATTTTTTTTTTTTTTTTTGCTTTTTAGGGCCGCACCTGTGGCATATGGAAGTTCCTAGGCTAGGGTTTGAATCGGAGCTACGGCAGCATTGCAGGATCCGAGTGTGATCTACATCATAGCTCACAGCAACGCCAGATCCTTAACCTACCGAGCGAGGCCAGGGATCAAACCCACACTCTCACGGATACTAGTTGGAATTGTTTCCACCATGCCACAACAGGAACCCCTAAAAATTATTTTTCAATACACACTATGGTCATGCATCTCTTAGGTTCTATGGGACAGTGAGAGGTCAAATGCCAATAATATTGAATAAACAAGAAACGCAGTTATTACAAACCACAACTTAGAAGAAAAATTGAAAAATGTTCACGAGATATTGTTAAGTAAGAAAGGTGGGTGACAACGTAGGGTTTAAAAATATCCGTAGAGTTCTTCTGTGGCACAACGGGATCTGGCATTGTCACTGCCATGTCTTGGGCCACTGCTGGTATGCAGGTTCAGTCCTTAGCCTGGGAACTTCCACAGGCCACGGGTGCAGGCAAAGGGTACAAAGAAAAAATCCTGAGTACCATCGAGAGGGCGTGTAGTGACTCCTCCACATCCACCCTCCCCCTGCTGCTAGTCTGAGCTCATCACGGTATTCCTACCCAAACATCACCACCTGTTCAAGGATAGACAGGCCTCCGCCCATCTGGACTAGTGAGAGGTGAGGAAAGACTTCTTGGAAAGTCTTCTTCTGGAAAAAAACTATGGATAGTCAGTCTCTCTGACCCTGGCCGGATGTGAACAAAGAAGCATAGGAGATTGCTGCTGCAGCTGTGGAGCAAAGGAAAAACCACAAAAGGATGAAGCCAATTTTGTGTCAAGTTGCATATAAAAACAAAGAGGACCTGCCTCCTCCATGTTATCATCATCATCAACCTACCATTTGGATGTAGGTTACATGAGTCAGCATTCAGTCATTTCAAGTTGAGATGCTATTAATTTCACACTTACACCAGGGAGCCGTAAGCATAGAGCGGTTATTCAATAAATATTGGCTCTTACTGGAGTTCCCATTGTGGTTCAGTGGGAATGAACCCAACTAGTATCCATGAGGATGCAGGTTCAATCCCGGAGCTTGCTCAGTGGGTTAAGGATCCGGCGTAGCTGTGAGCTGTGGTGTAGGTCACAGATGTGGCTCCAAACTGACATTGCCGCAGCTGTGGTGTAGGCGGGCAGCTACAGCTCCAGTTCGACCCCTAAGTTTGGGAACTTCTGTATGCCAAGGGTACGGCCCTAAAAAGACAATCAATCAATCAATCAATCAATCAATGTAATAAATACGCAAGACTCATCACTTCCTAATTATGTTACTACATTTTACTATTCTCTCTGCTCATGAAGTTATGTCTCTTGCAAATGTGTGGTAGTAATACAATATAATGATGTGCTAAGTACTTCTTTCCAACTCTGTGTCTTGTGTTATCACTGTGATGGCTTGAGATAGCCACAGTGGGAATATTTACACCACGGAAATTGGCAAGCACTACAAATCAGGGCTTGATTTATTCTTTTGTTGATACTCTATTCATGAAAGTAACGGAGAAAATATTCAGAGTGCAGATTAAATTTAGAAGTGTCTGCAGCTGTTACATCTTGAGTAGCACCAAAAAACTGAGGAAATAAACTACAAGCATTTGAATATTATGATCTAACAAAGATTTACTCGTGATCGATAAACTAGCGAATTTCTGAGCTATCTTCATTATTTCACTTTGTCTTATTAATGCAAATAAAAGATATCAACTAATATTCATAGCAGAACACACTCATTCATTGGTAATATGAGTAACTTCTTTGCTGAATCAGACAGAAATCAAGCATTTATTCGCGGTGATTTTATCAAATTAGAGTTGAATTGCAGCCACAGGTTGACTATGGATACAAAACTTTGGCAAAACTCACTGAAAGCATTTTGTGAAAATCAATTGGCTAGTAAGAAACTTACAATAAAGAGTACGTATATTATTACTATTGATAAATTATGAGTGATACATAATTTATAAGATTAAAATCTGTAATAGATTTATGAACATACACACAGACCTTTTCCCAGAGAGCCAGCTATTAAACACTACAAGTGCACCACTGCCAAAACATAGCCACATAAATAACTCAAATAGAAATTTCATAAAATAATACTTATACTCACTGTACATGATGATCTCTGATCTCTGATATCTTGCATTCTACTATTTCATTAAAAATATAAATCAGGAGTTCCCCTCATGCCTCAGTGGTTAATGAACTTAAGATTCATGAGGGTATGTGTTCGATCCCTGGCTTTGCTCTGTAGGTTAAGGATCCAACGTTGCCATGAGCTGTGGTGTAGGTCGCAGACTCGGCTCGGATCTGGCGTTGCTGTGGCTGTGGTATAGGCTGGTAGCTGCAGCTCTGATTTGACCCCTAGTATGGGAACTTCCAAAGACCTTGGGTGCAGCCCTAAAAAAAAAATCCCCCCCCAAAATATATATAAACCCATGTTTCAACACTGTAAATTGATTTTCACAACCACTAAAGATGTGTAAATAGCAGTTTTCCAGGGCTTTAAAGATCTTCAACCATAGATGCTGAAATTACCTGTTGAAAAGATGTTTGGAAGGATGGTGATCAAGTGTCCTTTTTATATTCAGAGTATAATAACAACAGAAACTCAAGAAATATGAAACAGAAAATTAAAAAAAAAAAAAAGGAAGTTCCCATTGTGGCTTAGCGGTAACAAGCCTGACTGTTATCTATGAGGTTATCTATCTCTGGTCTTGATCAGTGAGTTAAACATCCCGAGTTGCTGTGGCTGTGGTATAGGCTGGCAGCTATAACTCCGATTCGACCCCTAGCCAAGGAACTTACATATGCCGTGGATGTGGCCCTAAAGAGAGAAAGAGAGAGAAAAAAAAAAGGACAACCACAACAAGGCAGAATTGGAAATCCAAAAGCCTAGTCTTTACAAAACCTACTCTAAAGACAAATTACATAAATTTATAATGGTGCAAATAGCACATCTCTGCATGTCAGCTTTTCAGATGAAAAGCCTTTTCTATAGTTAAAAGCCTGTCATTCCTAATAATACTTATTTCTCAATTATTTATATCCATGGAGGTGAACATTATCTTGGATAATTTCTTTTGTCTTTTTTTTTTTTTTTGTCTTTTTAGGGTTGCACCTGCAGCATATGGAGGTTCCCAGGCTAGGTGTCTAATCAGAGCTGTAGCTGCCAGCCTAAACCACAGCCACAGCAATGCTAGATCTGAGCCACGTCTGCAACCTACACCACAGCTCATGGCAATGCCAGATCATTAACCCACTGAGCGATGCCAGCAATCAAACCCACAACCTCGTGGTTCCTAGTCAGATTTGTTAACCACTGTGCCACGATGGGAACTACTGGATAATTTTTAAAATGCTGTTCTTCTTCCCAAGTAGGTCAGAGACATTGCTGGCACACTCACTGTGTCTGTATTTGGTAAAGGAGAATTTAACGTTTACAGAAAATGACAGCTGGTATGAGTCCACCTGACCGTACTGCTCAAAATACAACATGTTTTATATCCATGGATCATAAAAAGGATGAAGGGAACCAACTTTTTGCAATTCACCTACATCAAGTAGACATCCTGTCATTAAATTTATGTGTAGTGCTTCTGAAAATGGGCTCATCAAGAATTCTGGATGAGCCCCTGGGGGAGAGTCAAATCCAGTTTTCACAGCTGGCACGTAGCTTTTCTGACAATGTTAACAAACAGGCCCTTTAAGGATGCCCATCGCTTTAACAACCAAGAGCACCTAGACAAATGGAAAAGCCGGGTTCAAACACAGATGACTCACCCTGAAGACTGTCCAGGGTAATGGGACAATGCTGACTAAACAGGGAAGACCCATGCTGAAGGCAGAGAAGGTAAAATTTCTGAGTTTTTCCTAAATTCCACCTTAAAACCTTGATAATAAAGAGCAAAACTCAATCTTTTGGGGGAATAGAATTGTTTGAGAATCTGATTTTTAAAAATGTGGATTCTCCAGAAAAAGCCTTTATCCAATAAATTTTACCTACAATTTTAGAAGATCCACAGACCCTCCTGATCCCATTCCCAGGTTAAGAATGTCCGATTTTAGATGATGATCTTCCTTGGAGAAAATCTAGAGAGAGGAATGGCCCTTTTGATCGATTTCAAGACCCCTCCATCAAAGAAAATGAATCTTATGAGTGCTGAGTGATCCTGAATTAGCTCTTTTAATGACACTTGTGCACACAGATTGCAATTCAATGTCAAGAGCAGCAGCTGAGGACAATTGGGTATTCTAGGCTGTCTCAAATTATTGGAAATGAGCAACATATAAGTAAATTAATAATAACGGTAATAATTGTCATGACTCTCTATGGCTCCATTCATAGGCAAAGTTCATCTAAGACATCTGTGAGAGAAACAGCTGGGAGAAAGTTTGATAGAGAAACTGAGGCTGAAAGAAGAGATGACGAGATTCCACTCACATGTAGACAAGAAGCAGTGGCAGAGTCCCTTGGAGACCCCCAGTAATTTATCAGTGGCTCCAGTCTCTGATATGAACAGCTGACACTTCCCGCACGTTACACAAAAGTATTAGACAAACGCAATTTTGAGACAAACCCTCAGATGATCGCCTTTTAAGCCCCTACCATATAGACAAATGGGGAGCGGCCATTGTCACATATTGTAAGCTGAAACCAAAACCCTCTCCCATTGGCTTGAGACTTATTATGAAGCTGGGTCATCGTCTGTTAACCCTGCCCTCAAAGGAAGAGCTATTCCGAGGCAAGCCAGTGGCCCCTTCCCAGCCTCCAGCTAACAAAGTCATCCCAGGAGGAGAGATTTCACAAGGAGTAAAACATTTTTTCCAGTAGAAAACTTTGAGACCTCTCTGGCCCTCTTCATAAAACTCAGAAGAATCTAAGCTAACCAGGCTTTCATTCTGGGACCCCAGGTCTGCTTAATAACACAGTTCAGCTCAGTTGGAAAAGGAAGCACCGAAGAGCTTAAGAATGAGGATGTAATCAACAGAAAAGCTACCATCATTATTCTTTGGTTCTGACCTACTGGTGCATGGTGCCTCCCATTGTCTCCAGTTTATTTGAACGCTGTAACATCAAATAACCATCTGGCATTGGGTGAGCTTGATATTTAAAAAACCAAGATATGTTAGACTACTAAATAAGTTGCCCTACTGGTTGTAAACCACAGAGCACAATGTGTGATGGACATCTTCCCTCTCACTTGTTATTTGAAGTGTCACTTTTTGGTTCCCGTCCATGGGTCTCAAGAAGGGTAAGAGCATGTGGTAAGCGGATATATCTGGGAAACACAGAATAAATGCTGGCTGAAAAATAGATGTCTTTTATCAAGAGTTCCTATCTCTGAGGATCTGGAATCATATGAAACACAACTGAACTTTGTTATCCTATAAATAAATCGGCTCTTTACATTTCCAAACAAATTTACCAATAAAAATGGACAGCTTTATGAAAACTTTTACTGATTTTTTTTAATACCTTCTACCTTTGCATTTCTTTGTGAATGTTAAATTTCAGTGAATAGACTGAAATATGGACAAGGAGGTGAAATGGCATCTGGAATTCACTTTAAAACACTGAAGAGGAAGTGTGTGTGGTGGACAAATAAAACAAGATTGACAAATTATGGATAATTGTTCAAGTTGGGTGATAGGTACGTGGGATTTTATACTTTTATGTTTGTTTGAAATTTCTAAATTTAAAAAAAGTCAAAGACACGGAAATTTTCCAGTAGTAAAGAATTGACATAAAAACACTCAGAGGGCGTGGGGATAAGGGAACCCTCCTATACTGTTGGTGGGAATGTAAACTGGTGTGGCTACCATTGCAACAGAATGGAGCTTCCTTAAAAGGCTAAAAATAGAGCTACCGTATGATCCAGCAACCCCATTCCTGGGTATATATCTGGAAAAACAAAAACTTTATAATTCAAAAAGGTACATACACCCCCAATGTTCATAGCAGCGGTATTTACAACAGCCAAGATATGGAAGCAATCAAAGTGCTCATCAACAGACAATTAGCTTAAGAAGACATGTCATATGGTGCATATATATATATTCCTATATATATATATATAATGGAATAGTAAACAGTCATAAAAAGAATGAAATATTGCCATTTGCCACAACGTGGATGAACCTAGGGAATATTATACTTAGCGAAGTCAGACAAAGGCAAATATTATATAATATCACTTATATGTGGAACCTAAAAAATCATACAAATCAATATACATATGAAACAGAAACAGACTCACAGACACAGAAAACAAACCTATGGTTACCAAAAGGGAAAGGGAGGGAGAAGGAATAAAATAGGCGCATGGGATTAACAGACACAAACTACAATATATAAAATAGATAAGCAACAAGGATTTACTATACAGCACAGAGAACTATTTTCAATATCTTGTAACAACCTATGACGAAAAATAACCTGAATATATATAAAACTGAATCGCTTTGCTGTATACCTGAAACTAACCATATTGTAAATCAATGAGACTTCAGTATAAACAAATAAGCAAACAGTTAAATACTCCTTAAACAAACCAAAAGGCATACAAAGAAGATCATCTAACCAATCTCGCCTGCGCATTTTGGTTAAAACGAAAAATAGATTGTGTGTTTCTAACAAAACATGTCTTGATTTAAATAAAGGAAGGTATCAATGCAGACGGCTCTCAAAAATCTCTGCATTTTGCTTAGTCAAACTGGGACAAGGAGGCAGGGCGGAGGAGAGGAAGGAAAAGAGGGGTAAGGAGTGTGAGGAGGTCTGGTCTAGCTCTCCTCCAAGAAAAGGGGTGCCTCGGGAAAGGATGTCGGGAAGACACCTGATGGGAGGGAATCGACACCAAGTTCAGCGTGAAAGTAGAAAGGGGGTCTCAGAGGAAGGACACAAAGGAAATGAACAAGAAGGCAGGGAGCGATACAGGGAGGAAGCAAACGCAAGGCCATCAAAAAGAGAGCGGAGAAAACCCCCAGGTTCTACTCAGAGAAATTTTCACACACACTTCTGCTTGATCCCATTCCAGAAATTAAAATCACCCCCCACTCTGTGGTGACGTCCAGTCCTGGGAATGGAAGCCAGCACCTTGTCAGCTCATATAAGGAAGATATTCTGGAGTTGAGACAAATCCCTCAGAGAGCAGTTCACTCTTTCATTCTCATGGAGCTTAGATAGAGGGGCTCAGGAAGCTTAGTTATTTAACCTGTATTGAGAAACAGGATCCAGATGCTTTGGAGATTAATTAAAAGGGCCCATCCTCAGGTTCACAAAGAGAGGCTAAATCTTGCCAGGGCCTGGAAACTCATAGCAAGAGCCGGTCCAGGACATGACACGGTGCAGAGGAAGGTCCCAGCGGAGATGGAATATGAGGGGAGGTTATGCACTTTTGTGTGCATGTAGCTATTGCACCACAAAAGATGCTACACACTTATCTCCTCAGAGAAAGGCACAAAGGAGTTTCCATTGTGGCTCAATGGGTTAAGAACCTGACATAGTATCCATGAGGATGCAGGTTCGATCCCTGGCCTTGCTCAGTGGGTTAAGGATCTGGCATTGCTGTGAGCTGTGGTGTAGGTCGCAGACGCAGCTTAGATCCTGCGTTGCTGTGGCTGTGGCGTAGGCCACCAGCTGCAGCTCTGATTTGACCGCTAGCCTGGAAACTGCCCTATGTCATAGGTGCAACCCTAAAATGAAAAAAGGGTGGGGGGAAGGAAAGAAAGACACTGGAGACGAAGAACAGCCCTACTGGCCTGCAGGGTCACTTCATCACCCCCCTGCACAAAGCATCCTCCTGTCAAAAAACAGAGGGAGGAGTTCCCATCGCGGCTCAGCAGAAATGAATATGACTAGCATCCATGAAGATGCAGGGTTCGATCCCTGGCCTCGCTCAGTGGGTTAAGGATCCAGCATTGCTGAGAGCTGTTGTGTAGGCCACAGACAAGGCTCAGACATGGCGTTGTTGTGGCTGTTGTGTAGGCCAGCGGCTACAGATCCAATTCAACCCCTAGCCTGGGAACCTCCATATGCCTTGGATGTGGCCCTAAAAAAACAGAAAAAAATTAAAAAAGAAAGAAAGAAAAGGAGGAAGAGAAATGTTAAGACGCCAGGGTTTCTAGCCAGGACAGGTTCTGAGACAACTAACATGACAACAGAGATCTGTTTTTCTGTTCATGAATTGTCCCCGAGGGCTGGAGTGGAATGTGAGCGAGTGTACTGTACCTCTATCTGCAGGCCATGTTGCCAAACACCAGAGCACTCCTTTGTGCCTAGCCTGCCCCGCCGGACAACACTCAAGGGACAGTCCTACTATTTTTTGTTCATTTGATTTCATGAAACCAAAACATTTAGAAGCAGCATTGAGAAGAGAGTTATGGCATTAGATTAGTATGCTTGAGAACCATGAGGGAAAGTGCCAAACGTGTTCTGATAGCATTCTCTAAGGCCCTGGATAAATCCTACCAAGTTCCTTCTGTACGAAAAGAACAAAACGGATTTTTTTTTGTCTTTTTGCCTTATCTAGGGCCACACATGCGGCATATGGAGGTTCCTGGGCTAAGGGTCTAACAGGAGCTGTAGCTGCCGGCCTTCGCCACAGCCACAGCAACGTGGGATCCGAGCCGCGTCTGCAACCTACACCACAGCTCACGGCAATGCCAGATCCTTAACCCACTGAGCAAGGCCAGGGATCAAACCTGCAACCTCATGGTTCCTAGTCAGATTCATTAACCACTGAGCCACGACGGGAACTCCAAAATGGATATTTTTTAAAATTTTAAGAAAAACTTACATACGGTAAAATACTCTTTTTTTTTTTTTTAATGGCTTCACCTGCAGCATATGGAAGTTCCCAGGCTAGGGATCGAATTGGAGCTGTAGTTGCCAGCCTATGCCACAGCCACAGCAACATGGGATCCCAGCCACATTTGCTACCTGCACCACAGCTCATGGCGATGCCAGAGCCTTAACCCACTGAGTGAGGCCAGGAATCGAACCTGTGTCCTCATGGACACTGTGTCATGTTCTTAACACTCTGAGCCACAATGGAACTCTGACACTCTTTTTCAAAAAAGTGTTCAGTTTGATTAATTTTTATAGAAGTCTACACTCAGATCAAGGTATAGAATATTTATGTCACCTCATGAATTTCCCTCATGTCCCCTGTCAGTCTACAATCCCTCAGAAGTTACTATTCATCTGACATCTATACTCAATTCTTAAACTTTGTATAAATAGAAGCATGTAGTATGTACTTTTGTTTTGGGCTTCTTTTAATCAAGGCTTTAACTATGGCCTTCATACACGTTGCATGTAGAATTAGTCATACTCTTTCATTGCTTTGCAATACTCCATTATATAAAATTTGAATTTTGTCTATTGTACTGTGGTTGAGCAGTTGGGCTGTTTACAGTTTGGGATTGTTAAAAATAAAGCTTCTCTGGGCAAGTGACTCTCCAGGGTCACAGAGGGAAGGAAGGTCACTGTGTGAGACACTTCCTCACTTCCCTGACTCCCCTGCTGGCCGATGAGCCCATGGGTCGTGCATTCCAGCCAATAGCAAATTCTCCCCAACTTGCAGTGGTAGAAATTTCATGAAGTTTTCAGCTGAGTTAATGGGCAAGTAGAGGTGCCATTAGTCAGCTTTATGTGGGGTCTGAGGCTTATACAATTGGAGTCTTCTTTAATAAGAAAGAATGCAAAATTGTAAATAAATAATTAAGTATCAAAGAGAATACGTAATTCTGAAAACGAATGAGAAGGGAAATCACAAAAATTACAAATACTATAAGGATAAGTAACAAACACAACAAAACCCAGAATAATAGTGGTAACAGTTAGTTAATTTCCTGACACACCTCTATAATATTTTTGATTGTTTCTTTGTGGGAGACAGAACAATGGCCTCCAAAGATATCCACATCCTAATCCCCAGAAATGTAAATACGTTTCCTTAAATGGCGAGAGTATTGACAAGAAAACCATAAACAAAATGAAAAGACTAAGTATTTGTAAACTACGTGACCAACAAGGGATTAATTTCCAAAACATAGAAATAGCTCATACAATTCAACAACAAAAAAGCAAAAAACCCAATTGAAAAATAGAAGACCTAAACAAAAATTTCTCCAAAGAAGAAATACAAATAGCCAAAAGGCCAGAGAAAAAATGCTCAACATCACTTATTATTAGAGAAATTCAAATCAAAACTACAGTGAGGTACCACCTAATACCAGTCAGAAAGGCCATCATTAAAAAGTCTACAAATAACAAATGCTGGAGAGGATGTAGAGAAAAGGGAACCCTCATTCACTGTTGGTGGGGATATAAGTTGGTTTAGCCGCTGTGGAAAACAGTATGCATATTCCTCAGGAAACTAAGGGTAGAGTTACCATATGAGCCAGCAATCTCACTCCTGCATATATATCCAGGCAAAACTATAATTCAAAAAGATGCATATGCACCCCTATGTTCATAGCAGCACTATTCACAATAGCCAAGATGTGGAAGCAATCTAAATGTCAATCAACAGATAAATGGATAAAGAAGACAGTATATTTATACAATGGAATATTGCTCAGCCATAAAAAAAGAAAGTAATGCCATTTGCAGCAACATGAATGGACCTAGAGATGATCATTCTAAGTGAAGTAAGTCAGACAAATATTACATGATGTCACTTACATGTGGAAACTAATGAAAATGATACAAAAGAAACAGACTTACAGATTTCAAAATAAAACTCACTGTTACCAAAGGTTAAATATGGTGGGCATGGATAAATTAATGGGTTGGGACTAAAATATAACACTACTACATATAAAATAGATAACTAACAAGGACCTACTGTATAGTACAGGGAAATCTACTTAATATTCTATAATAACCTATATGGGAAAAGAATCTGAAAAAGATTGGATATGTGCATGTGTTTTAAAAAGAAAGAAAAAGAAGTTATCATAATAAAAAATGATGTTTATATATACAATGGAATACCACTCAGCCATAGAAAAGAATAAAATAATGCCATTTGCATAAACATGAATGGCCCTAGAAATTATCATACTAAGTGAAGTAAGTCAGAAAGAGAAAGACAAATTATCATATGATATCATTTATATGTGGAATCTAAAATATGACACAGGAGATCCCATTGTGGTGCAGTGGAAACAAATCCAACTAGGGTCCATGAGGAGGAGGGTTCAATCCCTGGCCTCTCCAAGTGGGTTGGGGATCCAGCATTGCCTTCTTGGTATAGGTCACAGATGCAGCTTGGATCCCATGCTGTTGTGGCTGTGGTGTTGGCCAGCAGCTGTAGCTCCAATTTGACTCCTAGCCTGGGAACTTTCACATGCTGCAAGTGCAGCCCTAAAAAGCAAAAAAAAAAAGAAAAAAGAAAGAAAGAAAGAAAGGAAGGAAGGAGGGAAGGAAGGAAGGAAGGAAGAAAACCTACAAATGAACCTACCTATGAAACAGAAACATATTCACAGACAAGCAGAACAGACTTGTGGTTGCCAAGGGGGAGGGAGTTGGAGGAGGGATGGACTGGGAGGTTGGGTTTAGGAGATGTAAGTTATTATACATGGAGGAAACAATCAACAAGATCTTACTGTATAGCACAGAGAACTATATTCAATGTCCTATTATAAACCATAATAGAAATAAAATTTTTAAAAAGTGCGTATATGTATAACTGAATCACTTTGCTGTGCAGCAGAAATTAACACAACATTGTAAATCAACTATACTTCAATTAAAATTTTTGTTTTAACTTTTAAAGGGTCTTTGCAGATAAGATTAAAGGTACAGGAGTTCCCAATGTGGCTCAGCGGTTAGCGAACCCAACTGGCACCCATGAGGATGTGGGTTCAATCCCTGGCTTTGCTCAGTAGGTTAAGGATCGGCGTTGCCGTGAGCTGTGGTGTACATTGCAGATGTGGCTCGAATCCCATGTTGCTGTGACTGTGGAGTAGGCCTGCAGCTACAGCTCCGACTGAACCCCTAGCTTGGGAACCTCCATATGCCACCCTAAAAAGACGAAAAGACCAAAAAAAAAAAAAAGAGAGAGAGAGAGAGAGAGAGAGAGAGAGATTAAAGGTACAGATCATCTTGAAATAAGGAGATTATCCAGAATTACCTAGATGAGTTCAATCTATTCACAGAAATCCTTAAAAATCAAAGAAATTTTCCATATGGAATCTATAAAAAGGACACAATGAACTTCTTTGCAGACAGATACTGATTCACAGACTTTGAAAAACTTATAGTTTCCAAAGGAGAGAGGTTGGGGGTTGGGGGGATGGGCTGGGGGTTTGGGCTGGAAATGCTATAAAACTGGGTTGTGATGATCACTGTACAATTACAAATGTAATAAAATTCATTGAGTAATTAAAAAACAAATTTATGTAATTCTATAAATTAAAAAAAAAAAGAAAAGAAACTTTCCTGGGTTTGGTCAGAGAAAGAGAAGTGATAACAGAAAAAGATCAGATGCTACACTGCTGGCTTTGAAGGTGGAAGAAGATGGTCCTGTGAGCCAAAGTATGCAAATGGCAGCTAGAAGCTAGAAAAAGCAAGGAAGCGGATTCTCCCCTAGAGCCCACTGGAGGAATCAGCCTGGCAACCCTTTGATTTTAATGCAGTGAAACTGATTTTGGACTTTGGACAACCAAAGCTGTAAGATAATAAATTTTGTACTGTTTAAGCCACCACGTTTATGGTAGTGTTAAAGCAGCAATAGAACATGTATTATACTCCTATAACTGTGATTTTATAACGACATTTTCACAGAAAGAATAGAAAGAAGAAGGAGAACAAGAAGGACAAGAAGAAAAACAAGAAGAGAAGGAGGAAAGGGGAGGGGGAGGGGAGCAGAGGAGAAGGGGAGGAGGGGGAGGGGGAACAGGGAGGGAGGAGGGGAAAGAAAAGGGGAGGGACGAAGAGGAAGAGAAGAAAGCTTCTACAAACATGATTGCAATGTCTTTTGGAGGATCTAGGCACTCATTTCTTTTGCGTATAGACCCAGGAATGAAATTGCCAGATCATAGGCTAAGTTTATAAGTAAACTTGTACAGAGAGAGTAGCTATCATTGTCCTTGATTTCTGATTCCATCCCTCTGGGTGCTCAGCAGACTTCCTGCCTTGGGAGACATCTTAACACCTGTTCAAGTGAATTTCGCTTTTTTGGTGAAGCTAGTTTGAATATATTTTGTGTTACTTACCCAGAGAGGTTATAGAGTAAAGGAATTCATGTCCAGCTCCTGGAAGGAGGCCAACTCCATGTGGCCTATACCTGCTCCATCCAAGTACTCTCCAGTCAAGTTGATTGTGCAAATGCTAAATAACAGCAAATACTGGGAAGAGAATCAAAGCTCTTAAAAATAAAAGATCATGGGATATCCTGTTTAATTTTAGTCTCATTTGCCTTTTTCCTTTTCTTACTTTTTTTCTCTGATCGTGGCCAGTACTATCGTCTTTGTACTTTACCAGATGTCTTTTGTTCATCCTCCTGCCTTTTTTTTTTTCTTTTTGCCTTATCTAGGGCTGCACCTGTGGCATATGGAGGTTCCCAGGCTAGGGGTCTAACAGGAGCTGTAGCTGCTGGACTTCGCCCCAGCCACAGCAACGCGGGATCCGAGCCGCGTCTGCGACCTACACCACAGCTCACGGCAACGCCGAATCCTTAACCCACTGAGCAAGGCCAGGGATCGAACCCACAACCTCATGGTTCCTAATCAGATTCGTTAACCACTGAGCCATGACAGGAACTCCCATCCTCCTGCCTTTTGAAAACATGCTGATTTCAGAACAAGGACGGTCACAAAGCAAAAGCATTTTGGTTTTGGAATGATGTTCTCTAAACCTGTATTTTTGTATCTTTATGTCTCCCTATAGATCTGGGGGCACAAAATAAAGACAAAAAAAAAAAAAACCTACTGACTAAAGAAAAACAGTGCCGGGATAAGGGTTTAAAAATGGTGGCCATCAAGGACAAGGCAGGCCCTGTGTGCGTCCAGCCCAGGTTTCAGAGCTCTGTGCATTCCAGCTTGACAGAGGTTTCACCAACTTGCAAACACAAAAAGACTGGAGGATCAAAACTCTTTGCTAACTAAAAGGAAGAAACTAGCAATTAAAAGAACAGGAAATGAAAAAAAAATAGAACCATAATTTCACAAGTTAAGAAAAGTGCTCTTTCCTGGTCTTGCTAACCCAGTGGAATATGAACTGTAGTTAAAGGAGAATCCCCCTGACAATGAAGTCAGTCAGAGGGAAGCAGAAACCAGAAGACAGATGCCTTTGGTATCATTTGTACTCTTAACTTCAGTCATGCCTGTTACATGATCATTTACCTCTGGTCTCTTCAAAGTAGCCAGTTATTGTCCTTTTCCCTCCATAAGTCTGTTTGGGCTTAACTCTTGTTACCAGAAATCAAGAGAGTCCCAACTAAGACCACCATGTGGATTTGGGAAGTTATCTCACTACAGTTAAAAGATAAACATATCTTTTATCTTAGTATGAGACTGTGCTCGCTTCGGCAGCACATGTACTATCTTAGTATGAGACGTATTAAGATTTTTAAGAGTTTAAAAAAGGAGAGAGAGAAAAGTACCCTTTCAAACTATTTAACTAGTAATTAGTAAACTATTTAGCCAGTTATCCAGCTGTGACCCAGGTATTTATTTAGAAGACATCAGAGCTCTGCATTACATGGAGTAATTAATATTTTACACAGCTGTCTCCCTTAACATTATAAAACATAAAAATACCAAATACAAAATTACTCTGAAAAACAGCATGAAAGATGAAGAGAAAGCTTCCCAAAAGGTTTGTAATGCTCAAAGACAGAAGAGAATAAAACACAAATTAAAAAAAAAAAAAAAAGCAAGATGAACTATACATGATAAACATAAACAGGTTGATCTATTTTTCTCACGTTATCATATTTGCTTCCATGATATGCATTTTAACCCCTGTGTATGCACACTCTTTTATGCTTAGAACGTTCTTTTATGCAAGGTATAAAAGGAAAAATAGTACCTAGAGGACATAGCCTCACAGTTAGCCTGAGGAAAGCCTTGGAAATTTCTAGCAGCCACTAGAAGTAGCCTTTTAATGGTTGAACTCAGCTCCCACTAAAGCATACTGCTTTGTTTACTGTGACACTCAATCACATTGCAACTTGATCCTGTGGTTTCTACCAGGAAATTCCATCCCATCTTCCTAAGCCTTATTTTCTTTTGAAATTACAAAAGTGAAACAAAAAAAATGCTTTTCTCACATACTCCCTTTAGTCCTTAACCTACTTAGCTTTGTGTCTTCAAGTGGCAAAGAGAATTAATAACATTGTAGGTTGTAAAAACGTAGTGCTGGGTTTTATGTTAAGGGAAGGTATTAGCTCCAGACTGCAGCCTCCTGCCTGATGCCAAACGTGTGTGCTATTCTCCCCAGGCAGGATGAGCCAGATGCTGGGCTAAACAGGTTCTAAGCACAGGGGTCTCCACTGAGATTATCCCAAAGGCATGCCCATATATGCGACTGAGGAGGACAATTTTGTAATTGAGTAACTGGAGCTTAAACTTTGTGTGTGCCTTTGAAATATTTTTCCGAGTAATTTTCAAACCTTTCTTAAGTAATTTACGGCAGCTTTAGGTTCCCAGTTGTGAACAACCTGTACAGAGCAATTTGAAATACCCTATTAGGCTTCATTTGCAGAAAAGGTTGCCTAGCAACCTGCCTCTGGCACAGCCCTTGCTTCCTCTTTCCCAGAAATTCCACGTCAGGGTCTCATCACTGGATCAGCTAGCAGGGGCCATCAGTCACTGCTGATAAGAACTTATCAAAAATCCCACGACTCAGCCAGTCTTTAGATCTTAGCTTAAATGTCACTTTCTTAGAAACAAGTTCCCTGACACTCTAGACTAGTTTATACCTTATCACATTGGTGACTGTGTTGTTGGGATGATTTGATTAAGATCTGTCTCCAACCTCCCACCCCAAACTGTGAGCCTCCAGGACATAGTTTATTTTGATTAACGAAGTATCTAAGTATCTCAATACCCAGCACACAACCCAATCTTTTCTAGGTATTTAATAAATACTTCTTGAATGAGTGAAATACATGCATACTATTTAATGGTATGCAATTAAAAAATGTTGATCTGTGGCATGCTTCCAGGCCCAATCCCTGAACACTCTGCCTTCGGAATCTCATGCATAAATCATAATTTTTGTTTTGTTTTGTCTTGTTTGTCTTTTTGCCTTTTTCTAGGGCACACCCACGGCATATGGACTTTCCCAGGCTAGGGGTCTAATTGGAGCTGTAGCCACCAGCCTACACCACAGCCACAGCAACACAGGATCTGAGCCGCATCTGCAATCTACACCACAGCTCATGGCAACACCAGATCCTTAACCCACTGAGCAAGGCCAGGGATCGAACCCCCAGCCTCACTGTTCCTAATCGGATTCGTTAACCACTGAGCCACGATGGGAACTCCAAATCATAATTTTGAATACCATCTTTACACAGGTTTTGACTCTAAAGTTCACTTCATTTGCTCTAATGTCTCTCTTAACTGTAACTTCCTAGGATCATCTCCTTAGTAGACAACATACCTTTTCACGTTTCTAAAAAGCATCTAAAACTTAATATGTCTAAAGCAAAACTTTTGATTCCTGCGAATTATCAAAACTATTTTCCTGAATTTCAAAAATAAATAAATAAATTTTTAAAAACTGCTTTCCTGAATTTCAACATTGGATGAATACTGGATAAAATTAGGAAATTATTATTCATCTCTTACGGATGGTAACAATATTATGGTACTTTAAAAATGAATGAAAAATTATGCAAAATAAATAACAAGAATTTTACAAATGTTTATGGAGTAGTTGTTACAGGGTCGGCGCTGAGCTAGGCTCCAGAAAATCCAATACATGAGCTAGCCTGGCCTGGTGTTGCCCTAGGCCCTGCCCTCGGTCCTTGTCTCATCTCACTCTCTCTGGGCACATGGTAGTGGCTTTAATTACCCCCTTTCAATGTAAGGATCACAAAAATCCCACATCTGATCCCAAAGTCACCTCTCCCTAGATTATAGCCACTTTACTAACCCAAAAATAAGACCAATAGGGAATGTCACGCTCCAGCAAACTTAATACCTGGAGGTAATTCGGTGCACTCCAGCTATCTCCTGGGAGCATCTGCCTTGAGAATTTCAAGACCAGGATTTAGGAGTTCCCATGGTGGCTCAGTGGAAATGAATCTGACTAGCATCCATGAGGGCACAGGTTCGATCCCTGACCTTGCTCAGTGGGTTAAGGATCTGATATTGCCGTGAACTGTGGTATAGATCTCAGACGCAGCTCAGATCCAGCATTGCTGTGGCTGTGGCTGTGGCTGACAGGTACAGGTCCCATTCAGCCCCTAGCCTGGGAACCTCTATATGCTGCAGGTGCGACCCTTAAAAAAAAAAAACAGGATTTAGAGGAAAATTTCCAGCTGCCTGGGGAAATCAGTTTATGGGGACCCTTCATAGCCTAGACAAAAGAATATGTTAATACCCTAATTAGACCTCATATTTATACAATGGCATATAGTTATTTTAAAGTGCTTTTAGATTATCACTATGGAACAGATAAGAAAACTAAGGTTCAATAAAGCTAACTAACTTGCCCAACTTCTAGGACCAATATTAATATATGGTGGGGCTCTAACTATATCCCAGCTCAGCATTATCCTTCCTCTACAGCAGGGCATCAAGTAGAGATGTGACGCTCTAGGAAACGAGGAACCCTCAAAGTCTTTAGAATAAGTGGATAACAGGATGGAAGAGGGATTTAAGGAAGATTAATATGGCTGTGATGTGCAAGCTGGATGGATGGAAGAGGAAGAACTGAGGTTGGGGGCCAAGCAGAAACTACCGCATGACTGGCGATGAGGGCCTGGTTTAGAGAGATGTAGGAAAAACACAGAAGTGTTGTGGTTTGATGCTAAATGAAGTTAAGAGCATTAAAAGAAAATGGCTGGTTTTGAAATGTCTTTAAAGTTTCAAACCTTGGCAGTTAGAAGCAGAGAACTGGGAATGGGAGGAGTATTGGAGGGAGCTGATGACCTTGACTTTGAACACTAGAAAATGAGAGCATGAGCCTATGAGCACAGCTGAACTTCTTACCTTCATGGGGAGGCTGGGTAAGAAACAGCCCCAACTTGAGAGGTGGTCCAGGGAGGAAGATGAGAACGTCTTCTAGGGAGGCTGTGGTGATGGAGCCAGGAGGGCAGGTACCATAAATTCAACCCATGGGCTGTGTACCTAAAATCTGGGTTGTAGTTAAAAAGTAAGAAGAGGCAGAAGCAGAGGATATGGAAGAGTGGAGCAAAATAGGGGTCAGTGAAGGTAGAAGAGACAGAAGGAAGGAAATAGGAGGTGATATGTGTAAATATTTTATTTTTTTAATGGCCACGCCCATGGCATATGGAAGTTCCTGGGCCAGAGATTGAATCCGAGCCACAGCTATGACCTATGCCAAAGCTGCATCAATGCCAGATCCTTTAAGCCACTGTGCCAGGCTGGGGATCAAACCCGAGCCTCTGCAGCAACGCGAGCTGCTGCAGTCAGGTTCTTAACCCAAGGCGCCACAGCAGGAACTCTGCTTTGTGTAAATCTTTGAAAGCAGGTCAAATAGCTGGCATTTTACATCCATTTGGAGTGAGGCAACCTGGGGCCATAGAAAGGAGCTGGTTTGAAATGGATCAAGGGTGGGTCCTGCTCTATTAGGGAGCAGGATCAAGGAGGCTAAAGGTTGAGTGAGAAGTGGGGCTGGAAGCTGGCAGCAGAGAGGTGATCCCTGAGGTTATAAGAATGAGCGAGCTTTCTAAGTGGGAAACAGTGGAAGGAGATGCCGACCCAGGACTAAGGCTGAAGCCCCAAGATGGATGCTCTCTAGACAACAGCCAGCTCAGGCAACGGCAAAGGGAAGAAATCCCCCTTGACAGACTGGAAGCCTGAACCTCTCACTTTCTAGTTATGCCCAAGCCCTGCACGGTATCTTAACCTCCAGATTAGATATTAATTCAGGGGAATTCCCACATCCACTCTCCCTGAGGCCTGACCAATACCCGCAGGCAACATTTTCAGTGTTTTTCTTTCCTTCCTTTGACTCCTTCTCAGGAAGTGTCATATATATATCTTACCTTCAGCTCGAGTCAAGGTCAAATTGACTTCCTGCAGGTTCCATTAGGACCCCTGCTGTCCCCCAGCTCAGTCCTCCTTCTGGATTCCTGCACATGTACAGGGTGAGAGAGGGGTTGAGAAATGGGATGTTTTTCAGAAGATATGCCAAACTTCTAGATACACACGTTCTGGAGTTCCCATCGTGGCTCAGTGATTAACGAATCCCACTAGGAACCATGAGGTTGCAGGTTCGATCCCTGGCCTCACTTAGTGGATTAAGGATCTGGCGTTGCCATGAGCTGTGGTGTAGGTCGCAGCCGAGGCTCAGATCCCGCGTGGCTGTGGCTGTGGTGTAGGCCAGCAGCTGTAGCTTCGACTGGACCCCTAGCCTGGGAACCTCCATATGCCTCAGGTGCGGCCCTAGAAAAGACAAAAAATTAAAATTAAAAAAATAGATACATATGTTTTGGAGTCTGTCTTCAGGATATGGGGTAGGGAAGGAGCCATTATGGTTTAGCTCTTTAAAAAGCTTTGTGGCTTCTCTCTCTCCTTGGGCAGTGTCTGGTATGTGTACAGATGCAACTTAAATCCAGTCCTCGACTGACATAGTGATAGGAATGCTAAAAGAATCCTATGGGAAGGGATCAGCTTGCTCTTTGGTATACTAGTTGGTGTTCACCAGAGGAAAAAAAAACAATAGGATCAACAGCAAGACAGATACACAGAAAAACAGGGAGATCGAGAGAGATTTACTTTAAGGAATTGGCTCAGGCAATTGTGGGAGCTGACAATTCCAAAATCTGTAGGGCAAGTCAGCAGGCTGAAAACTCAGGCAGAATGGCTCAGATCCTGCATTGCTATGGCTGTGGTGTAGGCAGGCAGCTGTAGCTCCGAATTGACTCCTAGCCTGGGAATTTCTATATGCTGCCGGTGCAGCCTTAAAAAGATAATAATAGGAGTTCCCATCGTGGCAGTGGTTAACGAATCCGACTAGGAACCATGAGGTTGCGGGTTCGATCCCTGGCCTTGCTCAGTGGGTTAAGGATCCGGTGTTGCCGTGAGCTGTGGTGTAGGTTGCAGATGCGGTTCGGATCCCGCGTTGCTGTGGCTGTGGTGTAGGCCTGCGGCTACAGCTCCTGTTAAACCCCTAGCCTGGGAACCTTCATATGCCGCGGGTGCGGCCCTAGATAAGGCAAAAAGACAATAATAATGATAATAATAATAATAATAATATTATAAAATTAAAACAAAAAAGGGAGTGGTCAAGAGTATCATATGCATAGAAAAATGAGGTGACTTTGGAAAATATCATTTACCCTTAGTGATTATTTTCTGTCTTCCACATTCAAAAATCCTCTCTAAGATTGTTCTCCTTTTAGAAAAGGAATCAAGCAGTTTACCATAAACATGAATTACCTGGGTTCTCACCTAAGATACCATTAAAATGGCAGCAAAGGGACCTACTGTACAGCACAGGGAACTAGACTCGCTGTCTTGTAATAACCTGTAAGGGAAAAGAATCTGTGCTGTACACCTGAAACTAACACCACGTTGTAAATCAACTATACATCAACTTTTTATTAAGAATAAATAAATAAATAATGGCAGCAAAGGAATAAGGAAAAATGTATAAACCCACAATAGAGAGAATTAGAGAGTTTTCAAAATGTTTTTGGGAAACAGAGAGTGGAAAGAGGAGTGCAGATGCAGCCTCAAAGGAAGCCAAAACTAATACCGGCCTGCCTGAGTCTAGAAGGGACTCCCACCTGGGTGAAGCATGGCAAAGGAAGAGTGGGAGAGAGGCGAGGAGCCTAGAACAGGAGGTGTGACTAAAAGATACACAGCAGGCGTTCTCGTGGTGGCCCAGCGCATTAAGAAACCGACATAGTGGGTTTGATCCCTGTCCTCACTCAGTGGGTTAAGGATCCACAAGCTGCAGTGTAGGCCATAGGTGCTGCTCAGATCTGGTGTTGCTGTAGATGTGGTGTAGGCGGCAGATGCAGCTCAGATTTGATCCCTAGCCCAGGAACTTCCATACGCCACAGGTGCGGCTATAAAAAGAAAATAATTAAAACAGTAAAAGACAAGCAGTGAAAGAGGAAAGTGTTGAGTAGAAAAGGTGAGCCCATGGAGTTCCCGTCATGGTGCAGCAGAAACGAATCCCACTAGGAACCACGAGGTTGCAGGTTTGATCCCTGGCCTCGCTCAGTGGGTTAAGGATCCGGCATTGCCGTGAGCTGTGGTGTAGGTTGCAGACGCGGCTCGGATCCCGCGTTGCTGTGGCTGTGGTGTAGGCCAGCAGCCACAGCTCCGATTAGACCCCTAGCCTGGGAACCTCCATATGCTGCTGGTGCGGCCCTGAAATGAAAAAAAAAAAAAGAGAGAGAGAGAGAAGGTGAGTCCAAAGAAGGAGTAAGAGGGGAAAGAGGAGGATAATTCATTTCTAGTTGAAATTCTGAACAGTCTCCTGAGGGTTCCAGGAGCTCTGACCACAGATCTGAAGACCAGCAGTGCTGCCGAGCTGGGCAGGCAGCACCACGTGCCTGGGTTTCATAAAGCACAAGCTGTGTGTTGTTTTTCAGCTTTAAAACCAACCCACAGAGCCATGATGGAAAACTGATTACAGTGACACAACAAAGTATAACGATATCAGTCTTGGCAAGAAAAATTTTGATGGAGGTGTGCCGTGGAAGAGGGAACAGGTTAAATTACCTTATCACTGTCTTTCAGAACAGAACTTTGAGAGGCAGCCTGTGTTGACGAGAAGGAGGGTACAGGTTGAGTTGGCTGTTTGAAGGTACAGATGTGACCAGTGGAGGAAGTGAAAGCGCGGATATTGCTGTGTCTGGAAGGAAAGCAGGTACACCGGGCAGTGAGCGGAAATGAAATCCTCATCCATCGTAACAGGCAGTTAGCGGGCAGTGTTTCCAGTGCTAAACCAAGAAAATTTTAAATAGATACAAAAGTAACTGTCAGGAAAACTCAAAGCAGAAGTGGTTAAAAGTGGTTTCCTCTGAGATGTGGGGCCGAGAGAAAGGAGTGTTAAGAAGGAAGACAGCTGCTTTTATGTCTTCTGTGTTATCTATCTGATTTTTAACTATTTGTAAAACTGCTTGAATGTTTTAATATATACAAATGTCTACACTGATATGGGAAGATCTCCAAATAATATTAAGTTAAAAAAAAAAAAGCACCTCACAAATATCACATGATATCACTTCTATGTGGAATCTAAAAAAATGATACAAGTGAACTTATTTACAAACCAGAAACAGACTCACAGGTGTAGAAAACAAACTTATGGTTACCAACAGGGAAAGCAGGAGGAGGGATAAGTTAGAAATTTGAGATTAATAGATACACTATATATAGTGTATATAAATATATAAAACTATATGTAAAATAAACAATAAGGACCTATTTATAGCACAGGGAACTATATTCAATATCTTGAAATAGCCTACAGTGGAAAAGAATCTGAAAGAGAAAAAAAATACATATGTAAAACTGAATCCCTTTGTTGTACACCTGAAATATTGTAAATCAAATGTACTTCAATTTAAAAAATTAAAAAGTACATCTCAGAATGATATATTCATTCTGATACCATTTATATATATAGGAACACAACACAAAACATTTCATTATGTTCTGCGAGTACACGTTTGTATGCAAACACACAGAAAAAATTCTAGAGGATATATTCTAAACTGACAGCAATGTTTCCCTCTGGAAGGAGGCTAGAGCTGGGATAAGAGAGTGGGTGGTCCCAGAGGGGCAGGGTCTCGGGTCTATAGTGCATAACTCTGAATGGGGGGAAGTGCTGGGAAGGGGGAAGAGAAAAATACAGTAAGCAATTAATTGTGTTCTTGGTTGAGCCCCGTCCAAGTCATAGTCAAAAATAAATGCCTGCTTCCAATTTTCACCAGGAAGAGTCACAATCTCTGGAGAAAACATTCATCTCTTAGAGTTTACAAAACATTAAAGAAACAAGGTTATGAGTTTGGGTCCTAAGTCACAGTGGTCCCTCAAGATATAATTCTTAAAATTCTCAGCGTTAGCCACAGGCCAGATTGCCACAATCTATATTCAAAAGAAGTATATTCCAGCAATTCTATGACAAATATACTATGTATTTTGCTACACTAGAAATTAAGGCAGAAAAAAAATTCTGATTGTTTTTAAAGATGAATCCTTATCTTTTGAAGCCTTACACTGAAATTTGAATGTATTAAGTGATCTGTTATTGGGGGTTTGCCTTTAAACAATCTAGTTAGTGGGGCAGGGTGGCAGCAAAAGAAAAAGTGAAACAAGCTTGTCCACGTGTAGATAATTGTTGAAGTTGAAATAGGGGTACGCGGCAGTGAGTTATTCTAGTCTCTATCTAAAATTGTCTACAATAAAACATTCTTAAAAATACTGATGAAAAGGAAAGGAAGGAAAGAAGAGAGAGGGAAAAAAAGGAAGGAAGGCAAGAAAGAAAGGAGGAAAGGAGGGAAGGAAGGAAGGAAGGAAAGAAGGAAGGAAGGAAAATTAAGATAGGACCCCACAGCAGGGCTTTAAAGAAATGGAGTCTCAAGTATATACGGACAAGATGGAGTTGTGAGGAGCATATTATTTAAATACCATTTTACAAAGAGATTGACATGATTACCTAATAACAGGACTAGAAGATATTTCTCTCTCTCTCTCTTTTGTTTTTTTGTCTTTTTGCCTTTTCTAGGGCCGCACCCGCGGCATATGGAGGTTCCCAGGCTAGGGGTCTAATCGGAGCTGTAGCTGCCAGCCTACACCACAGCCACAGCAACGCGGGATCCAAGCTGCGTCTGCGACCTACACCACAGCTCGTGGCAATGCTGGATCCTTAACCTAATGAGCGAGGCTAGGGATTGAACCCGCAACCTCATGGTTCCTAGTCAGATTCATTTCCACTGCGCCACAACGGGAACTCCTAAAACTGCTATTATTTTAATAAACGTACAGAAAACAAAAAACTTCACTTAAACCTACCAACCATTTATAGCACCATCTCTGTTCATCTTTACTGTGTAAAGGTTCCACAAGCACTAGAAAGGAATGTGTGTTCTCCGCTTGCTGAGTCAGGGTCCTCAGTAGCCCTGTTGACACGTTCACTAACTCTCAGGCCACTTGTTCTATCAACTTCTGATGGAGGTGTGCTGAAAATCGCAATTATCGTTTTAATTTTATTACTGCTCATTATGTTGCTCTTAATTGTTCTATTCTCAGTGGGTTGTCCCTAAAAAAAAAAATCCTTCTAATCCTTTTAATATTTTTTGCCTTAAATTCTAATTTGTCCAATATCGACATTACTCATCTAGATTTCTTTTCTCTCTGTTTTTTAGGAAAGTCTCTTACAAAAAAAGTTAGAGTTAGATTTCATTGATCTATCTAGAGTCAGTTTTTTTATATTTTATTTTACTTTTTTTGCTTTTTAGGGTTGCACCAGTGGCATGTGGAAATTCCCAGGCTAGGGGTGGAATCAGAGCTGAAGCTGCTGACTTACGCTACAGCCACAGCAATGACAGATCCGAGCTGCATCTGTGATCTACACCATAACTCACAGCAAGGCCAGATGCCCGACCTATTGAGCAAGGTCAGGGATCAAACCCGCATCCTCATGGATACTAGTGAGATTCATTTCCACTGTGCCACAATAGGAACTCCTGGGGTGGCACATTCTGAACCACTCCTTCAATGGCAAGTCTGATTGAGCTATTCTTCCTGTCAACAAATGTGCATGGAGCATTTATCACGTATTCAATCCCGTGCAGGTCTCTCAATAAATGCAAGCGGAAGTTGCCACGCAGACCTTACTAATTCATCCTCATACTCTTTTCTGTCTTAGAACACTATTCAACAGCGTTCCTGGCTGTCATTGGACATAAGGCCCATTTGGGGTCCCCAGACATAGGTGTTCCCTTTAAATTGTTCTCCTCTGATTTATTTAAAATGCAATAAACATTGTTGGACTGGGCACCTTAAATAGTCCAAGGGAAATACCTCCACAATGATCCACAGCACAGATGTAGCTCTTACAGGGCTCACATCTGCCAGATTCATGGTCCAGCTGCCAAGGGTGGGCAGGATGGAACCTTGTTATATAACCGTCTTAGAAGTCATAGTCTTTGCTCTTACACTGAATTCTCTAAGACCCCATAGCAAAGTTGGACCCAGGTGAAGGTGTGCCTACACCCCAGGTTAAAACTCTGCCTCTCTGAACCCTGACAACAGCAACTCAACTTGGCCCATTAGCATAGTTGTCTGGGTCAGTACAAGATTCCGTGCTCAGCTCACAGAATCAGGAGTCAGGTGAACAGAGAGTCAATGTGGGCAATCAAGCATTAAAGCAGCTTATAGCTCAGACAGAGAGAAGTGGTTGAGGAGGAGGTAAGGAAGGAGTGTCCAGAATTAATGACCCCTTTTATGGTGAACTTGATACCAAATGTGACACTCTCCCAAGAGTCGGCTTGTTACCTTGGCTATGGGAATATCCCCAAGGCCTCTTTCAAGCATTCAGTCATTCAACAAACATCGTCACACGACTTATGATATGTCATGTACTCCTCCAAGCCCTAGAGAAAAAGGGATAAGCAAGGCCAGGCCCTTGGGAAGCCTGAAGTCTGAAATCTGGATACAGACACCTAAATAAAGGGGTGCAAAAGAGGGTTAGGGACTATTAGAGAAGTAACCCTGAAATTAGAAGGTTTTTCCACCAAAGAAACCATGTTGGAGACCCGGGTAGGGTAGGATATATAATTTGCAGAGCTTGGTGCAAAAGGAAAATGCTGCTCCTTATTTAAAAGTTAAGAATTTCAACACAGCAGCAGCAGAGCATTAAACCAGGCACTGGGCCCTTCAAAGTACAGAATCCTGTGTATACAGATCGAACATTCATCAGATTGGCCCTTTGCAAATTCTGGTCTCCATAAAATAAGGACCCACCCTGAGAATACCCAGCTCAATATTTATGAAAGGAGAAGTGGCCACATAACTCAGAATAACCCCTGTGCTTTTCCTGCACCGAGGATAACCATTACAGTGAGACTAAGCTTCATGGTGACCCCACAGACAGACACTGCTGTGATTCCGTGTGTCTCAGTCCTACTTCTGCAGCCTCTGATCTCAGCAGGTCCTCGTCCAAATTGCCCTGCGCATCTCATCAGGATTCACAGACAAGAGGTTCTAACACAGCTGATTCTGTGTCCAGCTTTGGAGACCGTCAAGTTTAGCCGAAAAGGTTTTCCAGTGCTGAGTGCAGACACCCTGGGTTCTATCGCAGGTGCACCACTTTGAAGGGGAAGAAATAGGTATTTGAAAGGCAGTAAATCAGCCTTCTCGCACCTGATACACACTGTACAAATAAACGACACCAGCTGGTTCCTGAAAATACATGCCTCGCTCCTCTGGGAAACCAAGAGCAGCAAATGTTCTTGAATAGCTAACAGCTCTAATAAGAGTGAAGAGTGCTTAATTAAAGAAGCAATTAACTTTGTACACAAGAAGAAACAAATGGATGAACACAGACACAACAAACATAGCTATCAACAATTTTAGTTTAAAACCTTGGCGTTTGAAAGGGAGAATGTATTGGCTGGTCTGTAGAGAGAAATTCAGGGTTCCCCACCCCAGGGAGAGGCGTTTGCTGGGAGTGAAAGTCAAGGACATAACTGGGCCATTGTGTGAAGGGGGGCAACTTTTATTTTGGCTGTACCCATGGCACACGGAAGTTCCCAGGCCAGGGACCGAACTGAAGACACAGCAGTGGCAACACCAGATGCTTAAAGGCTAGGCCACCAGGGGACTCCACTTAGGTAGAACTTTTGATATGATCAGCAAAGAGGTTAAAAATTCTGCCTCAGGAGTCCCTGCTGCGGCTCAGCAGTAACGAACCTGACTAGGATCCATGAGGACATAGGTTTAATCCCTGGCCTCCCTCAGTGGGTTAAGGATCTGGCATTGCCATGAGCTGAGGTAAAGGTCACAGCCCTGGCTCAGATCTGGCATTGCTGTGGCTGTGGTGTAGGCCAGAAGATGCGGCTCCGATTTGACCCCTAACCTGGGAACTTCCATATGCTGTGGATTCATCCCTAAAATGACTCTGCCTTGCCCAATCATTAAAAAAAATCTACAAAAAATTAATGCTGGGGAGGGTGTAGAGAAAAGGAAACCTACCTACACTGTTAGTGGGAATGTAAATTGGTGCGGCCATTATGGAGAACATAAGAAGTTTCCTTTAAAAAACAAAATAGTTACCATATGATGCAGCAATCCCACTCCTGGGCACATATTCAGTGAAAACTCTAGTCCAAAAAGACATGCACCCTAGTGTTCATAGCAGCACTATTTACAATAGCCAAGACATGGAAGCAATCTAAATGTCCACTGACAGATGAATGGATAAAGATGTGGTATATATATATATATATATATATATATATATATAGTACTCGGCCATATGATGGAATATTACTCAGCCATAAAAAACAAATAATGCTATTTGCAGCAACTTAGTTAGACCTAGAGATTATCACACTAAGTGAAGTAAGTCAGATAAAGACAAATATCATATGATACCACTTATGTGTGAAATCTAAAATATGATACAAAATAACTTATTTACAAAACAGAAACAGAGTTTGGAGTTTTTAGATGCAAACTATTACATTTAGAATAAATAAGCAATGAGGTCCCACTGTATAGCTCAGGGAACTATATCCAATCTCTTGGAATAGACCATGGTGGAAGATAATATAGGAAAAGGAATACCGTTCAGCAGAAATTGGCACATTATAAATCAACTATACTTTAACAAAAAAGACATAGAAAACAAACTTATGGTTACCAAAGGGGAAAAGAGGTAGGGAAGGATAAATTAGGACTCTGGGACTAACACACATAGACTACTATATATATAAAATAAACAACAAGGTCCTACCACATAGCACAGGGAACTGTATTCAATATTTCATAATAAACCATAATGGAGAAGACTATAAAAAAAAAAACGAAAGACAAACTCTGCCTTGCCAATAGCTGGTCTCTTGCCTTTCTCTCTTTTTATTGTTGCCTCTTTTGGATTCTCTTTCCTCTTTTTTTTTAGGGCCACACCCAAGGTATTTGGAGGTTCTCGGGCTAGGGGTCCAATTAGAGCTGTTGCTGCCGGCCTATGCCACAGCCGCAGCAACGCAGGATCTGAGCCACGTCTGTGACCTGCACCAACAGCTCACGGTAGTGCCGGATCCTTAACCCACTGAGGGAGGCCAGGGATCGAACCCGCGTCCTCATGGATGCTAGTCAGTTTCATTAACCTCTGAGCCATGACGGGAACTCTGGATTCTCTTTCTTATCTTTGCAGCTGGTGTGACAAATGAGCCCTGGGGGGTGACCATTTGCTTGGGAGGGATGCTCCTCCTGGTGAAGACCAGTGGGTGGATGGCCAAAGCCAGCTCTGCACCAGATCCTCTAGGGAAATGTTCTCTTTCCTCTGTTCCTTTTTCTATGAAGTCACCCTTCCTGCTTTCCTTTCTCATGGATGTAATGATATCCAGAGGCCAGGGCTTGAGGGTAGGCCTGGTGGGAAGAAACTAAACCTGCTTTTGTTGTAGGTCTTTGCCAGAGGTACAAAAGGAAGCCTTGACCCATACATGGTTGAGCCCAGCTAATGGGGCTAAAGGGTTTGAGGTTATAAACTTGACATTTGCATAGAAGGAACCTTCAGTGTCGTTCTGCCTGTGATTCTCTGATTTAGTGCTCACATGGAGATAAATCCATGATTTCCAGCACTTGGTGACTTAACCTTGATTCAATTAAATCGAATGAGCACTTAGGAGCCTAATATGGATAAGACTTTCTCTAAATCAGAAACAAATTTTCCTGATAGCTTGTGAAGAAACAAGTTTATTCTGACTTGTTTATGACAGTTATTAATGAGTTGGCATTGCACTTGATGTGATCCACAGAAAGGTGGTCTCAGTCCTTTAGAAAGCAAATGTTTTCATTTTGGAATTTGACTAAGACCAGCAGAGGCAGGCAATCTGCCTCAAAACTCGCTAGGTTGAAGCGGAAGCCAAAAAGCTTTTGATTAAAACTGCTGAATAAAGTTCCACCTCTGGTCTCCCCATCCCCCTCACAGGCCCTGCTTCCCTTTTTCCTATGATTCTCAGCAACGACCAGTGGTATATGCACACTTTGCCACCCATGGAGGCCACAGACCTTGTTTAAGAATTCTTATTCCTGTTCAATTTGGTCTTCTCCTGGGACCTGACCTCTAAGTATTTACATTATATACTTTGAAAAAAAAAATTTTTTTTGGTCTTTTTAGGGTCACGCCCTCAGCATATGGAAGTTCCCAGGCTAGGAGTCCAATGGGAGCTGTAGCTGCTGGCCTACACCACAGCCACAGAAGTGCCAGGTCCAAGCCGTGTCTGTGACCTACACCACAGCTCACGGCAATGCCAGATCCTTAACCCACTGAGCAAGAACAAGGATTGAACCTGTGTCCTCATGAATGCCAGTCAGATTTATTTCCACTGAGCCATGACAGGAACTCCATATACTTTGAAAATCTTGCTCTATTGCCCAAAATTACAATAGTCCTCCACACTCTTAACCCTTTCACTCACTACCTCCTCTCCTCCCTGGCTTCAACTGAAACATGAATTTCCCTGGAGGGCTCTGTGTCCTTTGCAGCCCTCTCATGTGGAGACATCCCTGCTCAACGATCATCTCTGCTCAAGCTGATGGCCAGAGGTCGTTTATCCTGGCTTTAGGCTTCTGTCCACAGAATATTGCTCTTTCACATTTTTTTTTCCTAAGCCCTCCCTTTGAAAAGAATTTGTACCAACCAACTTCCCATTTCTGTTAGTTTCCTATTACTTCTGTAAAAAACTGCCAAAAATTAAATAGCATAAAACATCACACATTTATTGTTTTAGAGTTCTGGAGGTCAGGAGTCCAAGATGGATTTCACCAGGCTGGAATCGAGGTGTCAGCAGTTCTGTGTTCCTTCTAGAGGCTCCAGGGGAGACTCCATTTCCTTGGCTTTTTTCACCTTCTATTGGGCTCTTAGACTTCTGGCTGGTGACCCCTTCCTCTGTCTTCAAAGCTGGCAATCGCATCACTCAGACCTCGGCTTCCACTGTCATCACCTCTCTTTTGCTGACTCTTGCCTCCTTTTTCCCTCTTAAGGACACTTGCAATTCCATTGATCCTATCCGGATAATCCAGGATGATCTCCCCATCTCAAAATCCTTAACCACATCTGCCAAATCCCTTTTGCTGTGTGAGTTCATATTTATAAGTTCTGTTATTTCACTTCTCTCCACCACTGTACTTCCCGTCTCCAGAAAGCCTAGTCATTCCCCTTATACTTGGGGTCTCCTGGTGCAGATCTGACTTCAACACTTCCATCATCTTCAATGACCTCTAGCCTTGATCTCTTGGTTCTTTGATCTCTTTGTGCCCTTCACCTTGTCATGCTAGGTCTCTCTTTCTTTTGGCAACCCCGGGCCTTGTCAGTGTTCATGTTTGTGCCTCCTCAAGCTCTTCAGAGATTCCGCTCAGACCACAGTCTCCACTTCTTCCCTCGGAACGTGCTCTTGGACTTCACCGAGACCTAAGACCCCAAATTCCAATCTGTAAACAGCTCACTTTCTGATTAATCCCTTCAATGACATGTGTATCAGCAATTCCTTCTCCTTCACCTCTTTGGCCTCCTTTCTCTCCCTCCTTAGTGACTCAGGCCTTGGCAGAATCAGACCGTGAGGGCTTCAGAGTTGTTGGGGGGAAGAACCACACATTCTGCACACTAGGCTTAGCCTTCTATCTCCGTTTTCTCATTCCATCCTCCTGCATATCCCTGCCTTGTTCCATCTTCTATAACGTTCACCTGGGATGAGATTCGTCTCTCATTATATTAGTTTGCTTGGGCAGCTGCACCAAAATTCCATAGACCGGGGAGCTTGAACAACAGAAAATTTCTCTTCTTCACAGTCCTGGAGGCCAGAAGTCCATCATCCAAGTGCCGTCAGAGTCGGTTTCTGCTGAGTGCTCTCTTTTTGGATGGCAGGCAGCCTCCTTCTTGCTGTGTCTTCACATGGCCTTTCTTCTGTGCACATGTGGAAACCGAACGCTTTTTGGTGTCTCTTCCTCCTCTTACGAGGACACCAGTTCTATGGAACTAAGGCCCCATCCTCATGACCTTATTTGAGCAGTATTACCTCCTTATAGGTCCTATCCCCAAATACAGTTACAGTGAGGGTTAGGGCTTCAACACATGAACTTGTTGGGGTGGGGAGGGGGCAGTGGGGAACGACACAATTCAGTCCACAGCACTGGTTAAATCTAACTCACCCCCTACTCATACTTGCACTCAAGCAGCCAGACCAGGCACAGGAGAAGAAAAAAACATATGCCAACTAGTCTCACTTTATTTTATTTTTTTTGTCTTTTTAGGGCTGCACCCACAGCATATGGAGGTTCCCAGGTTAGGGGTCAAATAGGAGCTGTAGCTGCTGGTCTACATCACAGCCACAGCAATGCAGGATCTGAGCTGTGTCTGTGACCTACACCACAGCTCATGGCAATGCCAGATCCTTAACCCACTGAGTGAGGCCAGGGATGGAACCTGCATCCTCATGGATGCTAGTCAGATTTGTTTCCACTGAGCCACGATGAGAACTCCTAGTCTCACTTAAATTTAGCATCTCTAACCTTGAGTGTGATGATCTGCAAGTCTTCACATGTCCCTAGTACATCCACTCACCCACTCCCTAAGAGAGTTATTTCATATCTTCTTCTTTGTCTTCAAATCCCTCAACATGCCCTCCTCTCTCCTCAGCTCATGACCTTACTTCCTGTTTCACTGAGAAAATCAAGCATTCATCTCGCCTTCTTTCTGTCTCTGCTCCTGTGGGCCTGCTTTTCCTTCCCCAACACTGGGCAAACCATCCTATGAAGGATCAGGATGCCACGCTAAGACCAGCCTCTCAGTTGTGCATGGTTCCATCCCCTTCACCAGCTCTGCAAGAACCCTGTTTCCTACCGCGTCAATGTCCCCCTTTTAATTAGATCATTTCCTTCAGCATAAAATCTGAAGCATATGCTATAGACATAATATCTCCCAGCTTAAAACAATAACAAAAACCTTCCTAGAGGCGTTCCCTGGGGGCTCAGTGGGTTAAGGATTTGATGTTGTCACTCTGCGGCTCAGGTCACTGCTTTGGCACGGGTTCGATCCCTGGCCCCAGAACTTCTACGTGCCCCAGCATGGGGGCGGAGGGGGGGACCTTCCTAGGGCCCACCTCTTCCGGCTGCTGCTTCATGTTGCTTCGTCGAAAAATTCCCTGAAGGAAATTTACTCAGTACTGCGTGGTAACTTATATGGGGAAAGAATATGAAAAGGAACTGCTATATGTACAACTGATTCTCTTTGCTGTATACCTGAAATTGACACAATTCTGTAAGTCAACTATATTCCAATAAAATTTTTAAAAGAATGATGAAAGGCCTGTCTCCCTTATTCACTGCCCATTCTCTCTGGAACCCACCTCAATGAGGTGGTCATTTCCAGCTTTACTGAAACCACATTCCTTGCAGTGACGCTTGGCCTCTTGGTTGCCAAACCAAAGAGCAGTTCTCAGCGCTCATCTTATCCCATGAGCAGCTACTGACAGGGTTCATCACCCCCTCCTTGAAATGCCATCATGCTTGATTTCCAGGACAACTTGCCCCTCTGCTCCTGGTGGCCCTCATTCTCGGGTCCATTTCCTGGATCTCCCGTCTTTCATTCCTCTATCGTGTGAAGCCTCAGTGCTCTGGCCTCAGACCACTTTCTCCTCTACAGTCACTCTCTGGGGCCCAGGATCTTGACTTTGATTATCATTTTTATCCTAAACATTCACCAGTTTACATCTCTAGCTCAGATCTCTCTCCTAAACATCTCTTGTGTGTTCAACAGACTCTTCCTAATCAGTATATCCAGAAGTGAACTCTTAGTTTTCTTTCCCTAAGTTGTTCCTTTTTTAGTTCTCCCCATCTCAATAAACTGCATCATAATTCACATAATTTTTCAGGTCCCGAAACTTAAAGTCATTCTTGACTCTTTAACATTTCCCAGCCAATCTACCAGCAAATTATGTAGGGTCTAACTAAGAAATAGATCAAAGATGTACCAGCTCTTATCCTCTCTTCTGCTACCGACTTGGTCCTGGCCATGAGGAATCTCGCTTGAATTATTACAATAGCCTCTCACTATATAACTTGTGTCCCTTCTTCCATTCCTGCATCACTACCATCTATTCTTCATATGGCAGCCAGAGTGAGCCTTTAAAAAGTAATCAGATCTTACCATTCCCCCACTTAACATGTTCTGATGGCTCTCATCACACAGAATAAGCCCCAAAATCCTTACAAGGCCTGGTCCTTTAGGACCTGACACTGCCCTTCTTTTCTTTCTTTTTTTTTTGTCTTTTTGCCTTTTCTAGGGCCACACCCTCGGCATGTGGAGGTTCCCAGGCTAGGGGTCTAACAGGAGCTGTAGCCGCCGGCCTTCGCCACAGCCACAGCAACACGGGATCTGAGCCGCATCTGTGACCTACACCACAGCTCATGGCAACACCACATCCTTAACCCACTGAGCAAGGCCAGGGATCAAACCCGCAACCTCATGGTTCCTAGTCGGATTCGTTAACCACTGAGCCACAAAGGGAATTCCAGCCCTTCTTTTCTGATCCCACTGTCTGTCACTCCTCCTCCTTTGCTCCAAAGACATGGACACAATCAAGGAAGAGCAAGAAGGGCAAACACATGTCTACCTCGGGGCCTTTGCACGTGTTGTTCCCTCTGCCAAGAACCCTCTTTCTCTAGATAACCACATGGTTTTCTCCCTCACTTCATTCAGGTCTCTGTTCAAATATCCCTTTGAAGAAATACTCTTTGAACTGCCTCTCCCCAGTTTATATAACACAGTCCTTCACTCTCTGTTACTTGTTTTATATTTCCTCATAGCACTGATCTTGGTTTGATATGCTATTTTATATCTATTTATGTTCTTGATTCTCAGGCTTCAATGTGAGTTCCAGAAAGGCAGATGCTGTCGGTTTTGTTCACTGCCATATGCACAGCATCTAGGACAGAGTCTGGCATACAGTGAGTGCTTATATTAGTTTACGAGGGCCGTCTTAACAAAGTACCAGGGACTGGGTGGTTTAAATAACAGAAAAATGATTAGCTCACCGTTCTAGAGACCAGAAGTCCAAGATCAAGGTGTCTACAGGGTTGGTTCCTTCTGAGGGCCATAAGGGAGGGATCTATTGCAGGCTCTTTCCTTGGCTGGTAGATGGCCATCTTCCCCCCATGTCTTTTCACGCTGTCTCCTCTCTATGTGTATTTCCGTATCCAAATTTCCCCTTTTCATAAGGACACCAGTCGTACTGGATTAGGACCCCCACAGTGACTTCACTTTAACGTGATTCCTTCTCTGCAGACCCTATCTCAAAACAAGGTCACATTCTGAGACACAGAGGATTAGCATTTCAACACAGGAAATTGGGGAGGACATAATTCAACAATAAAGTGCTTAATGAATTTTTGTTGAATTAATGAAGACTGACCAACCGAGTAAATGAATTCTCAAAACTGGTTTTTTATATACTAAGTATACAAATCCTTGCCTGTCAGTACAACATATAACTATTTTCTCCAATTTATTGTTCATCTTTTAACTTTTAATGTCCCCCTAGGACATGGCTTACTATACAAATCCAATCACATTCTCAAAAGTATGACAACATGATATAACCAATTCAACCAAAGAGTTGGCTAATGTCAGCTTTATAAAGAGGTTCCAGAGTTCCCTGTTGGCTCAGTGGGTTAAGAATCCAGTGTTGTCCTGCCGTAGCATGGGTTTAATCCCTGGTCCTGGAACTTCCACAAGCCATGGGCATGGCCAAAAAAAAAAAACAAACAAAGAGGGGTGTTTTGTTTGTTTAGATATGAGTTTTGTTCATTTTTGTTTTTTCGGCCATGTCCATGGCGTGTGGAAGTTCCCAAGCCAGGAATCAAAGCCACACCACATCAATGACTGGAGCCACAGTAGTGAAAACACCGGATCCTGAACCCGCTGTGCCACAAAGGAACTCCTCCATGCTGTATATTGTTGACAAGAGCCCTTGGATCACTGTATGAATTAATCAGAAGCGAGTCTTATCCCGTAGCACACATATAAACACTAAGGGTTAAAGCATAGAGAGAACAGGTAAGAAAACAAGTTGAAAAATGCAGGTCAGTCTTTCATAAATCTTTAGCTATAGTGGTGAAAAGGCTGCTAGATGTGTAAGCTAAATTAGCTAGAAAATAAACAAATACCATCAACTTTCTCCTGTTGCTAACGCTTTCTTAGATTCTAAAATATAAGCATATGAAAAAAAACAAGGTGAAAGTAAATCAATCAATATGCTCCTGGGGGAAAAGGCAGATAACAAGCATACAGGTTAGGTATGGATTAAAGAAGTATCACTCTGTGTTTTGCAGAACTTTTGATTACATGAAGACTTACTTAAACTTGTAAGAAAACAGACAAGATGATGAGTAGCTGAATTCAGGCCTCATGATGTTTAACCAATGCTCACAACTTTGCAAAATATCACCTCGCTATGTGAACAGCTCACTGACAAGGAGAACCTGTATAAATGAAATTCAGTGTCATAGTAAATTAAAATTTAGAGCCAAGCTAATCTGACACACTTAATAATATGCATCATTATGGTGGTGCTTGAAAATTAAGGAAATGGTTCACTTGCTGATTTTAATTAGCACCTTACAGTCTAATCAAAATTTCTAGGTTTGGCAAGGAAAGAGGCGAGATGAAATGTGGGTGGGCAGCAACCTGAGCTGGGTGCCTTCTGAGGAGGCTCTGAAATCCAGGACCCTGATGTCCACAGTGATAGACATCTTTCTTGGTCCGTAGGACACCCTGGGGCCTCTGGGCAGTGTGGACACTGGTGTCCAGGATTTACTTAGCTGTTCCCTCTGTCTGCAAGTCTCTATCCATCCTCCAGATCTAGGTAAGTCCTCATGCTTCGGGTTTCATCTATAGTGTCACCTAGAAGCAGTTACTCACTAATCCTCACCCCAGCCTCCTGAGAAAGGTATACTGACATTCTGGGTCAGAACTGAATTTCTAACACGTATAATCCTATTTCTTTCTACCTTCTACAACTGCCTCCAGTTCTGAGGTCAGGTTGGGAACTTGGTGAACAGTGGAATCAGCCAGAGAAGGAGGAATGGAGACACTGGTGCAATACACCAAGTCCAGACAGCGTGGAGTCTGTTATCTGGAGACTTAGGTGGCAGGAGGTAGTCCGAGATGGAGGAGTGTTAGCTGGAGAGGTCCAGGGTAGGAGGAAGTCCTGATAGGTGGACAGAACAGTGATGGAAATAGGGTGGATGTAGGCAGCCTGAGCCCCAAAGGTCTCCCCCAAGACTGTCAGGACATGGGCCTCTGGGAGAGTATGGGAAGAACAGGGCCCCAAGTAGGAAACCAGGGTAGGGATCCAATTATAGGAAAATGAAATATAAGATCAGTAAAATCCTTAAGCAAGGCTGATCAGATGCTATACAACCTGGTCTGCAAAGTTGGAGCTCTTTAATTCTCCCTTGACAAAAAAGATTTTCTACCATTGAGACAAGGTTAAGGTAGCACGTATGTCAGTACTAGGAGGTGACAAAAGTACTAGAAGGTGACATTTTGTTTGCCCAGCTCCTTGATCTTGTCCTGGTGATAAAGGATAGATTTCCACATCATGGAGATGCATTCCACAAGTTCGACCTTCCTCTTTAAATAACTTTTTCTTTTATCTCTACCTTAGACCTTTCAGTGAGCTTAACAATTCACTATGGAAGAGTCCTTGAGAGTCAATTCTCAGGAAATAGGTTACCCCAGGAACGTTGCCTAGATATATTGAGTTCCTGTGACAATATTTACACAAATGCTCTAGTCACCCCTTTCGAGTTTTGGCTTCAATGCACTGCATCCTGTGTATTAGGGGAGACCAGATTTTTAGAAATCCCCGAGAATAGCCAAAATTGTATTTTCTCCAACCTACAATGTTTTGCCTATTTCCTCTCAAGTTTTGCTACTTGTTATTTTATGAAAGCAGGTTATGGGATGTGGTTGTTAACAGCAACAAGGTACAGGCCAAACAACATCAGAAAATGATGGTCTAAAACAGAGACCAAAGTGATGAGTGTTTCAGGCGGCTATACAACAAAGCAAAGGCCTAACTTTTTATGCGATTTTGGCATGACTGAAAATTTATAAAAGCAAAATCCAAAAAAATTATCATAAAAGAAGAGTGCTTCTTGGGAATGAACCAAGGATATGGGAGGAGCCATTCTTCCTCATTCCGAAGCACCCTCTGGCCTTGAATGTGGCATGAACATGTCTCAATAAAATTGCTGAATGCATAAGGCAAAAGAACAAGATCGTATGTTGGGTTCCCAGTGGAGGGAGCCCCACATGGCTGGGTGGACGGGTGTTTAGGGATAGAAAAGGATCTTGCATGTTATGCTGCCCATCATTTTCCAAGGAGCAGAGATTCTCCTCTGCATGACACTCTCCTACCCACAACACAGGGACACCACTTCTTTTTTTCTTTTCTTTTATGGCCATACCCACATCATATGGAAGTTCCTGGGCCAGGGATTGAATCCAAGCTGCACCTGCCGGCCTGCACCACAGCTGCAAACTACACCACAGAGGCAATGCCAGATCTTTAACTCATTGCACAGGGCTGGGGATCGAACCTGCACCTCCACAGTGACCTGAGCTGATGCAGTTGGATTCTTAACCCACTGCATCAAAGTGGGAACTCTGCAGACACCACTTTTTAAGCCAGCATCTGAGTGCTAACTCTGAGCCAGACACTACTCTAAAATACCTTCCAGTAACACATTTAACCCTCTCTTCCCTCCTGTGAGGTAGAGAAATTCTAAAGGTGGGGAAGTCAAAGCAGAGAGCAGTTAATTTGCCTCAGGTCCCTGAGAGAAGCATACCACTGAGCTGAGAATAAACACGAGAAAATTTGGCTCCAAAGCAGAATGCTTAACTGCATTTAAGACTCTTTCCATTGGAGATTGGATTAAGATGGCGGAATAGAAGGACTGGAGCTAAACTTCTCTCCCGAAAAACAGCAAAACTACAAACAAATGCCGAGCAGCCTTCAACCAAATGGACTGTAAACTTCCAAAAAAGATATTCTACTCCAGAAGACAAAGAGGAGACCATATCAAGAGGTAGGAGGTGTGATTACGCGATAGAAGCAACCCCATACCTCCCGGGTGGGAAGCCCCACAGACTGGAAAGTAACTGCATCACAGAGACTTAGCTACAGGACTGAGTGTTCTGAGCCCCACGTCAAAACCCCACGCCTGGGGATTGGGCACAGGGAGAAAGAGCCCCCGGAGCATCTGGCATTGAAGGCCAGCGGGGCTTGTGTGCAGGAGCTCCACAGGACTGGGGGAAACAGAGACCACATCCTTGAAAGGCACACACAGACTTTCACGTGCACTGGGTCCCAGGGCAAAGCAGTCTCCATAGGAATCCGGGTGGACCTTACTGCAATTCTTGGAGGATCTCCTGGGAAAATAGGAGTGACTGTGGCTTGTTGTGGGGGAAGGACACTGGAGGTGAAGCTCTCGGGAACATTCATTAGCCTGCATTTCTCTGGAGGGGGCCATTTCTGGGAAAATCTGGTCCCTCCCATCAGCGCTGAGAAGCCCCAGGCCAAACATTAATCCAGGTGGGAGCACAGCCCCACCCATCACTAAACAGGCTGCCTAAAGACCCCTCGGGCACACAGCCAGCCTCTAATCTCATCCAGAGACAAAGCCCCACCCATCAGAGGGCTAGGAATCAACCCCACCTACTAGTGGGCAGGCATCAGTCTCACTCATCAGGAAGCCTACAGCAAGCCCCGCCATACCAGCTTTAGTCACAGGGGAGGCAAACGCCAGAATTAAGAGAGGCTACCACTCTATTGTTGGCAAACAGGTCACCACACCAAAAACCTATAAAAATGAAAAGACAGAAAACTCTAACCCAGATAAGGGAGAAAGAGAAAAGCCCAGAAAAACAGCTCAGTGATGATGAGATTACCAGCCTCTCAGAAAGAGACTTTAGACTGTTGATGCTGAAGATGATGCAAGGCATTGGAAATAGATTGGAGGCAAAGATTGATCATTTACAGG
>PVHT021183617.1:8693496-8721658 GCA_004024745.2 Catagonus wagneri
GCCACAGCCACAGCAACGCAGGATCCGAGTTGCATCTGCGACCTACACCACAGCTCACGGCAACACCGGATCCTTAACCCACTGGGCAAGGCCAGGGATCAAACCCGCAACCTCATGGTTCCTAGTCGGATTCGTTAACCACTGAGCCACGAAGGGAACTCCCAAAAGACAAACTCTTAAGTCAGAATACTATACTCAGCAGCAAGGAATAAAGAGATAAATAAAGTATGATTTCTACCAGCAAGGGGCTTACAATTTAGCAGCAAAGCAGATTTAAAAACATAGAAGTTAGGAGTTCCCTAGTGGCTCAACAGGTTAAGAATCCAGTATTGTCAACTGCTGTGGCTCGGGTCACTGCTGTGGCACAGGTTCGATCCCTGGCCCAGGAACTTCTGCATGCTGTGGGCATAGCCCCCCAATTTTTCTTTTAATTTAAAAATAAGTAAAAACAGAGAAGGTATAATGAAGTGAAAGAAATGATTGCATAAAGACTTAGGCTCCATTCAGTATATTTCCTTAAAATGTGTTAAGATTCAAATGATTATTCAAGTCTCTGAGACTATTTAATAAACGCTATATTTAAAGTAATAATGAGTAACTTTAAGAATCTTCCAAAAAATGAGTTCCTGCTGTGGCACAGTGGGTTAAGAATCTGACTGCAGCAGCTCAGTTTGCTTCAGAGGCACAGGTTCGAATCCCAGGCCCAGAGCAGTGGGTTTAAGTATTCTGTGTTGCCACAACTGTAGCTCATATTCAGTCCCTGGCCTAGGAACTTCCATATGCTGTGGGTGCAGCCATAGGATAGGATAGGATAGGATAGGATAGGATAGGATAGGATAGGATAGGATAGGATAGGATAGGATAATTAAAACAATGTCCTTAAAAAAACAAGAATTTTACAAAAATGTTTCAAATCCCCAGGAGTTCTTCACAGATGTTTCTTTTAAGGAGCTCAGTATCTACTCATCAAGGCTCAGCTTAGAGACTGTAGAAACTTCTTCACTGCTAGGCAAAACGAAATGAGATGGTGTTTTTCCAAAACAGAAACTATCCATTGTAGATATATATTTTCCACTATAACTGAATTTCCATTCAGTTATTTATGGCCATTGAGATATGACATATGCACAGATACAGGAAATCTGGAATGAAATTTGTAGGAACATTGACCTTGTAAATTTCAGCATTTGAATGGATAAACAAGTGTATGGCACAGGGAAAGACATTCAATACTCTGTGATAAACCATAAAAGAAAAGAATATGAAAAAGAATGTATATATATGTATAACTGGATCACTTTGCTGTACAGCAGCAATTAATACAACATTGTAGATCAACTACGATAATTTTTTTTTAATTCAGCATTGACAAGGACCTTGGAAATCATCCTCTAATCAATCCATCCATTTTACTGACAACACATTTGAAGCCCAGAGAGTTTTAAGTGACTTGTTCAAGGTCACACAGCTAGTTAGTGGCAGAGGTAGAAAGTCTGCTGTCTTCTGATTTACCTAGTACTATACTGCAGATGGCATCTCTTAATTAGCTGGAGATATTTCTGAAGAAGGAAATAGATAAAAAATTCTCAGCCCACTCATGTCGTAAAATCAAATCAATAGCAACAGATTGTTTAAAAAGAGAAAAACGAGAGGCTAAAATCGATGTAACAGGAAGTCTTTGGCATGATGCCCTATTCTCCCAGCACCACCCCTCACCCTCCAACACACAGACACACACACACACGCATTCCACGACCTTTGGCTGCAAAGATACCCTCACAGGCTGAGTATTCTTCCTCAGGACAGCTGTGCTATTAGTGACCCTCTTAGACCAACCCTGGACTGATACTACTAATTCACAGTTGCTTTTTCTTTTTCTTTTTTTTAATGATTTTTATTTTTCCCATTATGGCTGGTTTACAGAGTTCTGTCAGTTTTCACAGTTGCTTTTTCTATGTCAGAAGTTGTAAAGGGTCAAGTCAGAACTTGATAGATGTTACTACCAAAAAAAAAAAAAAAGCCTGCTTTCAACCAGTTTACAGTTTAAGGCTCAATACACCAACACACACACACACACACACACACTCCTATCCCTATGAACAGGGTCAGTTTCTCACTAATCCGCCTCCCCTAATTGGTAGTGGCTCAATAGTCCACATGGCCAGGTCCCGCTCAGCAATGCCAAATTATCCCTAATTGATCCTACATTCCAAACTAAACATTGAGTATCTCTTTTCCTTCTCCTTCTACTCAGGATGACATAATCATAAACAATTTTCTGTAAAATATGCCACAAGCTGACATCTGCTTTCTTTTCCTCATCTCCCAAAAGGAGGTGATCATAACTAGAGCTTTAAGAAATTTCTCCTACAGCTGTTTCCATTACACCATTCCTTCTCTAGTTTCAGTCCTGCAGGGGTTTCCTACCTTCTGTTTATATCTACGTTATCTAAGAAATAAATCCTCTTAATTGAAAAACAAATAAACAACATGTGATGGCAAAGTTCTAGACATGGCATAAATCTCACCAAATGAATCCTGTTCACAAAGATCTTCGAAAAATTGCTTCAACGTCAACCATTCTGCTTATATTATAGAGACATCTGGAAACAGCCACTAACATTAAAGGATTTGTGTTCCCTTTTTTCAAATGCCCATGTTGAAAACAGAATTCTCTGCATTTGCTCAACAAAAGAGGTCTTTCTATGGAAAGCTTCTTTGAAAATCCAGACAAACGAAATCCTTTCTACTTACGAAAGGGATTTGTGATTCTGGAGATGTGCCTGATAGTTCCCCAAACCATGGCTCTCTTCCTGAAAGAGCAAAAAGAAAAGTCAGTCTGTCACGAGTGACTCAGACCACTGGGTAATGCTGAACAGCAGGAGGCAATAATGCAAGCTGTTCAGAGAGCAATGTATCAATATCATAACATCATGACTGTGCTGTTGCCTATGGGACAAGCTCATAAACTGGTAAATTCGTTAGTTCTGGATTCACGGCCATCTGGATCCCAATCCAGATCCACTGATCATAATCTTTGTGAGCAAGTCATGTTTTTCCTAGTGATAAAATAGGGTTAAATATATTACTTTCTTCATAGGGTCACAGGTAGGATTAAGTGAGATGATTCAGGTAAAATGCCTAGCCCTGACCCTGGAAAGTAGCAGGTGCGCAATAAATGTTGGTTAATAAGTAAACGAGTTGAGCTGGCAGCAGAAGCAGTGGTGAAGCTGCCCAGTGAGGTACCTTTGGAGATGAATGAAAGTAATCCCTATGCTTGGTGAACCTAAGCGAGAATTCATGCCCCAGATGTGTAGAAAGGCAAGGCATGCCTCACTCATCCAATATGGCCCCAAAGGTTCCTGGCTAATTTTAACAGTTACTCATCAGTTACAGACTTATGGGATAATTAAGCATCCTTTGTTTCTCTTGGCCAAAACCATGATTTGCAAAATCCTATTTGGCAAGAGAAATGCTCCAAAGCTCTCATTTAAAAAAAAAAAAAAAGACAGAAAGAAAATTATTTTAACGGCAAAAAGTAGATTCCATGGATAACCTATAAAGTTCCTTTCAGGTCAGATCATTCCATGTCTCTAACAGTCTGGACTACTTGGTGAAAGGAACGCATTCAGACTTTCATGCCAGGTAGACCTGAGGGTAAGCCTGGGCTCCACCTCCTACTGGATGTAAAATGGTCAAAGTCCATCATCTCTCTGCAACCCTGTTTTCTGATCTTTTCAGAAGGTTAGGAATACAATGTGGCTGTGAGAACTAAATAAGCATATTCTATATGGAAGTGTCTAGCATCATACTAAGCATGTGGTAGATAACGAATAAACATGAGTACCCCTACTCTTCCTCACCAAAGTCACCCAGAGACAGACCTGAAATCCCCAACCCCACCCCAGGAGAGCTCTTTTGTAGGAGATTATAGCTACAGATGAGGTTCTGCCTTGTATGCATGTTCTCTGTGCAACCGATTACTTAAACAGCCCCTTGAGAATTTTCTAGGAGGAAGTGGGATGAAAGAGGGAGTCAATGGCAGAAACCTATGGGCTGGAATTTTGGCCCTACTTGGCTGGCTGTTTAGAGAACTTCACCCTACCCTATACCCATCTAGCCACTTGCCCATCCCACAAATTTACTGGGTACCGATTCTGTGTGACACTCAAGACATCAACCACCGCTGACGTTAAGAGTTCGTGGTCCACTGGGAGAGACAGAGCAGCGGACTTCTCAGTCAAAACCCAGTCCAGTGTGGTCCATAAGAAAATGCCACGGGCATGGCAAGAGTAAGACACTTCCTGGGGAGACTGTTAACCAGGCACTACTTTTCAATGTATTCAGTGAGAAGTAAGGAAAAATGAACTTTAATTTTTAATAATGTAAGTATTAATAATTTAATAATATAATAAAATAATATAATTTCATAATTTCCCTGTTGTGGGTCAGCAGGTTAAGGACCCAGTGTTGTCTCTGTGCCGATGTGGGTTTGATCCCTGTCCTCACTCAGTGGGTTAAGGATTCAGTGTCGCTGCAAGGTGTAGTGTGAGTCACAGATGTGCTCAGACCCAGTGTTGCCATGGCTCTGACATAGGCAGTAACTGCAGCTCCAATTCGACCCCTGGCCTGGGAACTTCCATCTGCTGCAGGTGTGGTCATAAAAAGAAAAAATAATAATATAATAAAGACTTGTTCATCCATTATAGCACTTAAGAAATAAAACACTGTATAGAAAAGAGGGAAATGGGTAAAGATGGTCAAAAGGTACGAACTTCCAGTTATAAGATGAATTAGACCTGAGGATGTGATATACAGCATAGTGACAATAGTTAACAATATAGTACTTAAAAATTGTTAAGAGAATATATCTTAAAGTTCTCATCATTATAAATTAACTATATCTCAATTTTTTTTGTTATCATAATAACATCTGTAACTATGAGAGGTGATAGATGTTAACTGTGGTGATCATTTCACAATATATACTTATATCAAATCATTATTTCGTACACCTTAAACTATACAGTGTTATGTGTCAAGTACATCTCAATAATACTGAGGGGGAAAAAAACAAAACCCTAACACTGAGGGAAAAAAAAGCCACTACAAATACAGTTGAAACCTCCCTTCTATTCCTTCCTCCCCCATTCACACCATTACTCTTTTACTGCACAGCTATGTATCTATGCCATGTAATTCAATTTTTTTTTTGTCTTTTTGCCTTTTCTAGGGCCACACCCGCGGCATATGGAGGTTCCCAAGCTAGGGGTCTAACAGGAGCTGTAGCTGCCGGCTTTCGCCACAGCCACAGCAACGCGGGATCTGAGCCGCGTCTGCAACCTACACCACAGCTCACGGCAATGCCAGATCCTTAACCCACTGAGCAAGACCAGGGATTGAACCTGCAACCTCATGGTTCTTAGTCGGATTCATTAACCACTAAGCCACGACGGGAACTCCCATAGAATTTTTTAAAGAAATAAGTATTCTCAATAAAAATGGTGGTGTTTAGGTACATTTACTTTAATTCATTTCCACTAATGTCCAAGCAAATCAAAGTTCTGAAAAATTTGGCAAAGATTTTTATTTTTCACTTTGTTGTAATGATTCCCCAAATTTGTTCGGTTTCTGAACCTCACCCATCTTGGGAACAATACCGACATTTTTAAAATTTAGAAAATAGAAAAAAAGCCACCCTTACACTGTAAATATCACTATACTCAAGTTTCAGATTCAGGAGTTTCCGCTGTGGCGCAGTGGAAACAAACCCAACTAGTAACCATGAGGATGGGGGTTCAATCCCTGGCCTCGCTCAGTGGGTTGAGGATCCGACACTGCTGTGAGCTGTGGTGTAGGTCACAGATGCAGCTTGGATCCTGCATTGCTGTGGCTGTGGCCTAGGCTGGCAGCTGTAGCTCCGATTTGACCCCTAGCCCGGGAACTTCAATATGCCATGGGTGCAGCCCTAAAAGGCAAAAAAATAAATTTTCAGTTTCAGAAATTCTATTGCCTTGACTACTACTGCAAATGCAGACTGTAAAAATGCTCAACAGAGAGAAGTCTGCTGAAGAGGACAGTTATTTAACTTTTTTTTAATGTGCCACACAATAGTGTTGCCTATTCCTGTAGTCGTGGGACTAGTCTCCTCAGTTACATAAGGTGCTGGGTTTCCAGTGAGGTTTGAGCACACTCAGGAGAGGGCGCCCTGGGAAGCTCTGGCTGGAAAAACCCATAAAGAGGACACCCGACCTTGAACGTGAGGTGTAGGGATATTTTCTCACATTGTTGGAGGAAAATGTAACGGATTGGCAGAAACCACCAGACCGACAGTTAAAGGTGGGAGGAGCAGAAGCACTATTTCAGGCATCACGAGAGAAGAATCAGAAGTGAGAAAGAGCATGGGCATATTTGAGAGAGTAAATGGCATTCATGACGGCTGGAGCACTTGAGGTGGGAAGTGACAAAATATAAGCTTGAGAAGCCCAGTAATACAGGAGAACCTCTATCAACATGTCCCCCACTGGAGAATACATTTATGGAAAATACATTCAATCGATCACACAGAAGTACTCGGTGGGTAGACGTAATAAATTAATGTAGAACTTGAATGCATTAAAACTCTCAGCACAATTTCCCCCTAATACTCCTCTGTGCAGAAATGCACCATATTCTTCACTGATCCTGTTCAACACTCACCTTGTTCATCAGCTATTCAATGATGGAGCAAAGTTATTAAACTAAAGAATAAATTGAGTGCATTACATTACATCTCCTAATGACTCATGCAAGAACAGTGCTCTCGTGTCCTGTTTTATTTTGACAGGAAAATGCATGTGACCTTGTCTGTGACACTAAGTGCAGCCCTAGGGAACCATCCATGCTGTGAGATGAGGTTGCATCCGTACAGAAATGCTAGGTTAGATGGGCTTGAAGGGTAATTTTTTTTGGGGGGAGGGGTCTGTATAGAGTTTGTCCCAGCAAGGGTTTGGAGTCTTTTACTTGGATCACTGGCCCAACAGGATGTCTAGAGAAGACCGAAGAGGGAACAGGGGAGGAATAAGCAGCGACCCCAGGAGGAGGTCAAAGCCGAGCACTTTTCGCAGGACAGATGATCAAAGGCCAAACATAGGCAAAGAGAGTCAGTCCAGTTTTCAACCTGCCACCGAAGATCTGAACAGAAACTGGACCCCCAAGCTCAGGGCATACGGACATGCAGCAGGTATCGTAACAGGATGGCCAGGTAATTCATCTATTCCAAATGAAGCAAGAAAAACAAGAATTAGAAACATCCCCTAGAGAGAAGCTGGAAGTCCCAGGGGTAGTTATGGGGGATAGAAGATGGTAGAAGATGGCAGAGCAGAACTACATGGATCACTGAAGAGACCCAGGAAGAAGGGGGCTTGGCATGGTACAACCTCCAGTAGCATCACAAGAGTACTGGCCTAGCCCTACTTCCTGGACTCTTGTAACAGCAGGAAGCCCTATGGTCTGTACATAAGGGAGACGGTAAATTTTCCTGGAGCACTTGGAAATAAATATTCATTCAGCAATGCAAATACATTGCATTAGCTGCTCAGAGATATCAAGGTCAGCTCAGAGACGAAGTGCTTCTGAAGCCAGCAAGACTTGACCAGAGAGAGAGCTCTAAGAGATCGAAACAAATGGGAATACAATGCAAAAAGGAGAGGCAGTCCTTGACTTTCCTGTGTCTGTTACGCAAACTACATTTTTAGGTATCACAAAGACATCTTACACACTGAAGGTGCCCTTTTTCAACTCAGCCGACCATTGGACACTTGGAACTACCACTAGGTGGCACTGCCAGCCAACAGTTCTGTTCATCAGGGTCCCCAGTGCTGCTCTACCCACCACTGAAATAATTTACGTACTTTATTGCCTTTTTCCTTATTATCTTATAAAATGAGCAAAAACTGGCAGCTGCCATAAAGGAGAGATTATGCTGGCAAGAAGGACTGAGTATCTAGTCCCTTTCATAGTTACATTTCCTCTGTAAAATACGAAACTGTCATTTTTATTTATAATTGCCCATCTTTTATGAAGTGTCAGCAGGATCAGTCAATAATCCTAACCACAACCGACAAGATCATATGCTATTATGTTCAAGGTCAGACCCTGGACCATGGGAAGCCCATCAGGCAAATATCACTCTGAGTTTCTTGCCAGATTTGTTTTTTCCTACTTGCGTGACTTTCATTTTTATTCACTGTGTGCTTTTCCATTTGAATTTCTTCCAAAAAATTAAAACCCCACGGATGTACAGAGAACAGCATTTTGAGGCCCTTGTGCCTCACTCATGGGGATCCGGCAGGACAGTGACTGTCAAGTTAGTGGGGAGTACAGGGTTGACGAAGACAGTGTAGGCAATGAGTCTAAGAGAGACTGTTGACTACAAGGCAAAAGTCAGCACGACCCAAAGCAAGCACCAAGATCAAGAACAGGAGGATCTCAAGCAAAAGGTGAAGACAAATTTGGGGAATGGAACAGAGAGAAGCATGGAGCGGAAGCAGTGTAGAAGTGAATAAGAGGATCTGGGATAATATACCACTAATACAGGTAGGGTTTTGCATCTTACCTTGGTGAGTCGGCAGGTGTTTGGAGGATTATGTATCAAGAGGGATTAAAGCTCTAGGGCCAAGCCAGACCATTACATTCCTGACTCATCATCATGTTCTCACTGGTCAACTAGTGGTGGAGGATACTGGGAAAATCTGGAAAGGAACATAAAGGCTCTATCCATAAGGCGGTTAAGGTCAAAAACTCGCAGATGACACTGCTCCTTTATTCTTATGGAGGGGCCAGCTGACTTTTATTCTTCCTGGGTATATAGCAGTGTGCCTTTCTTGGGTTTCCAGCTACATAAAGGGTTCAGCTGCCAGAATCACTGAGAAGCAGGTCAAAGTTGAAAGGATGACTGACAAACAGTGAAGGGAAAACTTCTAAGAGCTATTGTTTTAGTCAGAATAATATACTCCCTTCCTTTTTTGGGGGGGGTCTTTTGTCTTTTGGGGGCTGCACCCACGGCATATGGAGGTTCCCATTCTAGGGGTAGCTATAACTGCCAGCCTAGGCCACAGCCCCAGCAATGCCAGATCCGAGCCGCGTCTGTGACCTACACCACAGCTCACAGCAACGCTGGGTCCTTAACCCACTGAGCGAGACCAGGGATCGAATCTGCATCCTCATGGATCTTAGTCAGGTTCGTTAACCCCTGAGCCACAACGAGAACTCCAGCCACGATGGGAACTCCCCTCCCTCTTCTTGAGGTTACAGCACCGCCACCCCTTCCTTCTGTGGGGGAAAGGCTCTTCCTCGACTCTCTTTGTGGGGCTGCCAAACATAGGCCTCTGCGGAACACCCTGCTGCTTACGAGAGGGGGGTGTGATCAAGAGTGTGCCTATCATAGTTCTCAGCCCCTGGCCAAACCATCGGCCCAGTGAGTAGGCATACGATTCAAAACAGACCAGAGTACTTCGCTGGAATTTGCTGGAGTTCAGGGAAGATCTCTTTATCTCCTTCAATGGAAAATTATAAGAATGTGACCCTAGAATGGCTGGCAGTCACATCCCCCACGATCCCCCTTCCAAGAAGGACTTGCCCCAGCTGCTGGGAGTACTGTTGGCACAGAGTCTTTGGCTGTCACCCTTCAGGGACTGCCTCAGCTACAGAGAGTCCTCACCCAGAGTCACCTCTGCCCTCAGCAGCCCACATCCAAAGACTGGTTGATGAGGGAGCCAGGCCATCCCGTCCAACTATGGACAACTGAGGAGTCATTCTGACTCCATAGTTCCTTATGGGGTCAGCCCAGGCTAGCATTGGGCCTGTCTTGCAGCTCAACTTTTCCCTCCCCGCAGTCCTACATCTTGTTTTTCCCTTCCACAGGTATTAATCCTGAGGCTACTCTGTAATAAACATCCTGAGCACTAAACTCTGTGTCAAGGTCTTCTTTCCAGCCTGCAAGACCATAAAGGGGAACATGAAAGAATGAAGTCAACACAAAATGAGGATCTGAAAGGGAAGACAAAGAACAAGAGAACTAGCTAGATGCAATACCCCAGGAGTCAGCTCCCATCTTGGCATCCTGTGAGCCCATTAATCCTTTCTCTTCCCCCACCCCTCTTTTTTAGGCCTGCACCTGTGGCATGTGGAGGTTCCCAGGCTAGGGGTGGAATCAGATCTGCAGCTACTGAAACATGCCACAGCAACACACCAGATCCAAGCTGCTTCTGCAAGCTCGTGGCAACCTGGGATTCTTAATCCACTGAGCAAGGCCAGAGATTGAAACTGCATCCTCATGGATACTTAAACCACTGAGCCACATTTTAAATGTTTTGTTTTGGAGTTGGTTTGAGCAGGCTCTCTGATATTTGGAGCAGAAAGTGTACTGGCCAATACCGCAATCAACTGAACTAACTGTATGGGTTGTTTTTTTTTCTCACGTTGGTTAAAAATAGATGGCTGGTGGAGGGTACTTGTGTGATATTGTATCACTTATTAACCTCTGTGCTTGGTTCCTTCATCTGTAAAATTGAAGACTGTTACTTATTTCATTGAATTGTTTTGAGGGTTGAGTTACTACTGAGTCACTTAGAACAGCACCTGGCACAGAAATTATTAAAAGTTGATGCAAGAGGATACTTTCTCTTCCTTCATTTAAAATTAGTCTTACCAGGCTTATGCCAATCTTGAACCACTGACTTTTATGTAAATTCCTTCTGTTGCTTTGTGTGTTGACGACACCGTGATATAAGACACTAGAGAGTATTTATTACCGTACATCTGGCTTGTAAACTCCAACACCCGTAGGAGCAAGCCAGTAGCTCAAATGAAGAAAGCAGGGCTTGGGCAAGAGTACTCAGGAAGGAAGCAGGGAGTGGTGGGGATTGTGGCAAAATGGAAAACATAGACTTTGTCTAAAATGGGCAGCAGCTCAAGCATAGCTGATGGTTACCAGATGCAAATGAAGACTTGTCACTGCCAAATTTTTACTTTCTCAGGAAAATTTTTAAAACTGTACTTTTATGTAAATGATTTCATTTTTTGCAATATTGGCTATTTAAAAAAAATACAGTGAAGGCCAAACAAAACTCATCTGTCAGCCACCGGCGTGAGGCTTCAGTTAATATATATTGAGTGGTAACTTATGTAATGAAATTTCTTTTCTAAAAATATTTTAATCAAAATAATACATGAGCTTGGGTATTACGAAATAGTATAGGAAACTTAAAATGAAAATCAGCAATCCTCTGCCCCCCTTCTCTCAGGCTCCACTCCAAGAGAAAAGCTGTATATTCCTAAATACCACTTCCTCTTGATTTATCTGCTTTAGACACTATAGATTTCATTTAAATCATGATACACGAAGACTGAAATCACAGTTAATTATATTTTTTAGATTCAACAATGGATATCTTCAACTCTCCCCCAGTCATCCAATTTCTTTTAACACTATTGAAAGCTGAATCAGTCAAGATTCAGTCAAAAACCATGACAGCTATTTGATCAGAGAGAATTTAATACAAAGAATTATTTATGGGGAGTTCGTGTTGTGGTCCAGTGGAAACAAACCCAACTAGTATCTATGAGGATGAGGGTTCAATCCCTGGCCTCACTCAGTGGGTTAAGGATCCAGCATTGCCACAAGATGCAGTGTAGTTTGTAGATGCAGCTTGGATCTGGCATTGCTGTGGCTGTGATGTAGGCCAGCAGCTGCAGCTCCAACTTGACCCCTAGCCCAGGAAATTCCATATGCTGCCAGTGTGACTCTAAAAAATGAATTGTTTATGTCAGAGTTCCCACTGTGGTGCAGTGGGTTAAGAATCCAACTGCATCTGCTTAGGTCACCACAGAGGCAAGCATTCAATCTCTAGCCTAGCACAGTGAGTTAAAGGATCTGGCATTGCCGCAGCTATGGCACAGGTTGCATCTGTGGCTCAGATTGACCCCTGGCCCAGGAACTTCCATTTACCTCGGGTGTGACCATTGGAAAATATATACATTATTTATGTGTAAAATTAACCAAGAGGGCAAAAAGAAGACCCCAACATAGAGTTTCTCAAATTCCACCCTGTTGACATTTGGGCTGAATAATTTTTGGCAGTGGGGCTGTCCTGTGCATTGTTGGGTGTTTAGTGGTGTTCCTGGACTTTCTTCATTAAACACCAGAAGTACCCCCTCCCCCACCCTCTGAATTGTGACCACCAAAATATCTCTCCAGACGTTACTAAATGTCCCCTGAGAGCCAAACGCACCCCTGGTTGGGAACCACTGCTCTAAGGAAGCTATCCCCCCTAAGGTTAGGGGCACAAAGAAAGAGGCCGGAGTTACTAAAACTTAAGAGATGTAGGAGGAGGGACATTTAACCCCTCAGACCTCTGCTGGTGCTGCTCTCTAAGGGGAGCACGATGAAGCTGGTTCTGCAGGTGTTGGAAAAACTGCAAACTGGATTTGAGTCCTGCCAGAAAATGACAGCAGCTGTGGGGAAGCTTTGTGAGAATGAGGCTCTCTGGAACAGAAGGACCCTGGGGGAAGGGAGTCACTCTTTCTCTTGCAGCCTTGCAGCCTCTCTCTAGAGCCCCCTGGAGGCAGAGCCTAGCAGCGAGCCGGCTGGCCAAGCAGAAAAGTGGTTTGCAAAGTCCAGGCCCGAACACTGCAAAGCTGATGGGGAAGGCGATATGGAGCTGAAAGAGCTGGCCAAACTCTCTACTAAATCTCCCCCGTGCTCTCAAACTTCTTGTGCTTACTGATCACTGGAAATCTGAGATGAAATTGGAAAAGCCAGCAGGGATAAAGACAGGCCAAGCGGTTTGAGTTCATTCCCAAGGAGAACTGAGAGCACTGAAGGGTTTAAGCAAAGGAAACACATTCATAGACAACATATTGGATAATTTTTCCTGATGGCTAATCTCATCCATTGTGCACTGATTCTTCTGGTTTTGCTCTCTGTATAACCTAATTTCCAATCCAGGGGACATTTCCCTTAAACCCCTCTAGGACTACTATACTGTTGGAGTTAGTGCCCCCCTCCAGCAGGTGCTCAGAGCTTCCTTTTTTGTCTTTGTCGTTGTTGTTTAAATGTCTTTTTCTCACACTGGACTGTTACTGCCTTGACAGGAATTGCGTTTTATTGATTTTTGGTTGTTCACAGTCTAATGTAATATGTGTTCCCTAAAGGCTTAATTAAAGTATGAACCAGCGGGAAGGCAGAAGAAATCAAAATATAAATGTACTTGTTTACCTATACCTCCTGGATGCCTAATTTCTCAGTTGACAAATATACATAAAAGACAAGTATACATAAAAATTATGGAAGGTGGCCCACGTTACACTTAATTTAGCTCCTTGAAAGATGTCTCTAATATACAGATGGACAAAAAACATAGAAAGATACTCAACATCACTAATTATTAGAGAGATGCAGAAAAACTACAATGAGGTACCACTTTACACCAGCTAGAATGGCCATCATCAAAAAGTCTACAAACTATAAATGCTGGAGTGGGAACCCTCTTACACTGTTGGTGGGAATGTAAATTGGTGCAACCACAATGGAAAACAGTATAGAACTACCATTGATCCAACAATCCCACTCCTGGATATCTACCCAAAGAAAACCATAATTTAAAAAGATACATGCACCCCAGTGTTGACTGCAGTACAATTTACAATAGCTAAGACATGGAAGCAACTTAAATGTCCATCGACAGAGGAACAGATCAAGAAGATGTACACATATACAAGGGAATATTACTCAGCCATAAAAAGAGTGAAATAATGCCAATTGCAGCAGCATGGAAGGACTTTGAAATTATCATACTAATTGAAGTAAATCAGACAGTTGAAAACATCATATGATATCACTTATATGTGGAATCTTACAAAAAGGATACAAATAAACTTATTTGCATAACAGAAACAGACTCACAGACTTTGAAAAAACTTATGGTTACCAAAGGGGACAGGTGGGGGGGAGGATGGTCTGGGGGCTTGGAATTAGCATATGCACACTGTGGTACATGGAATGACTGGCCAGTGCGGAGTTGCTGTATAGCACAGGGAACTCTACCCCATATTCTGTGATAATCTATGTAGGAAAAGAATCTGAAAGAGAATGGGTATGTGTATGTGTATAACTGAATCACTTTGTTGTACAGCAGAAATTATCATAACATTGTAAATCAGTTATACTTCAATAAAACTAAAAAAAGGAAGAAAGATGTGTCTACTCAGGTGATATACTCCAGGAACAACAAAGTAATTCTGGTTCCAGATTAAGATTCTAAATTGCTTTACTTGTTTGATCCCTTAACTCACTCATTTTTCCCTCCTTTATTTCTGACTCTTCCCACCTACAGAGTCTCAATCTAGGACTCCCCAGTGGGTTCAGGGGTCAATTTCTCTAGCCTCCCACCTTGACTTTCTTCACTTTCATTTCTTCCTCACAGCTCAGTGATTCTTTTCTTTTTCTTTTTAGGGCTTTACCCACAGCATATGGAAGTTCCCAGACTAGGGGCTGAATTGGAGCTACAGTTGCTAGCCTACACCATAGCCACACAGGATCTGAGCTGCATCTGTGACCTACATCACAGTCCATGGCAATACTGAGGGAGGCCAGGGATCAAACCCACATCCACTTGGGTCCTAGCTGGGTTCATTAACCACTGAATCACAAAGGGAATTCCAACTCAGCCATTCTTAACACCCTCTGGACCTGACCTGACCCCTAGTGCCTCCCTTTCCCCTGGTTCCCACCAGAACCAGCCAGTAGGTTGGGGTGTCATCATGAGAAGAGTATGGCTTTAAAGTTAAGCAGACTCGGAGTTCCCGTCGTGGCTCAGCAGAAACGAATCCGACTAGGAACCATGAGGTTGCAGGTTCGATCCCTGACCTCCCACTCAGTGGGTTAAGGATCCGGCGTTGCCGTGAGCTGTGGTGTAGTTTGCAGACGCGGCTCAGATCCCGCGTTGCTGTGGCTGTGGTGTAGGCCGGCAGCTACAGCTCTGATTAGACCCCTAGCCTGGGAACCTCCATGTGCCACAAGTGCAGCCCTAAAATGACAAAAAGACAAAAAGTAATAATAATAAAGTTAAGCAGACTAGAGCCAAATCGCAAAAGACTTTGGGAAAATTACTCAACTTTACTGGTTTTCACCATCCTTTTCTCTAAAGGGGTAAGAGTGTCCACTTTATGGAGTTGTTAGGAAAATTAGATTATATGTTACATGGAAAGTACCAAGCATCATGCCTGGTGTCTTAGATAGGTTCCTAGAATTTTGGGTGTCCATTCACTGGGTAAGTGTTTCTAATTAAAAGAAACTGTGGGTTCAAGTCCCAGTCTGGGTTTAGGCTGGGATTGAGTTAGAGGTTTCAGTTTCAAAACAAGAGGCTACAAAATGGAGAATCTCACACATGTGGCCTCAGAAAAACCAAACTTAAGAACCGAGACACTGCTCTCCCGTATATGCCTGATTTACAGAAGATGGAGACTTACCTCCTGACCAGTGAACACCCACCAAGAATCTCTCGCCATCCTCAAGCTAGTCACCTTAATGCTAGCACTCTGGCTGGACCTCCCACTTTGTATTCCTTGCCCGTACATACAGCCCACCCCAAGCGTTCAACAGACTCACCTGCAGCTTGCTATGATGAGTGTTTCCTTAACTGCAGTTCCTCTGCTATCCCAGAACAAATTTCTCGTCATTTGAGCTTGCCTCAGTATACCTCTTGATTTAGGTTGACAAGATTAAGACGGAACACTCATGATGGAATAAGAGCTATATCCTGGCACAGTTTTATAAATATGAGTTAACTTTAAAATGCACATGTGTGTTTTGTCACAACTGTAAATAACCCCACTCAGGAGGCATTGGTGAGATGGTTAGGTGGGGCGGGGGAGGGGGGTATCGAGAGAGCCAAGGAGCATAATTAACTCAGCTCTTTACACCTGAGGCCCATGGGCGGCAAAAGGAAGATTTCTCAGTCCCTAGCCGTGTGAGTCCACTGTTCAGTCTGGCTGGGCACCATCTACTCACCCCCTTGTCAGCTTCTGAAAGACCATTTCCAGCAACAGGGCTTTTGTACACACAGAAAGGGATTCTCGGGGGATTCAACGTGTCTCCCTGTGATTTCTCAGAGCTCACCCCTCAAGAGAATCAGCCCTCTATGTTTCTAAAGAGATTTGCATTGCTCCCCTGGGCCTTCCTGCAAAAGCCAGCTGCTGCGGCTCTTGTGCAAAAGGCACACCCCTCTATTGCTTGCCTGGGAGCTCTGCCTGTGCAAGGCTGCAGACATGCTACGCTTTCCAGCCATCCTGTCTTATGGCCAGGAGGGTGGGCTTTCCAGGCAGCACCTGACCTGCAAAAGCTCCCATTTAGCCTAGACTCATTTAACTCAATAGGTAAGTAACAAGAGACACAGGAAGTATAGCACAGCGCCAAGGACCTGGACTGGACAGAACATGATGGATGAGTGGCAGATCTCAGCCACATGTTCTGCATCTTCCTCCAGCATCACAGTGGAACCTGACACAAGGAACGAAGACCAACAATGTCATGGATGGACTAGTGTTGGAGTGGCTCACTGGGCATGTCAAAAGGGCAATAGGCATTAAGAATCCATGTGAGTGAGAAATTCCAGATTGAAACACTATGTTATCCAACCAAATGAAGGCACTAGTGTAGCCAGGAAAGCATCGATACCCCAAGTGAAAGACGAAGGTTTGACTAATTGGAGGTACTAGGGCTGGGGCTGTAGTATCTGGAAGTTAAATTTCTATGTAAAATAATCAAATATAGAATAGTAATAATTTTGTGTATGTACAGCGTAACATGATGTTAAAAGCCTGTGCAGGGCTGCAGAGATGCTGTCCTATCTGATAAAAACCTTCCCTTGACCCCACTTCCCCTCTAGCTAACACCCCAAAAAAGCAGTCCTCGAAAGATCTGTCTCCTGGCTATCTCCAAGTCCTCACCTGAATTCTGTTGCATCCACTCCAACCAGCCTCCACTCTCATCACTCTGATGAGTCAAGGGCACGAATGACCTCTACGTGGTTTACATCAATGGCAGTTACTCTGTTATCAGCCTTTGACACCTTTGATCATGCCCTTCTTTTCCAAATGCTTCCTCATTTGGTTTCTAGTACCCCACACTTACTTGGTTTTGCTTTTATCTCTTTGGTTCCCCTTTAGTCTTTTGCTGGTCCCATCTTTTCTTCTAGAAATTGTACAGTTACAATGCACTGGGGCTGAAATTCCTGTTGTGGCTCAGAGGTTAATGAACTCTACCGCTATCCATGAGGACACGGGTTTAGTCTCTGGCCTTGTTGAGGATCCGGCATTGCTGTGAGCTGTGGCGTAGGTTGAAGACGTAGATCAGATCTGGTGTTGCTGTGGCTGTGGTGTAGGCCGGCAGCTACAGCTCTGATTAGACTCCTAGTCTGGGAACCTCCATATGCTGCGGGTGCGGCCCTAAAAAGACAAAAAAACAAAACAACAACAAAAAAAACAGCGTCCTAGGGCTCAGTCTGACCTCTTCTCAGTGACCTGGTTGGCTCATCCAGTCTTGTGGCTCTGAATACCATCTATTTGCCCCATGACTTCTGACTTTATATCTCCAGCCCATTCCTCCTCCTAAGTTCTAGACTTGTATCCCCAGATGTCTTCTCCTTCTCTATGTATTTCCAATAGACATCTCAGGCTTTATTTTGCTCTCTTGTCCCCCCACTACACCTCCAAACTCCTTCCCTTCCACCCAGTTTTCCTCATCTCGAATGATGCCCATTACATTATTCTAGTTTATTAGGCCCAAAACCTTGCAGTTATCTTTAACTCCTCTTTCTTTTATAGCTCACAACCAATCCATCAGAAAATGCCATTGTATCTACGTACTATCACAATATATCCAGAATCCAACCACCTGTCCCCACTTCCATAACTAACACCCTTCTGACCATAATATTCCCCCTAAATAACAATTAAGGAGGCTGTTGCATCCTAACTGGTCATGTAACCCTTCTAAATAAAATCTTTTAGTAGCTGCCTATTTCTCCCATAATAAAGGCCACAATACTTTCAGTGACCTGCAAACACTATATGATCCTGCTTTCTGTTACTACTCTGACCGCACCTGTTACTATTCTCCCTTTTACTCCAGTTCTCATAGTGCTCCTTGAACATGACAAGCATGTCTCTACCTCAGGTCCTTTGCATTGACATATTCTGCCCCAAATGTCTGCATGACTCACCCCTCAACATTTTTGAGTCTATTCAGATATCATCTTCTCTATGAGGCCTTTTCTGACAGCCCAATTTAAAATTGCCATGCCAAAGTTCCTGTTAAGAATCCAGCTGCAGTGGGCTTGGCACTGTGGAGGAGCTGGTTTGACCCCCCAGCCCAGCCACAGTGGGTTAAACCATCTGGCATGAGTCGTAGCTGCAGTTGGGATTCAGTCCCTGGCCTGGGAATTTCCATATGCCGTTGAATACAACCATAAACAAATAAATAAAAAATAAAATCACCAGGAGTTCCCACTGCGGCTCAGTGGGTTAAGAATCCATGAGGATGCAGGTTCAATCCCTGGCTTCCATCAGTGGGTTACAGAGATGGCGTTGCTTCAAGCTGTGACAGATGTGGTTCGAATCAGGCATTGCTATGGCTATGGCTCCAGCAGCTGCAGCTCCAATTAGAACCCTAGCCTGGGAACTTCCATATGCCACACATGCGGCCCAAATAAATAAATAAATAAATAAATAAAATCACCGTACCACACTCACACTGTCCCCAGCATTCTCAATCCCCCTGTGCTGCTTTATTTTGCCCTTATAGTCCTTATCATATTTGAACACATTAGATGCTACAAATGATTTATTTACTTTATACTGTCTGTCCGCCCCATTCTGTTCACTGAATCCCAGCACCTGTAGTGAGTTCTGGCACACACTAGGGTTTAATCAGTATTATGGTTATACAGTTATGTATACAATGCTAGTTATACAATTATGTTTAACCATTAAATGTTAATGCAATTATTTTTACAGAGCCCACAATTCCAATATTTTTAGTACATAGCTTAAAACTAAACATCGTTATTAGCCTCAACTAATTATTTCCATTAATTCATTTTCACCTCACTGAAGATTATATAATCCTCTTCAGCAGACTCCAAAGTACCTGTCCTTTCTAAACTTGCACAAAGAAACTCCCTATTTATACACAACATTGCCTGGATTTTAAATCAAAATAAGCAGCCTCTGTGACTCAAACACTGAAAGAGTATGGCTGCACACAAGGTCCTAGGATCAGGTTGCCATGGAAACCTCTGCTCTCATCTTCTCTGACTTTAATTGTTCAATTCCAAAATTGCACGCTCTTGAGTTCGACATGCTTCAATTCTGCCAGGCCTCAGCTGGCAGGAAATTATGTGACAGTATTATTATTCATCATCATTATTTGCTAATGATAATTTATATTTGGAAATATAAGAGAATATAGAAAAAGTAAGGTATTTAAAAAGGCTTTTCAATCTACCTAATGCTGTTTTAAGTATTAGTATAGTCTTTGCATGTTGTAGGAATATTATCTTTACTTTCTCATCCCTCCGGATGCACTCTCCTGCCCCATAATATACCTCTATTTTTCGGTCATGTTTCTGTTCCAGTATCAGATAACTGAACTTGCTTTCTTGGTCTCAAGTCCTTAAAATTCAACTAAAGAAAAACGTTTTTAGAGAATATGTGGTTGATACAGTTGTGAGAAGTAAAGGCCTAGTTATTAAGAAGAAAATACGTCAACAAAAAAGTCTCCAATTTCATGATTATTTGGGAAAATTAAGATGACCATCAGTTAACTAATAGTAAATCTGTAGTAGCCCAGGTAATAAAAATAAATGGTGACTTTATATAACCCTTTCTATTTTCAGAAACATAATTACCTTTAAAAATAGGTTAGCATTCTTGGAGCTCCTGTTGTGGTGCAGCAGTTAATGAATCCGACTAGGAACAATGAGGTTGAGGGTTTGATCCCTGGCCTTGCTCAGTGGGTTAAGGATCTGGCATTGCCGTGAGCTGTGGTGTAGGTCGCAGATGCGGTGCGGATCTGGCGTTGCTGTGGCTGTGGCGCAGGCCGGCAGCTGTAGCTCCTGTTAGACCCCTAACCTGGGAACCTCCATATGCCGCAGGTGCAGCCCTAAAAACAACAACAAAAAAAATAGGTTAGCATTTGTAATAATGGAATAAATTTATCTTATTCCCTAGCTGTACCTGTATTTTTTAGCTCAAAGAGGACTACTGGCTCCACACCTAAGCCGTAACTCTAAGCCTTAAGAGATCCTGGAAGTTTGGATCAAGCCAGTGATAAAGGACATTAGAGAGGAAGAATACAGACCTGAAAGGTATCAACAAAGTGGATTACATTCATGACTAAAGACAATGGGGAAGAGGAGAAAAAGTTTAAATTGATTCTCAGGTGTCTGACATGAGTGAGTGTGTGGAATAGTGGGCTCGCATTGGCCAAGAGCATTGAGTTAGGGGTTTAACCCAAGAAGCCTGGTGCAAGAAGATGGAGATCCCACTTAGGGTGTGGGATGTACTTAGGGTGTGGCCCAAGTTGGGGGTTGGGGAGAGTGGGGAGGCTGTTGTGTGAGCTGGTCAGATGAGAAGCTTGGACCAGAAATACAGATTTGGGGGTAAACTAGGTAGGCCACAGAGGCTGGTCCAGGTTTGAGGATTAGTGAGAACGATGACTGAGGACTCAACAAAGGCTACTTTTTATTCTGTTTTACTTCCAAACAAACCCTGCCAAAGATACACACTAATTGAGGTTACCCGGGCAGGTGAGCAAACATGGGCCCCAAGCTCTGGTCTCAAAGGTCCTCAGATGTGAGGAATCCGTAGGTCAGGAGAAGCAGAATTATGGGGCTTAGTCTGCTCTCCTTTATCTTTTTTAGGCAGGGTTTAGGATAGAGGATGGTGCAGAGAGGGGAAAACAAGTCAGCATTCAAATGCCCAGCTTGTCTCCATGTAAGAAATCTCCCGCTGCACCCTAACAACAGAATTCTGCATTTTATTTCTTTTTAAAATTTCTTATTGAAGTGTAGTTGACTTACAATGTTGGGTATGCATTTCACTTCTTGCCCTACCATAGGCCTATTGGAGGTTTCAGTAGATCAGGCTTCCCGCAGGGAGTTGCCAGCATACAGAGAGTAATTCAGGCTTTGGGTTTGGATGAAATGCAATAGGAAAAGTAGGCAGAGTGAGAAAAGGAAGGGTCAGAGGTGGAACCCTGATAAAGCCCAATATTTAAGACCAGGAAGAGGACCTGCAAAGGGAACTAGGAAGAGTTTTCAGAGAAATAGGAAGAAAAATGGGGCACGGAGGTTAGAAGGCAAGGGAAAAGGTTTCAAGTAGAGAAGAGTATTCCTCTGTGCCAAGTGCTGCAGAGAGCAGCTAAATAGTGGCTGAAGAGTCTGTGCGCTTGGCAGTTAAATGGTGATCTTGGCCAAGTCAAGTTTTATTCCTTTGGGCCTGAGAGCAATGCTCGACCAAAAGGTGAGAATAGGATTCTCTGTTGAGCTGCCCTGGGGTTGGGGGGGTGGGCAGGATTCAAGAATTTTGAAGTTCCTGTTGCGGCACAGCAGAAACTAATCTGACTAGGAACCATGAGGTTGCAGGTTCGATTCCTGGCCTTGCTTAGTGGGGTTAAGGATTTGGCATTGCTGTGAGCTGTGGTGTAGGTCGCAGGTGCAGCTTGGATCTCATGTGGTTGTGGCCGACAACTGTAGTTCTGACTGAACTCCTAACCTGGGAACCTCCACATGCCGCAGATGTGGCCCTAAAAAGACAAAAATACAAAAAAAAAAAAAAAAAAAAGAATTTTTCTTCGTCCAAAAAATACAACTTATGTAACAAATATTACATAATTTGTATTTAACTATTAGTAGGTTAAATCACCATTTAATCTTTGTCTATATGGATGCATGGGGGAGGGAAGAAGAAAATAAAATACACCCAGATTCTCGCAGTGGCTGCAGTAAGATGTACCTCCCTTTTTCTTCTCTGCTTCCTTCTTCTTCTTCAAATTGTGAACTGGAGATTGGCACTTGCCATCTGCCTCTACAAGGACTGAATGATGAGCCGCTGCTGCTGCCGGCCCTCACCACCCCTTTCCCCCACCAACACCCCCGCCCCAATCCCCACAAAGAGCTCAAGGCGAGGCGTTCTGTACTCTGGGACAACTGGCAGAACAGGTCTTCAGATAATTAGATATTTTCAGGAGAATTTATGAGCCCAGTTCTTGCATCTCCTCACATCTGGAAAAGCAATAAAATCCTTCATGATGACGTCTGCTCCTCTGACTAGCAGCAACCTTCTATAAAATAGTGTGCTTGATTACATGAACCTCCCGCCTTCACTAATATCACATATATACTGACATTTCCCCCTTCCTCTTTGGAGCAGTTTTTCAGAGCTCTCTGAAGTGCTGCATCCAAGGCTATAGTCCTCATTTTGCCCCCAAATAAAACTTAACTCACGATTCTCATGTTGTGCATTCTTTTTTAAGTTGCCAAAATCTTTAATAAGACGCTCATGTTACTTTTAAACGGAAAACTATATTAAAGATAACAAAAGGATATTTTGCAAAATATTCATTAGCATTTCCTCCAAAAGAATAAGGAATGACAAGTATTGTTTTCAACCTTATTGAAACTTTTAGTTAGATAATTCTAATGTAGATGATTCGCATTTGAACACCAGATAAAAGTATAGGACTTAGAAACCATCAACACTAGGTTTAAAACAGTAAACTCTTAACCCTGCTGCATTTTAGAATCACATAGAGGATTCTGGAAAAAATGCTGATGCCCAGACCAATTCCATCAGAATCTCTAAGGGTAAAGCGCAAGCTTTGGCATTTTTTTATAAGCTCCCCAGGAGATTTTTCATGCAGTCAGAATTGAGAAGAGCTGGTTTAAGCTGCATAACAGGACTGTGTCTAAAAATCATTCCATTGCTTTTTCCCCTCTCCACTCCTATTATTGGATCAGACCAAGCCACCCTGATGCACTTTCAGAGCATCCTATACCATTCTTTCGCTCAGTCCCTAATTACTGACATACGCGTTTATGTGACTTTTCCAAAAATGTCTGCGTCCCACACCAGTTGGTCAGCCAGGTGATAACAGGGACACTGATGGTTTTATGCGCTATACCCAGCTCTCTACACAAGCTTGGCACAGAGAAGGTACTCAATACCTGTTGAATAAATAAACCAGTATCAAAATATTTACAATTAGATGATGGGTATGTTTCATACTCAGAAAAAAAATGTCCCATCTTCCCTCCCAAGGTGGGCTGGGCTGGGGAGGGAAGTAGAAATTTATCCAGAGGGAGCCACAGCCTGGAGTAAAGTTGAAGCTGCAGCCACGGGTGTGGCGAAAGAAAGAAAGGGAGAAAGAAAGAAAGAGGAAGGAAGGAAGGAAGGAAGGAAGGAAGGAAGGAAGGAAGGAAGGAAGGAAGGAAGGAAGGAAGGAAGGAAGGAAGGAAGGAAGGAAGGGAGGGAGGGAGGGAGGAAGAAAGAAAGGAGAGAGAGAAAGAAAAAGCCGAAGCTGCATAAAGCACAGGTGAATGGAATACACACCCAGGCCCACTGGGAAGCCTGGAAAGGTCTAAAGCTTGGATTCCTGGAGACCAGAGGGAGAAAAACAGAAGTCTGGGGTTTGGAAGACAGACACAGGAAGCAAATTCAGAGGGAGCTGTGAAGAGGTCCCACCCTCCAGGACTGAGAGCCTTTCACTGATGCCCAAGGTCAAATTCCTGAGCAGAGATGTTAAGAGCACCTATACTGTCCAGACAAGTTCCAAAAGGGCTCTTTGAACCCTGAGATTCTATGCCACTTATTTAAACAGTAACTGTCAGGTGGAAAATTTGGAAAAACTAAGAGAAAGTACAAGCTTTCATTCCATGAATATACCCCCCCCAAATCAGTGAATCAATGTTATGGTTATAAGAGCCAGTCTTCAAGAATGTGCATAACCAAGTGGAAAGATAGCTTGAGATAAATGATAAGTATAATGCCTTACTTAAAGAACATCTTAAATCTGAAAGAGCTTCCAAAAATGTAGTATGGAGGAATAAGTATGTTATGTAACCCTCGTTTCTAAAGTGACTCAGATATATATGATTGATTTAGTTTTTAAAATAGTCAGTGGTTCAACATTCAAAGGTTGATTCTAAACACATTCACGTATCACTGCAGATATTGCCGATCTAGACCAAAAACAGAACTCACTAAAGAATGCCAAGGACACGTGAAGAACATTCCACAGCTTATAAATTAAGGAACAGTTTGTTTTTATCTTCCTATGGCCATTTACTGTTTTTATTTAAGGCATTTGTCTGAGTTGTGTCATATGGCACAAAACCTTATAAATTAAAGAAGAAATTAGCCAAGATATTTGAAATAAAGCTTTTAGAATTGCTCAAAAAGGGACAAAAGTATAAAAATCCATTTTTGCAAACACAACTAGAAAAGAGAATTCTAGGTACCTTTTGAAAAAGCAAAAGAAAAAGTGTCGTTTTCTGAGACTTTCATTGCATGGAGTGTATTTTTAATGTGGAGTTGAAGCAGAGACTGGATTTTACAATCTTTAACTGGCTCAAGGGAAATTTCTTCCAAAATGAAAGATTTTCTCATTAGGTATGAAATCTGGTTTTATAAAATGATTTAAAATCAAGGATGAGGATCAATGAAGCAAACCAAATAGGATACCAGGGGTAATTCCTTTCATCAATAGAACACAACAGTATAAAGACTGGATAAACACTGTTACCAATTTCTTCAAATACCCTTAGTAGCATACAGTACACTTGGGAGAGCCTTCCCCCCATTGCAGTGGTGCTCAGTCACAAAAAGGTTTCACACTAGAGCAAGTGGCAAAATGGAGTGTTCTTCTTGCTAGAGTCTGCAGGCTAGTGATGTGGCTGAGGTTTTGCACCCAGCATTCTGGATGTCATTTGATCTGCGGTTGCACATTCATCTCTGGTATTTTTTTTTTTTTTTTTTATCTCTCGCCCAGGGCATATGGAAATTCCTGGGTCAGGGATCAAACCCCAGCCACAGCAGCGACCTAAGTGACAATACTGGATTCTTAACCTGCTGTGCCACGTGGCTCTCCTCTGGCATGTCTTTCTGAACCTGCTTCTTTGCTGCTGTCCAAGCCTTTCCAGGAAACTTCATATTGCTTGCCTGCTTCTTGCTCTGCCAGTGTCTGCCCTCAGCCTCTCTGCAGTGTGCCTGAATTCCCGCTGGCTTCCCCAGCAGCTCCATCAGCATGCTGGCTGTGCCAAGAGCCCATAGGGACTGGCAGAATACAATCACAAAAGCAAAGCCTGGAATACAGATGTTCAGCACACACCTCTAGATAACATCCATCATAATCCGGTCCCCTAGCTGAATACAAGTGAAGAATAAATGAGTAACACGGATGCTGCTGTTACTTAGAGTGAGCCAGGCAGAAGCAGGACAGAAGATGTCCCAGGCAAACACCTCAGTAATCTGCTACCTGATTGTTCTTATGCAAAGGAAAAGTAGCTCCTTGTTGCGAAAGGGAACACCTGAATGTAAAGCTAGTTTGAATCTTGGGTCTTCCATTGATCAACTGTGTGATCTTGGGCAAGGTATAGTTTCTTCATCTGTACCTAATTTCATGGTTGCTAAGAAAGTTCAATGAGCCTCCTCCGGAGCTGAGACAAGAGGTGTTTATACCCTCCCAGATCACCTCCTAGGAACTTCCTTGGCCTGAGTACCTCGCTCCTGGCCTGAGTACCTGGAATATTTCTGAGCTAACTCAACATACATCTAGGGCTCTTATTATGTTGCAAGCACTGAGCAAAATGGGTCCCTTGCACTTATGGAATCTATAAGTCAGGTTAAAGAAAAACAGACATTAATCGAGTAATGATACTAATAAAGGAATAGCAAGCTAGGGAAAGTGCTGTGAAATAGAAGCCCAGGATGCTCTTGAAATCAATACCAGGGAGACCAGGGTTTCAGGGAAGTGTTTCCCATAGAAATGACCCACCAGCAGAGAGCTGAAGGATGCGAAGGAACTAGGTGGAGGAAGGGAAGGCTGGGGAAAAGAGTGTGGCATAAGGAACTGAAAGAAGCCCAAGGGGCTGGCTTGGCTTGGGGACCATGTGTGGGAATTGGGCCCTTTCCTAAGAGCAAAGGGAAATCATGGAAGGGTTATAAGCAAGGTGACAGCAAAATGAAATCTGCATTTTTAAAATCCCAGTGGACACTATGTGAATAATATATTGGACAGATGAAAGCGTAGAAGAGGAGAGACCGGTCTAGAGGCTGCTGTCATGATCAGGGTAAGAACTGCTAGCGGCCCAGCCTGGAGTGTGACAGTGCACAGCACAGGGCTAAAGGCTGGGGTCATAGCGCTGAAGGTGACACACTGAGTCTCTGCATTCATGGAGTTTATGGGGACAACATTAAACTAGTATTCATAGCCAAGGTGAGTACCGAGTTCTATGAGTACACCGACCAGAGGTTCTAGAATACCTTGCTGCTACTCTCTCTCTTCCTGGGCCAGGGGTCTGGCTCTGAGACAGCCCTTCCAAGAATAAGCCCTGCTCCTTGAACCCCAAGTTGGTGGTTTATTAATATCAGTTAGATGGTGACTTCTTGCCTAAATTTCTGACTCTTTAAATTTTATCCATTTGAAAAAGTGGATACCTGCCAAGCATAAAATCTGGTTCCAATTTCTGTAGCTTAGTTCCCTCTTTTCCAACCCCAGGCCTAGTCTAGAACCCACTGCTTGGTTCCAAGCTTGTCAGTTAAGACCTCAACCACCAGTAAGTGCATCCCAGAACTTGACCCACCCCAGGTAGGAGTTCTGTGCTAAATGCTAGAACTTCTCCTGGTTAGACCCCTACTGAGTCCCACTGATTCCCTAGATACAGGAGCTATCTCTCCTCTAACTATTACTGAAGAGATACTTTCATTGAAAGTCCTTAGTTCAAGCACTAGAAACTTCTGGAAACAGGGAAATTATATATCTTCATCTTCACATATTAATGACCAATTTTGCTGAATTCTTTCTATCATGGTGAAACTGTTACAAGCTTTGTTCATGTACATAAAGGCTGAGAAGAGATATTGCTTTTGAAAAGCACTCATGCAAAATATTTATTGATATTCTTTTTTGAAATCAGGTCACTTTCTGAAAAGACTGAAATGCTTGTGGCTTTCATTTTAGGTTTCAGAACACGAGAAGAAAAGGATATCATGACAAAATTTCCAAACTCATGAATATGAGCTATCATCAAGGAATGAAAACAGAATTTTAAAATAAGTGGTTAGAATATGACTTTTCTATGTATGCCATCGCACACGGTAGACTGCATAATGAAAACAATCGTGTGTGTTTAATAATGTACTGCTTAATGCTAATTTGCATTGATGGTGTCTTCACATCAAGCAATTCAAGTAAACTTAATAATGAGAAGCTTCAAGAGGAAAATAAAAGTCTGGGCTCAGTTAGAATAATGATTAATTCATAACTGCAATTAACACCTAGGAAGGTTTCAGTAGAGAAGCTGGCAGGATGTGCAGCATGATGTAATCAGCCTGTTTATGTCTGATGCCATCAGTGATGTGGGGCAGAGGGTCCCCGGTCTTTTTGTTTTGTTTTGTTTTGTTTTTTTGTCTTTTCTAGGGCCGCACCCGCGGCATATGGAGATTCCCAGGCTAGGGGTCTAATCGGAGCTGTAGCCGCCGGCCACAGCCACAGCAACGCGGGATCTGAGCTGCGTCTGCAACCTACACCACAGCTCATGGCAACGCCGGATCCCTAACCCACTTAGCGACGTCAGGGATCAAACCCGCAACCTCATGGTTCCTAGTCGGATTCGTTAACCACTGAGCCACGACAGGAACTCCGTATTCTTTTTTTTTTTTTTTAATGGTTTTTATTTTTATTTTTTGCATTATACTTGGTTTACAGTGTTCTGTCAATTTTCTCCTATATAGAAAAGTGACCCAGTCTTACACACACACACACACACACACACACACATACACACACACACACATTCTTTTTCTCACATTATCCTCCATCATGCTCCATCATAAGTGACTA
>PVHT021183617.1:8722658-8761305 GCA_004024745.2 Catagonus wagneri
TTTTTTTTTTTTTAATGGTTTTTATTTTTATTTTTTGCATTATACTTGGTTTACAGTGTTCTGTCAATTTTCTCCTATATAGAAAAGTGACCCAGTCTTACACACACACACACACACACACACACACACACATACACACACACACACATTCTTTTTCTCACATTATCCTCCATCATGCTCCATCATAAGTGACTAGATATAGTTCCCAGTGCTATACAGCAGGATCTCATTGCTTATCCATTCCAAAGGCAAAACTTTGCATCTATTAAACCCAGACTCCCACTCCCTCCCCTTCCCTCTTGGCAACCCAAGTCTGTTCTCCAAGTCTATGTTTCTTTTCTTAAAGACAAAAAAAGACTTAGATCTTCCAGAACCAAGATTTATACAATAATTGGTCTATATAATGCAATTTAGAAGAAATTTTTGTGTAGAAATAGGACACCTCCCTCCCCCTTCAAAGTCACACTTGACCATGCCTCTTATGATTTCTTCAGGAAACTAACAAAATACATATAGGAATTGAAAACTGTGATGTCTGCTTCTGGCTCTACTTCTGACCTTCTGTATGATTGACTGTAGAGTATTTCATGTAAATAACTTTGATGTCTGAATTGAAATTTGGTTTTTAATTTGTGCTCAAAAATCAAGAATGTGCAGGTGTTACTGAAATGACTGGTGGATGACCCATAGTTTTCCCACATTAGGCACAAACACAAGACTGCCCTTTGGCTTGTGATTCCAGCAGCTGTTCCTAGGACTGCCTCTGCAATTTGCCTCTAGGAATCAATAAAGAGAACAGCTGCCCATGTGATTGCCTTCTCTGCCCTCAGTCACACTGCCTGCCACACACTGGATCAGAAGCTGTCCTCAAGACAGACCACAAAGTGGCTAAGTGAGTTATTCAGACCTTCATAGCAACTAAATTAGATCCCTGCCAGGCAAGGTAATCAATGGCTCAGTAACCGGTTGCTGCAGTGGCAAAAGCCAGCAAATGATCAACTTTGGGTTGATTTGCGGGAACAGCACCGGCAGCAACCTTCTGGTTCTGGGCAGGACAGTGTGCGCTGGTGGAAGAAGAGATTACCATGTAGTCAGACTAAAGTGGGTTACAATTTGTACATGATTTTCTTGAATGCCACCTGTATATAAAGATCTTCAGGTACTGCTGGTTTAAGTTCCATTGATTGCCTGTGTTGAATCCTAGGTATCCAGGATCTTGGATTCAATATAAGTAACTGGTTAATGATATCTCCATATGCCTTTCCCCCCTCCCTCCTTTACCTCCATCTCCCATGTAAGCTGATGTCCCAAATTCAGTCTGAAATGCATGTCCCCTGCCATTGTTCCCAGGTTCAGATTTGCAGGCTTAACTGTACATCTTACATTCTAGTCCTGGATTCTGCTTACATTCTCCAGGCAGTACTGATTGTCCCTATCAAGGACAAGTAATTATGGGAATTCTATGGTGTAGCAGCAGGTTAGGGATCTGGCATTGTCACTGCTATGGCTGTGGTGCAGGTTCGATTCTTGGTCTAGGAACTTCTACATGGCACAGGTGCACCCAAAAAAATAAAAAATAAAATAAAAATGGCAAAAAAAGACCAGTAATTATGATAGACACTGTAAAATTCTTGTTAGAGAAACAAGTATCAGAGTGTGGGCTGTCCCAGGTTTGCAGATGCAGGTAGTAAGTAAAGGAACTAGGTGGGTTTAAAAATTAAATAACTGATATTTACTGAAGTTATGGCTCAAGATGATGATGGCAGCTAACATTTATTGGGCATTTACTCAAAAATTATTTCTGACACTAAAACAGAAACTTAGTACTTATTGAGCGTTTACCATATTTCAAATACAACAACACTATGAGTTGAGCATTTTATTATTGCTCCTATTTTTCAGATAGGAAGCCAAGGCACAGAGAGCTAAGTAACTTGCCCACGATCACACAGCTAGTCAATAGTAGAGCTAATGAAGGAATTCCTGTTGTGGCTCAGCGATAACAAACGTGAGGACAGAAGGTTCAATCCCCGGCCACGCTCAGTGGGTTAAGGCCACGCTCAGTGGGTTAAGGATCCTGTGAGCTGTGGTGTAGACTGCAGACCTGAGCTGGATCCCACATTGCTGTGGCTGTGGCATAGGGTGTCAGCCGCAGCTCCGATTTGACCCCTAGTCCGGCAATCTCCATATGCCACGGTTGCGGCCCTAAAAAGATCAGGAAAAAAAAAAAATTAGTAGAGCTAATGAAGAAAATCAGGTCTGTCTGACACAGGGGCCTGTCAGTTAACCATTTCACAATACAACCTCCTGATGAGTTTTGTCTAAAAATACAACTATCTTTTCTAACACCTATGCCAAATAATATGAATATTTGAATGACAGTGTAGTCCTTTTCTACGTAAACATGCAAACCTAGAGGATCAGCAAGGATTCTCAATCAAGGTTCTAGTAATACATGCAGAAAAAATGAGAATGAATTATGCATTGAACTAAGAAAATTTATGACGGGCACAATCTCTTTTTATATTATGTGGAGATATTTAAAATATATACTAATGATTATTTGTTTTAAATATTAAATTCATGTGTGTGTCATATGTTTTATTCTTCTGGCAAGTAATACCTATTCAAAATGAGACTCCCAGCTGCTCTCCTGGCAGGCTTACTTCTGATAAACTTCCACAGTGACGTTCCAGATGAGGCATGTTCCCACCTTCCTTCTTCCCTCACTCCCACTCCCCCTCCCCCTCATTACCCTCCTGCCTAAACTTGGAATTAATTAAAATGTATCTAAATCCTAAGATCAAGTACAGGTGGAAAAAGTGACTTACTTTTCCGCATCTGAAAGCCTGACATCTATCTTTTATGTTAGCACTTGTGGTTGAAGGCAGATTCCCTCCATGATTCACTCATGTAATTTAAGGATTCATGAGAATTCTCATTACTGACTAGTCAGGTAGGATTTTGTTTTTTTTTTTTCTTTTTTTTTCTTACTTTTTTTTTTTTTGTCTTTTTGGGTTATCTAGGGCTGCACCCGCGGCATATGGAGGTTCCCAGGCTAGGGGTCTAACAGGAGCTGTAGCCGCCGGCCTTCGCCACAGCCACAGCAACGCGGGATCCGAGCCGCGTCTGCGACCTACACCATAGCTCATGGCAATGCCGGATCCTTAACCCACTGAGCAAGGCCAGGGATCAAACCCGCAACCTCATGGTTCCTAGTCGGATTCATTAACCACTGAGCCACGACGGGAACTCCAGGATTTTGTTTTTTTCAATCAAAAAATTCCACAGTGGAAACTTTAATCAGTCTGAACAAAAAGAGTTTCACTGAAGAAGCTCACTCTGGGGAGTTCCCATCAAGGCTCAGCAGTAATAAACCCGACTAGGATCCATGAGGATGAGGGTTCAATCCCTGGCCCTGCTTACTGGGTTAAGGATCCAGCATTGCTGTGGTGTAGGTTTCAGAGGTGGTTCAGGTCCCATGTTGTGATGGCTGTGGTGTAGGCCTGCAGCTGCAGCTCTGATTTGACCCCTGGCCTGGGAACTTCCATATGCCACGGGTGAGGCCCTAAAAAGACAAAAAAAAAAAAAAAGCAAAAACAAAAAGAAGAGGAAAGATCACTCTGCAATAGATGATTTCACTTATTTAGTAACATGAATCAGCACAAGAATTGATTTGGATGTAGTTCGGATAAGAAGAAAATGAGCTATTTTTTTTCACATGGGAACTGAGTACCCACAAAACCATTGTCTTTTCAAAGCTGATACCTGATGGTTAAGCTAAGTGTTTGATATGTAGTTTGATTATTTCTAAATTAACATGGAATCTGTATTATTTTATGTTTTAAGAAATATACTGGGATTTTTTTCCCAAATCTTTTTTATTGATCTATCATTTGAGAAGGACAATTTTATACACTTCTGGGCTTCTGGCCAACACTTTGATAGGCTGACAATTCAAATCTGACTCTGGCAGGTTTTCTAAGCAAGACTTTCCATACTCTAAATGCTCAAAACGTCTCTTACCGCCCTCTATTGGCTGGAGCAAAAGGTGCTAGCTCGGGTGGAACTGCTAATTCAGTAACCTAAGATTCGTTTCAGGAAATACATGTGCAAGGCACTTCACTCTATACCTTCCAAAACAGTTTGATTAGTCTGGTGATATGTGAAGACCCCTGAAAACATTTCTAGGAATGAACCCATAGCAAAACACCTCCAAGTGCATTATTTCATCTCACAAAAAACCTCCCAACCTTGCAAATAAGTAATAGATGCTGAAATCTACAGAAAATTTGAAATCAAATCAAATTGTCCCACATCACCAGGTTGCTTCTCCTCCATATAATTCAAGCAGGTGGGAGGGTTTTCTACCATGTTATTTTTTCTGCCTATGACGCTTTCTCACTTTCCGAAGTTGAAAGAAATCTTTTCATAGTAAAATACCACTAAATATTTTTTAATGGTGATGAAATCAAAAACAGAGGAGACTATATAGAGGTAACATTCAGAAAAATAAAAGCAGAAATGAAGTGATTACCTAACGGGAGTAGGACTGAAAATGGGGTGAGAAGTGAAACAGGAGACTTTTATCTTGATGTTAGGCTCTCTTGTTACAGTTTTTTTTTTATATATGTGTTTGTATTAATGCTATCATTATCTTTGTAAACTTTCAAGTCTTTCATTAACCGTATGATTCAGAGACACGGGGAGAGTCATTTCTGTGCCTGAGGACCAATAAGGTGTGGTGGTGGGTAAATTAGTTGGACTAGCTGATGTAAAAAAATTAATCCCCGAATACATAATGACCCAAACACCATAGAAGTTCACGTCTTTCAGTGCAAGGCAATTCCATGTGGATGAGGTGGGGCTGCAGGAATGGGAGTGGGTAGAGGAAGAGATGTGTGTTAGACACGGTCATTCAGTGACCCAGTCTGGCAGAGGCTCCACTGTCTCTGGCGTGTGGTTTCCAAGAATCAACATTGAGCCAGCAGGAGGGGAAAGAACATGAAGAAGTACCCTTGGAGGAATTTTAGGGACCATTACTTTTGCTCACATTCCATTGGCTGGAGCTTAGTCAGTTGGCCACACCCAACCGCAAGGGAGGAAGGGAAATGTGGGCCAGTGGGAGGGTAAAGAGAACCTGGTGGAGTACTGGTTAGCAGACAGCAGTTCCCTCACAAAGGATTGCCCTATATTCTTGTAGGGTCCCTGCTTTGGGGCATCTGCTGTCAGATCTAAAAATACTGGAATAAAACCCTCACCTCAAGGATAAGATGTAGTAGATGGGATTTTGTTGTTGTTGTTGTTGTTGTTTTATTGTTTTTTAGGGCCACTCATGCAGCATATGGAAGTTCCCGGGCCAGAGGTCGAAATGGAGCTGCGGCTTTAGGCCTGTGCCTCAGCCACAGCAATGCCAGATCCGAGCTGTATCTGGAAACTATGCTGCAGGTTGTGGCAATACCGGACGCTTAACCCACTGAAGGAGACCAGGGATGGAACCCTCAAACTCATGGATACTAGTTAGGTTCTTAACCCCCTGAGCCAACACAGAGACTTCATAGTAGAAGGTTTTTGGCATATCCTCTCTGCCCACCTCTGGTTTCACCTGCATTTGAACAGTTCCCATGCTTGATGACTGTGGCCCTCATTGAATGCCCTGGTAACTCTCAGCTGTTTTACCTCTGGGTTTTTTCTGAAGCCACAAAGATTCCTTAGCCTGTGCAGGACAAAAGTATAGAGGAATTAATATCCTGGGGACAAAGCTCAACCAGTGGTGGACAGAGCAGGTGGATTCTAAGGCACAGCCTGCACGAGTTTTCATGTTTCCAGTGGACTTGAGCCCCAGTCACCCACAATGGTAACCAGCCCAATAATGTACCACTTACTCACTTTTTCCTTCTGCCCTGTGTCATGTTCTCTGCTCGCTCTCTCTTTCCTGCATCCATGGTCAACTTCCAAATTAACCGCCTGAACTCAAGTCAACTTGGGAGTCCCAGGCTCTGCTATGGGGAAGAACAAACCAAATTAAGACAGAAGAAGAGTTAAATGTTTTCCCTCACCTTCACAAAAAAATTTAACACCAGAGAGCTCCCATGATGGCTCAGCAGAAATGAAGCTGACTAGTAACCACAAGGATGCAGGTTCAATCCCTGGCCTTGCTCAGTGGGTTAAAGATCCAATGTTGCCATGAGCTCTGGTGTAGTTTGCAGACGTGGCTCAGATCCCACGTTGCTGTGGAGTGGTGTAGACCAGCAGCTATAGCTCCGATTCAGTCCCTAGCCTGGGAACCTCCAGGTGCCACAGGTGTGGCCCTTCAAAAAAAAAAAAAGACAAAAAAAATTAAACGTTAGGACTTTAGGAGCCTACTCTGAGGAAGGATCGAGGAAAAGATTTGTTCTCTGTCAGAATCCAAGGTAGAATCTTCAAGGTGTTTCTGGTGCAGCTTGGAGATGTACTGAACAGATACCCAGCAGAGTTCCCTGATGGCCTAGCAGTTAAGGATCTGGCATTGTCACTGCTGTGGTTCAGGTTCCATGTTTGCCATGGGTGTAGCCAATAAATAAATAAATAAACAAGTACCTGGCTAAACTCCCAAACACTTGATAACATTCTCTAACCAAAAGAAATGTGCACTTGGAAGAGTAAGGCCCCTTTGGGGACTACAAAAGCCACATAGTCTAGGTGATTTGTTTGCAAGAAACAGAAAGCCTTTCAAGGTGGCTTAAAGAAAGACTTTTAGTATGAGAATCCCAGGGACTTCCAAAGGAGCTCAATCGCAGTAAGTATAGTTGGTCTATATGGTAACTGGGAATCACTGGACAGCCTTTCTGTGTCTTTCTTTATGTATCTAGGACAGCATGTTCTCTTAGCTCTGCTCTCTGTCCACTTTGGTCTTGGAAGTCTGGCTTCTGGGAAAGGCTCTTAGTTTCTGCTCCCCCCTAGAATTATATTTCATGTGGCTTTGCATTCAAAGTTGTCCCAGCTGTGGCTCAAACACCATGTAACCATAATTTAGTGCCTACCTCTTCAACTGGAGCTTAGTATATGTGGGGTTTGGGGAGATGGAAGTCAAACTAGAAAGGGAAGATAGATGTGACAGGAAAATTGAGGTGGATTTTTCCTCCCCTTTTTAGGGCCACATATGTGGCATATGTTGTAACCAGGCTAGGGGTGGAATCAGAGCTGCAGCTGCTGGCCTATACCACAGCTACAGCAATGCCAGATCTGAGTGCCATCTGTGACCTACATCACAGCTCATGGCAATGCTGGACCCTTAACTCACTGAGTGAAGCCAGGGATCAAACCTGGGTCCTCATGGATACTAGTCAGGTTTGTTTCTACTGAGCCACAATGGGAACTCCAAGGTGGATATTTTTTTGATGTAGAAACTTTAGGGTAATGTGACCTTAGCAGAAGAGGTCATTAAAGGCCAAAGCAATTTAGAACGGTAGCTGGAGAAGGTCTAAATGTCTAAGATTTAAAAATTAAGGCAGAATTAAGGCTGGAAATGGATGATAAAAGGAACAGAGGTGAGTTATGGCACAAGTGTTGGAGAGCCATGCTAAGAAATCTACATAGCTATGGCTACAAGTAATAGAATGCCCAGCTGTGGCTTAACCAACAAAAACACTTAATGATGTCGTAGAAGAAACCCAGAGAGAGGCTGTTCCAGAACCGATTAATAAAGGAGCTCAAACATGTCAGGGTTCTGGTTTGGCTTCTCTCTCATTCTCTGGGTATTACCCTAAAGGTCAGAATATGACTACTGCAATACCGAATATCATGTGCTCCCAGATGAAAGACAGGGAGTTTTTCTTTGTAACTATTCCTTTTATCAAGCATTAAAGCCTTCTCCAGATGTTCACAGCATACTTTGTTTCAGGTTCCATTGCTAAGGACAGGGTCACATACTTAATCTTTTAAAAAAAATTTTATTATAGTTGATTTACGATGTTCTGTAAATTTCTGCTGTATAGTCAACTGACCTAGTCATAAATATATATATATTCTTTTTCTCATATTATCTTCTATTATGCTCTATCACAAGGGATCAGATATAGTTTCCTGTGCTATACAGCAGGACTTCATTGCTTATCCATTCTAAATGTAATGGTTTGCATCTACTAACCCCCAACTCCCAGTCCCTCCCATTCCCTCCCCCTCACTCTTGGCAAACACAAGTCTATTCTCCATGGCTGCGAGTCTATTTCTGTTTTATAGATTGATGCTTCTGAGCCATATTTTAGATTCCACATATAAGTGACACACATATCATATTTGTCTTTCTCTTTCTGACTTACCTCACTTAGTATGAGAAACTCTGGTTGCATCCATGTTGCTGAAAATGGCATTAATTTTGTTCCTTTTTATGGCTGAGTAGTATTGCATTGTGTATATGTACCACATCTTCTTAGTCATTCATCTGTCAATGGACATTTAGGTTGTTTCCATGCTTTGCTATTGTGAATAGTGTTGCATGAACTTGCACTCCTCTGGATTTTCTACATGTATTCTATTTTTTTTTCCCCTATGGCCTCACTTGCAACATATGGAAGTTCCCAGGCTATGGGTCAAATCAGAGCTGCAGCTGCCGGCCTACGCCACAGCCACAGCAACCCTGGATCTGAGCCACATTTGCAACCTACACCACAGCTTGTGGCAATGCTGGATCCTTAATCCACTGAGTGAGGCTAGGGATTAAACCCACATCCTCATGGACACTATGTCAGGTTCTTAACCCACTGAGCCACAACAGTGGCTAAAATTTTAGAAAGTTTCTATTTCAAACTTTATTTTCTTGGTCTCCCATAAAATTACTTTCAGTGAATTGCACTATGTGTCATGAACCAGGTTTAGAAACACCCTATCACTCGCTTAGTGGATTAAGGATCTGTCATTGCCATGAGCTGTGGTGTAGGTTTCAGACACAGCTCGGATCCCACATTGCTGTGGCTGTGGTATAGTCCAGCGGCTACAGATCTGATTCGACCCCTAGCCTGGGAATTTCCATATGCCACAGGTACAGCCCTAAAAAGACAAAATACATATATATATATATTTTTATATATATATATATAAACCTCCATTCCAGAAATTTATTTTAGAGCTAAGTTCCAGAAAAAGCTTGAGAAACTAGAATATTTTGCCTTTGTAGTCAAGAAAATCATGATTGACCTTCATATTTTCAGCAGAAAACTCAAATCCTTATCTGCGGCTCAGTTTAGATAATTTTATGGAATCCTATTGCTTATATAACTCATTCCACCCCACTGACGTGTTTTTGCCTAATATGTTTCTAATGATTCTGGCTTTATTTATTATTTATATTTTCTATTGGATCATATGTATTCTCACAAGCATTTTCAAATCCCTTACGGAAGATGACAAAACAGAAATAAGGTGAGAGGAAAATGAATATATAAGTAAATCACTCTTCTGGGACCTCATCAAATTATAGGCCTCCTGCAGGTCTGATTTAATGATTTATGCATTTACTTCACAAATATAGATTAAGCATCTATTATGAGCCAGACATTGTATTAGGGAGGGTAGGGGCTGAAAAGTTTAAAACACAGATACACACACACACACACACACACACTCTCTCTCTCTCTCTCTCCCCTTGTCTTCAAGGAAAGAGAGTGCTTGAGGGTGGCCCAGAAGCTTGGGGGCCCAAAAGCAGCAGGCAGTGAATTTAAATAATGACCTCTTTGAGGCCCCATAGTCATCATAAGAGTCATAGGCAGATCTCCTAATCGTTTTCACAAATACTCCGAGGGGTGGAGGGTGGGAGTGGAAGATAAAGACAGATCTTAGATGAATATGTGCTTTGAGTTCCTAGTCAGGAACTTCCAGAAGCTACCATCTCAAAAATTCCACCCAGTTTTGGAGAAGTCTTTGGCTAAACTTGCCCTCAGACCTGGATTACCACTTCCACACCAACCAGTTCCTTTATCCCTTATAAGACCAAATTTGTTACTCTGATTTTTGTCACACAGCTACCACTCCTACTTCTTTACTGCTTTTTTGACTGCTACTCTGGTCCTCTCCCATCTTCATTCGTACTAGTTGGGTCAACTTTTGCATCTGTCTCTCAGGATACACCAGCAAACTCTCAGCTTCTCCTGCCAAGAGTGACAACAACCTAATCTTCCTTGTCAACCTTAAACATTCACGTTCAGACCCACTTCATTATTTCTTGTTTTGTTTTGCTTGCCAACAGAAACCTTTGTTTCCCTTTCTTTCTCTTGCCTTTCTTTTTCTTTCTTTTTTCCTTCCTTCCTTCATTTATTTCTTTCTTCCCATCCTTTCCCTTCCTTTCCTTCCTTCCTTCCTGCACTTGCAACATGCAAAAGTTCCCAGGCCAGGGATTGAACCTGCTCCACAGCAGTGATAATAACAAATCCCTAACCGCTAGGCCACCAGGTAACTCCTGTTTATTTATTTTTTTCATTACTTTTCCATTATTATGGTTTTTTATAGGATTAAATGTAGTTCCCTCTTCTACCTTGTTGTTTATCCATTCTATATAAAATAGTTTACATCTGCTAATCCTAAACTCTCAGTCCACCCCTTCTCTATCCCCCTCCCCCCGACAACCACTAGTCTGTTCCCTATGTCTACCACCACATTAATTCTGACAGCATTTCCATGAATGCTTCTACTACACCGATTTGGTCTCTATTTTTCTTTGCTGGTCTTTGCCAGCAGGGGGCTCTGTACTCTTGTCTCCAGGACTTTACCACATGAGGTATTTTGTTCTCTTCTAAGATAGCTGCGTCTTCCTATTCTAAAACTGGCAAAGACGGTTATCAGTCCTGTTATCCTAGTATCTAGATTCCAAACAAGATGCTTGATTTGCTAATGTGAACATTCATAAGTATTTTATAGTTAAATAATACATCCCTTTTGTCTTCTCTAAATGCTGGGTTCTAGGTTCTTACAACAAAAATGAAAATAATCCTGTTCTCTATAGGCCCTTGTCTATGGAATTTTAACAAACTTTAGTACTCTGAGTTAAGTTTAAATAGGTGTGAATTGTTTTTTTGAAATATTCATATGCTATCTTCCATTTACCTAATAAAAGATGTGCGCCTCGGCTAATTTTTCTTGACAAACCACTGTCAAAAAGTGTGAGTACTCTTCCTGACAAATAGTCCTCACAGCTGCCATTTTTTCTTCAATGGAGCATAAAAAGGAACAAAAATTCTCCCTTCTGCATATAGGAAAATCATTGAGAGGTGACTTTAGTAATTGTCTATATCATTTGCCACTGAGTACTCTTTGCTTAATGATTACTTGAATGTCAGTGCCACAGGATGAAACCACACTCACGCAATGATGGCCCCAGGAACTGAATACGACCTTGAAGGCTGAGGTCATCCCGCATCAATATGCGACATTTCATCTCCTATTCTGGCCCTCCACTAACACCATCCACCCTCCTTCCTCCCTGACATTTTGTCAAAGAAATATATACCTCTAAGAACTGCTGTGTTGGCTGCTGTTTTGAAGAATATGGTTCAAAAACATATAATTTTGCATCCTCCTGTCTTAGGTAAGTATTAGAGCAATACCCCATGCTCTGCTTTTACAGAGAAGAACTAGCTCTATCCCATAACCAAGGCATATTTTTTACACAACTCATTGCATTTCTCTACCCCGAATGCTTTCTTTTATAGCAGCTGGTTCCACATTTGCTATTTACCCATACCTTTAAATACCACCATTACTGCTATCAACTGGCCAGTACCAGTAGAAGGTATAAACCACTAAAGAAAGCCTGCAGGGAATCCTCTTATCTACCAAAAAGTCATCTTTGTTTATTGATACCGAACATCAAGGAAATAATACTGACTGAAAGACATGGCTAGTTATTTTTCTCACGCAAACATATTACCTGCACATGCTAAAACCGAGATGACCAGCATGGCTGTTCCTCCAGGCAGATCTCAAAAACTATTAACCCATGGCCTAATCTATCAGTCAGAATACTTTGCATAAGAGATAGAAATCCAATTTGAAACGCATTTAAACAACAAAGCAAGTTAGTAGCTCATAACTCCAAAATCCAAAGAAAGGGCTGGCTTGAAGAAGCTGGAAACTGCAGCACAAATTGTGTCTTATTTAAAGACTGGATTTATCTCTCTCTCTCCACTCAGTATTGACGTCATCCTCAGACTCTACACCAAGGCCCTCAGTAGTTCTAGAATTCCCCTCATGATAATAAAATGGCGCAGCAGTTCAAGCACATTCTATCACACCACACCATCCCGGCAGATGTAACTAGTTTTTGAAGAACTAAGAGGGTTTCTTATAAGTCCCAGCAAACATTCCTCGGATCTCATCAGCTGTAACTAAGATAAATGACCATCCCTGAACAAATAACTAGTACCTAGAAAATAAGATTGGAGCTTTGTACTCCAAAGAAATTCAAGATGAGGAATGGATTTGGGGTAGTGAAAATAATGTCTGTACAAGGTTCCTACCCATATGCATTTGCCCTGTCTTTCACAACTCCTCTCGTGCTACCTGACACCAGTGAAAGAAACCTTTGCTCTTCTGAACTGATGTAATTTTTCTCTTTTCAACTCAAGGGGCCACCTTCCCTGAGTTATCTATTACCAAGGCCTTAAATATTGCCCATGAGGATGCCTCTCAAAGCAGTACCTTCAGGCCAGACCTTTCGCCTGAATGTTAAAGAGATAGGCCCAAATATCTACTAGGTATCTACATCTGTTTTACTCAAAAGCATTTGAAACACCTCTTTTTTCTAAAAGAAAGAATCTTTGTCTTTTAGAGATAGATGTTAAAATATTTATAGAAGAAATGGTATAATACTTGGAATTTGCTTCAAAATACTCCAGTGGAAAGAGGGGGAGGTATGGGTTTAGCTTCAACCAGATAGGCGAAGTGGTAGTTGTTGAAATTAAAGTTGAGTACATATGAAATTATTATACCATTTTTTTCTACTTTTGTGTATGCTTGACACTTTTTGTAAGAAATTTTTAAAGGTACCTCAAACTCAACGTGTTTATGAAAGTGAAGACATGGTTTCTCCCATACAAATAAAAACTTAATACTGGCTTTACAGGAGAAAAGGTATTTATTTCTCTTTCATGTAAAAAACTGGTTTATCACTCCACAGTGTCAGGGGACCGAGTTTCTTCTACCTTTTTTTTTTTTGGTGGTGCTCACAGCACGTGGAACTTCCCAGGCCAGAGATCAGAACTGCACCATAGCGGTGACCAGAGCCACAGCAGTGACAGAGACAGAGCCTTAACCTGCCGCACCAAAAGGGCCAAGCTCCTCCTACTGAATTGTTTCCCGACCCCTATGAGGTTCTCCTGGCCTCCATGGTCCCAGATGACTCCATATTATATCACAGTCCAACCAGCAAGAAAGAAGAAGGAAGGAAATATGTCATTCCTTTTAAGAGCGCAACCCATTCTCACTCAGACCCTACTGCATAGGACTTATTTATGTGAACATGCTGGCTGTAAGCAAGACTGGAAAATATATTGTCTTCCTGGGGAGCCATGTGCCAAACCAAAGATCTCTAATACTAAGAAAGACAAATTGAGGGGCAACTAAGAGTCTCTGTCCCATTCTGCCCTAGTCACCCAAATGTGCACCCTTCTTCCTACACATTTATTTCCACTCTGAGGCCAGAAACCACCAAAGTCCCATCCATTTCTGCATCCAGCTCGAAGTTCACAATCTCTGGTTAATTCTCAGTTCTGTTTTTAATGTTCACATATAATTCTTCATGGTCTGGTAGCCTATAAATTAAAAGAAATTTACCTGCCTCCAATCATCCTGTTATAAATTGTTGAGAAGGAATGGGACTGCCTATATATATAGTAATATATATGTATATGTAAAGCAATCTATTTGAAAAAGAGAAGAATGGGAAAGACACAGCAGTCTCGGGTTCACTGAAATTATCAAATCCTCCAGAGCAGTAATTGCAAAGACTCCATGCCCTGGGATTGGAGGAAACCCGTAGGTTATCCCATATGGCAGATGCTATTATTGCTGCCTGGGGGTGGATGGGGCGGGGCGTGGGGGGGGCATGAGGACCTCTCTCCAGAATCCTTGCCCTTTTCTCTCCATGACCCTAAATTTTGTCCTATAGGAGTTTTATCCTGTCCATTCTTCTCTATGGCCACATCTAAAGAAGGCTTTGGAGAACATGCTCTACTTGGGGCTGCTTAGTTCTCAAAAGGGACTTCTGTGAGGCTTGGGGGCTGTTGTGCAAGTAATCACACAGCCAGAGGTTTCCAGTTGATATTTTTTTAAGGCTGGAGGCTGATCTTTTATTGAAAAGGCATGGAAAAAGATTCTCCCCCAAAGTCTCCAGAAAGGAACACAGTCCTGCCAACATTTTGATTTCAGGCCAGTGGGACCCATTTCAGACTTCTGACCTCCGGAACTGTAAGATAATAAATGTGTGTTGTTTTAAGCCATTAGGTTTGAGGTAGAAACTCTAGGATACTAATACAGGAACCTTCCATTTGTTAACGTAGAGAAGCTGGGATATTATAGAACCCAAAAAGGAGGTAAGTTGAAGGTGTCAGGAAAGTCATGTCAGTGATAGCTCTGCTCCTGATTTTTTTTTTCCCCGTGTCTGCAGAAGTTCCTGAGCCAGGGATCGAACCCTCACCACAGCAGCAACCTGAGCTGCTACAGTGACTACACCGCCGGATCCTTAACCTGCCGCACCACAAAGGAACTCCTGCACCTGACTCTTTGAACACACTCCTGGGGCCACAGAGAGAAAAACACAATAAAGCCAGCAGTAATCACTCCCAACTAGGTATGCGGCCAGGCCCAGTCTGCAAACTCTTCACCAAATCTATCCTTTTCTTCCTTTCTTACATCCCCGACTTTTCCATTCCTGGCACAATTCTCTGACTTCTAATATCTGCCTCTGCCCCTCACCCTCAGTCTGGAGATGGAGAAGAATTTTCTTTGGCTCACTCAGCTCAGTTCTCCATATAACTCTAGCTTGGCGAGCTCCCTTGATTCCTGTGACATTTACAGCTTCAGGCAACAGCAGCCTGGCTGACCCTTCTGACTAAGGGAAACAGGGATTCGAGGAAGAGCAATGTTGTGATTGGGGGATCCTGTTACCAAACACTTAGCAGCACATAAATCTCAGATGTGAGCCATTAAATATCAAAAAAGCAAAGAAACAACCAGAAAAATCTAACCTCTAAAAACTGTAATAAGCTGCTCAAGTCTTATAAAATAAAAACAAGTGTTCTATCTGCACAGACTTCCTAAGAAGACTGACTACACTGTGAAGAATATAATCAGCACATCAAATTTAACATTATTAAATCATGAATTTGACTTACCCAGGGCAAATCTGCTAATTATATAAATATTAATTACTAATTAGACATTCAATTAATGCTTTGCTGATGCCTTCCTTGTATTTAAAATAACTGAGGGAAAATCTAGAGGAATCAAATCTCTTTAAAAATTATTCTGAAAAATGACTATTGTTGCAACATTTGTAGGTTAAAAAATGTGAGTAACTTATAAATTTAACAATAAAGCAATAGCTAAGTCAGTTTTGCACAGACATGAAATGTTATATGATCAAAGTTATCCCTAGGGAAAAAAATCTTAACATTGAGAAACTGCTTATTTTATATTAAGTGAAAAAAACAAGATGAAAAATGATACACAGTATTATTTCAACTTTGTGAAAATATGCATTGAGAAGTATTAGGATAAAGTCATACAATGGATAATATATATGCATTAAAGTGACAAAAATATTTATTGATACAGAAAAATATTTACATTATATCCTTGGGTGGAAAGGGGGCAGATATTATGACACCATTTTTTAAAACAAAATATAGGGAGTTGCCTTGTGATGCAGTGGTTTAAGGATCCAGCATTGTCACTGCAGTGACTCGGGTCACTGCTATGGCACGTGTTCAGTCCCTGGCCAGGGAACTTCTGCATGCATGGATGCAGCAAAAAATAAATAAAATTTTAAAATAAAAAATTGAAAAATTAAGCTGAGCTAACATTTAATCTCTGAATTGACACTGGTATCCTTATTCAACTCATACGTCAAATGGTTTTATGATTAAGGTATGACTAAAGAGATGTTTTCTGGGGCCAGATATGTCTATATTTGGGGAGCTTTCTTAAAGAGAACAATCTTATCCCTGGCCCAGGAATTCTATAATGCTGCAGAGTGGTCAAAAAAGAAAAAAAAAGGACGAGAATGAAAAGATTATGAATACAAAATGAGGTATGAAAGCAAACTGTTACTTAGAAGAAAAAAGAAACACCCAAATATCAATTTCATGTGATTTTCTCACAGGGAGAAAAAAAATGTATGGTGAGTTGATAATTTTATATACCTCATTACTTAGTGTATTCCTGCTGGTAGAGGCTTTCATTTTGACTAGACATTGATGAGAACCAAATATTTCACTTATAATTTTGCATGTCTCTTTAGATTAATTTTCTAAAGAATAGTATCTAATTCTATACATTTCAAATTTTGTTTCTCCTCCACTACCCACATAGTTCTAGAACCTAGCATGGTTGGACATGCCCAGATCATACCAAGACACCTGGTCTTGCATCTTCATATTACAGCAGTCTGTGGCACAGTGGGTTAAGGATCCAGCATTGCTGTGGCTGTGGCGCAGGCCACAACTTCAGTGTAGGTTCAGTCCCTGGCCTGGGAGCTTGTAGGTGCAGCCAAAAAAAAAAAAGAAAACACACAGCTGGGTGTGTGAGCCCAGTAGCAGTAAAAACACTACGTGGAAAGCATTCCTATAGCAGGATCACTAACAGTAACTTAGACATAAATATTTTCCATTAATACCAAATTAAATGTAACACCTCATTCAACTTCCACTTAGATCCAAAAAGATGCCCACTGTCAACCCCCATCCAACATAGGGGGTGGGGTGTATGACAGAGAGGAGAGGGGAGTGGAAAGGAATAATGGTCTCAACCTGTAGAAACGGCCCATGGAAGTGAGGAGCTTTGAATCATTGACCTCTTTCACTTCCTACATAAATCTCTCCTCCTTGTGGGCAATCCTGAAGAAAGAAGGGGATTTCCTCACCAACATAGAGGATTCTCACACAGGCTCTTAATACACCTCACCTCCAGTGTATTATGATACATGGCAGTTTATGAGAGCCCAGTTACACAGACTTACAGATTACATTCTCTAGCTTGAATCACAAAATGCTAACCATCACAAAATGCCCAAGTGTCTTAAAAACAATCCTAAGAAACCATGGTTAAGAGTTAAAACTAATAATGAAAGTGCAAGCAAAAGACAAGAAAATGGCAAAACCAACGCTTATTGATTTCTAATATGAATTTTTGTCTGACACAGAACAGATGAAAACAATGATGATGTAATCAGATTTGACAAGAGTAAGCCCCCAAATTTCAAGAGCACAATCTGAAATACAGATTAACATTCACTGATGATAATATGAGGCCATAATGATTAGCAAGATATTTTTAAAAATCTTATTTGTTTTGGGTGTTCCTGTTGTGGTTCAGCGGTAATGAACCCAACTGGGATCCATGAGGTCGCAGGTTTGATCCCTGGCCTTGCTCAGTGGGTTAAGGATCTGATGCTGCTGTGAGCTATGGTGTAGGTCGCAGATGCTGCTGGGATCCTGCATTACTGTGGCTGCAGTGTAGGCCAGCAGCTACAGCTTTGATTCCACCCCTAGCCTGAGAATTTCCATATGTCATGGGTGTGGCCCTAAAAAGACCAAAAAAAACTTTGTTTCATCCTCTAAAATTTTATATTTGTATGAATATAAGTTTATTATTTTATATAGATATAAACTTATTTTATATTGAAATTTATATAAAATTTTAATTTTACATAAATATGAATTTTATTTAATACCATGTGTTTATGGTATTAAAATGTTAATATAAAATGCCTCAATACATAATATTTACATTTACATATATTATGGCTGCATGTTTTAAAACACAAAACGCTATACTAATAAGGGTAATTTTAAACATTTGGGGACCATAGAGCTAAATGGTGGCCTGTAGTTAGAACTAAAATCATGTTCCTGCAGAGATTAAGGCATTGACTTAAATTTGGAGTAAGTCAGAATGATAGCTTGTGTTAAATATTTATAGACCTGGATTTGCCTTCCTCAACCATCAGGCTTTTTTGTCTGTGTGCTGTCATTCAATAGGTGGAATGTGTTAGACAACCTATGGGGTGTCGACCTAGTTCAAAGCAACCATCTTTCACTGACAATTCTCCATGCTTTCCTAACTCACAGAGAAGAATTTGTACGCCAAGTTGTTACTCTGTGACCCCAGCCCCTTAGACAAACTTGATTGGGCTAAGAGCAGACTTCCACTAAAACTGAGCTAATCAGTAGCTTTCTCCTCAGATTTTGTAACTGAAACTAAGACAGAGGACCATTTTCTTGAATGGTGGTTATTTGAACTCTGGAGCTGAGGTTGACATGGGTGCTTAGCCATGTGCATGGAAAAAGAGAGAAAGTTCTTCTATAGAGAGAAGTAGCAGATGTACAGAGAACCTTAGAATGCTAGAAGCAGGTGTACAAAGAGTCTTAGAACATTCTTTTCCCTTCCAATCTCTTCACTACTGTTCTTAAACATTTTGATTGCTTATATTGCTGGAGTGAGGTGATTGTGGGGAGGGGCCATAGCCAGAGTATGCGGCAGCCTCTAGAAGATGGAGAAGGCAGGAAAACAGATCCCTGTCTAGAGCCTCCAGGGATGCAGCCTTGCCAACACCTTGATTTTAGCCCAGTGAGATCCATTTTAGATTTCTGATCTCCAAAACTGTAAGATGACAACGTTGTGTTGCTTCAAGTCATTAAATTTATGGTAATTTGTTACGGCGGCAATAGGCAACTAATGTAGGTAGGCTAGAAGGAAATTCCTCTGTGATATTTAACATTCTATTTCCAAATTTCTCCCAAGGCACCTTGGACTTTCAATCCTATTTAGACTTAACAATAGAATTTCAGAACTGAAGGGACCCTCCATGGAGGACTAGAGACAAAGGACTTATCTAAGGTTATGTGGCCAGTCAGTTGTAAAGCCAGGACAAGAACTCAAGTCTCCCATTTTTCATCTATGTACATTAACAACTGTAAGATGTCTAAGAAAGAGGCTTATGTAGAAGGTACCCAATAAGTGGTAGAATTTGTCATTATTGTCATTATTAACATGCATCTGCCTTTGTAATCTACTACAGTATTTCATTTTGGGGCCAAGTAAGGAGGTATCCTGGAACAACATTTTAAAACTATCAAAAAGTTTGGGGGAGCGGGAGGTACAAACCACTAGGTATAAAGACAGGCTCAAGGGTGTATTGCACAACATGGGGAATATAGCCAATATTTTGTAATAACTATAAATGAAAACTAACCCTTAAAAATTGTATAAAAGTGAAAACTTATTTTAAAAATAAATAAAATAATCAAAAAGCTAACCAGGAAGAGAGTGAGGAATTACTTGGCCAAGAAGCAAAAGGGGATAGGGTCTATACATTGAGAGTGCTTTTGCCCTGGGGTGGGGCGCACATTTTCAGATTCTACAGAGATGACTGAAGGGTTGAGCCCCACTTTTTTCGTCTTTTATCTTTTTAGGGCCGCACCCGGAGCATATGGAGGTTCCAGGTTAGGAGTCGAATCAGAGCTGTAGCTGCCAACCTACACCACAGCCACAGGAACGTTGGATCTGAGCCACGTCTGCAACCTACACTACAGCTCATGGCAATACTGGATCCTTAACCCACTGAGCAAGGCCAGGGATCGACACCACATCCTCATGAATCCTAGTTGGGTTTGTTAACCACTGAGCCATGATGGGAACTCTGAGCCCCACTTTTGACATCTAGGGAACAAAATATCTAGGACCTATCAAAAGTGGTGATTCTGGTAAACCATGTTTTAGTCCTCAGAAGGACAATACCTGGGAGGTAAGGACAAACCAAACTAAAGTAGTCTCCCCAAGGTTCCCAATCATCTGGGTTAGGGTGATCCTGTTTGTTGGTACCCCAAGGTGCCTGCCTGAAGAAAATAAAATCCTCTATGAAAAAAAATTATCATAGGTCTCACATTATTTTTTCAGGTGTTCAGTAATAATGTTCAGCTTACAAAGACAAGTAACAAGGCAACACAAGTAAGAAATAGCATAAACAATAGCACAATAAACAATTAGAACTAAAAACCAATAACTGATGCAATGAGAGTCTAGATTTTGAAATTATCAGAGACCAAGATTGTACACCAATGATGCCCACTATATTCAAAAAAATAAAAGCTAAGATTGACAGTTTTGGGAAAAAAGTTGATGCCATAAAGATGAATCTAATAGGAGTTCCCATCGTGGCTCAGTGGAAATGAATCTGACTAGCATCCATGAGGACACAAGTCCGACCCCTGGCCTCACCCAGTGACTTAAGGATCCGACATTTCTGTGAGCTGTGGTGTAGGTTGCAGATGTGGCTCAGATCTGGCATTGCCGTGGCTGTGGTGTAGGCCTGCAGCTACAGTTCTGATTAGACCCCTGGCCTGGGAACCTCTATATGCCCTAAAAAACAAAAGACAAAAAAAAAAAAAAAAGAACCTAACAGATATTTTAAAGAATCAAATAGAAATTCTAGAATCTAAAATTTAAAAAAAATTAAAATTAAGCTCAGCTTAATAGATAAGCTTAACATTATAGCAGAGAGAATTAGTAATCCAGAAAATACATCAGAAAAAAAAGCTATTCAAAATAGAGCATTGTGAGATAAAAGCATAGAAAAGAAAAGAGAGAAAAGAGAAATAGTGGGAGTTATGGCTCAGCGGGTTAAGAACCTGTCTAGTATCCATGAGGATGTGGGTTTGATCCCCAGACTCGCTCAGTGGGTTAAGAGCCCGCATTGGCATGAGCTGCGGTGTAGGCCAGCAGCTGTAGCTCTGATTCAACCCCTAGCATGGGAACTTCCACATGCTGCAGGTACCGCCCTAAAAAGCAAAAAAAAAAAAAAAAAAAAAAAAAAAAAAAAAAAAAAAAAAAAAAAAAAAAAAAAAAAAAAAAAAAAAAAAAAAAAAAAAAAAAAAAAAAAAAGAGAGAGACAGAGAGACATAGTAGATAGAAAAGATCTAACATACATTAAACTGGCATTACAGGAGAGAAAAAGGAGTGGGGCAGAAGCAATATTGGAAGATGTAATGTCTCAGAAATTTCCAGAATTCATGAAAGGTATCAATCAATATATTTAATTCCAATGAATTCCAAGCATCATTTAAAGCAAACAAACAAGCAAAACACTCCAAATATAGATAGTAAAAGAGCACAAAACCAAAGCCAAGAGAAAAAAATCTTAAAGAGTATCCAGGTGGGGGAAAAACCCAATGACCTTCAAAAATACAGCCAGACACTTAACAAATGATTTTTCACAGGTGGTAATAGAAGTCAAACTCTTAGAACAGGATTTTTTTTGTCTTTTTTTTTTTCAGGGTCGCACCCACAGCATATGGAGGTGTCCAGGCTAGGGGTCTAATCAGAGCTGTTGCTGCTGGCCTACGCCAGAGCCACAGCAATGCCAGATCTGAGCAGTGTCTGCAGCCTACACCACAGCTCATGGCAACGTCAGATCATTAACCCACTAAACAATGCCAGGGATCGAACCTGCATCCTCATGGTTCCCAGTCGGATTTGTTTCCCCTGTGCCACAACGGGAACTCCCTTTTTTTGCTTTCTAGGGCTGCACCCGCAGTATATGGAGGTTCCCAGGTCAGGGGCTGAATCAGAGCTACAGCTGCCAGCCTACGCCACAGCCACAGCATCGCAGGATCTGAGCCGCATTTGCGACCTACACCACAGCTCATGGTAACGCTGGATCCTTAACCCACTGACAGAGGCCAGGGATCGAACCTGCAACCTCATGGTTCCTAGTCAGATTCATTCACACTGTGCCACAACGGGAACTCCCTAGAATGATTTTTAAGTGTGCTGAAAGAACATAAACCGCTTTCATCATCTTGTCTCCTGACTCGTGCCTTGCTCTTTCACTTATAAGGACTCACCAAGAAATCCAGGATAATCTCCCTTTCACAAGATCCTTAACTTAATCACACCTGCAAAGTCTGTTTTGGAATGTAAGGTAACATATTCACAGATTCCAGGGATTGAGATGTGGACGTCTATCATGGGCCATTACTGTGCCTACCACATTACTAATCTAAAAAATGCTCTTACCTTTATCAGGAGTGGCTTTCTCCTGTAAAGTTCTATCCAAAAAAGGAAGTAAATGTTGCCAAGAAGCAGAAGAGGATAGGCATTTTTCATACAACTGCATTTAAAGCACTATTAACTTTCAACCTTGGTGAGGTAAATATTACTACTCCAAGTTTAAAGATTCTGAGATTGAACATGAGAGAGTTTAGGTAACTTGACTGAGGTCATCTAGTCAGTAAAGTGTCTGACTGGAAATTTGTATCCAGATCACCAGGCTGGTCTTGATGACTCCAACCAAGCTTTTCCCATCATGCCAAGTACAGATATCACTTGGCTTATCATGATTTCTAGGCAGTATGTATCTTATGAAACACAGTCTAACTTGGTGGATTTTAAAAAGTGTGAAAAGAAATAAAGACTGGGAGGTTTCAAACTGGAAAGACAACTTTGGATAAAGTCCGGTAGTCCCCACTTACCTGAGGGAATATGTTCCAAGATCCTTAGTGGATGCCTGAACTTGTGGATAGTACGGAACGCTACATATACTGTTTTTTTTCCTGTATTAACAGGTACGGTGTTAAGAGGTGCTAGACAAAAAGATGATTCACTTTCAGGGCTGGTTGGAATGGGATGGCTGGAGATTTCAAGCCACTACTCAGTAAGGTAGCAACTTAAAACTTAGGAATTATGTATTTCTGGAATTTTCCATGTAACATTTTGGGACTGCAGCTGACCCCAGGTAACTGAAACCTGCTTTAAAGGGCGGACTACTACATTGGTAGCAAAAGCTTTCCTTATTAACCCGAGACTCCCGATAGACTATTTAGCTTCTTTAGGCCCCAGTTCCCTCTCTCATCTGTAAAATTAGACGTTTGGGCCTAATGACACCTTTTCCAGTTCCCTCTGTGACATTCTCTGATTCTAAGAGGCCTCTTGCCTCAATATACCTCCACCTTATTGGGAGGGGGCGAACCCCAGGAGGACTGCATTCAGTTACTCCAGAGAAAACCAATTGCAGATCAAAGGAGGAAAAAATGAAAGGCAATGAAGAGGAGAAGAAGACATTAAAGAAGATGAGGGAGATACCAATGGAAAGATAAACAGCATGCAGATGACCTAAGTAGCATGCAAATAACTCAAGATAACCATCAATGGTACCTAGTTTTTACCAAGCAACCCTATCTCGGCAGCCCTCTGAAGATACAGGGGTAAGACACTGTTCTCTTTCCAAGGCGCTCCCGGAAAGCAGGGTTACACTTTCTATCTCATCTTGGACATAAAAGTTCCACCTCTCTAAAAACCCTGGCTGTGAGAAATATAAGAAAAACTGAGAAATGCAAATAGTACAAAACGTTCGAGAGTGCCAGAGCTACGAGAAAAGTCTCTGGCAACAACTGGGACCGACCCCCTGCCCCGCCCCCCGGGCCTAACCCAGACACACAAAAGAAACCGCCGGGGCCCTCTGAGCCGCAGTTTCTGCTCTCGGCCGGCTGAGCCGGCAGCGGCTGAGGAGCCCGGCGCCCCCGGCCGCCCCCGCCTCGGCCCTCGGGCCTCGGAAGTGACGCAGCGCGCCCCGCCCCCGCCGCTAGATCCGCTGCTGCTGCCGCGGCGGGCGGACCTGCAGGAGGCGGCAGCGGCGGCCGAGGCCGAGGGAAGATGGCGGACGGTGTGGACCACATAGACATTTACGCGGATGTGGGCGAAGAGTTCAACCAGGTACGTGAGGGCCCGGGCCCACGCCGCCGAATTGGGCGGCGCTGCGGCCGGGAAGCGGATCCGGGACCCGCCGCGGGCCGCGAGCCGGCGTGGCTGCAGACCGTGCGCCCTTGGCGCCTGTGGGCCGCACCGTCCGACCCCGGCGCGGCTCTCCCCTCGCCCGTCGTTCTACCGCGTTGTTTCTCGGGCCGCAGGCGCGGCGACCTGCCACGGGGCTCCGAGCGCGGACGCGGGCCGCCGTGCAGCAGCCGCCTGCCCCTCCCTCGCCTCCGCCTCGCTCTCCATTGTTGGCGGCGGCCGGCGGGCGCTTCCCGCCGCGCTAGGCCCGGGCGGCAGGGCGGCGTGTGCGCGGCGGGGAGAACGGGCGGCCCCTGCGCCCCCTCCCCCGCCGCCGGGCAAGAGGAAGCCCGGCGGGGCGCGCGGGCCGCCGCCTCGCCCCCAGCCCTGCCGCTCGGGCTCCGATTCCTCCGGTCACTCCATTTTGTCAGCCTTTCGGTGCACGGTCGCCTCATGGAAGGCCGCGTTCACGGCCCTTTGTATCCCGCGCGCCCCGCTTCCTGGGCTCTACCGTTCGCGTTTGCGACAGGTTTCGGCGTGGCGCCTTCCTCCTCCTCCCCTCGCTCTTTGGGAAAGTGGCTAGGGTGCAGGCTCGTTTGCAACAAGTCCTTTGACTTCGGGATCGTTGTGTGAAAGTCGGTGGCGCTGGCCCTGCATCGGTGGTCGAGGGCTTAGGTGCCATTGTGGCCTAGCCTTTCTTGGCCTTTGTGATGAAAATACTAGTTAAGATAGGTGGCTTGTGCCAAAAGGAAGAGTTGGAAGCGCGATGGCTGGATGGAATAAAAAAGATGGTAGCTCACCAAAAGATCAGAGTTGTGATTAAAGAATTTCACCCGCAATTCATATTGGTATAGTTTTAAAATAAAGGGTTGTAGCTATGACCCGATTTCCAGAAGCAAAATGTTTATTGTCCTCCGAGGAGTTAAGAGAGGCTAGAGAAAGAATGCAAGGTTTTTCTTGTATCTCAGGCGGCAGTTGCCTAGGACTGGCCGCGGGAGCTGTAATGTCTGATGTTGAGCATCCTTGCAAAAGGTTGTTACTAGAGGAGTGACGTTTAAGCTGTAAACCTATGTTCACATCTTTACTGCATTTCATGTAGCAACACATTAAAAAAAATTAAATTGTGCCTGACTGCAGTGCACCTAAAGGCTTTATTTTTTATATTTTCCAAGTCCGTATGAGAAGCTTAGTAAAATTCTACTGGTTAATGTGTTTTTGTGGGCTTTTTTTCCCTCTCCATTGAGAATCTTATTTGTGACGCAAGATTTTTTTTTTTTTTTAATACAGAAAGCTAGAAATCCGTGCGGTTCTTTTTTTGGAAGGGTGATTGTGTCCCTGTTTCAAATATTAGAAAAAATTTCAATTAGCTTTAAATGTTTCCTACTCCGTTAAAGACAGTATATTTAAATGTAAACCGTTGTAATCAAACGTTAAGTTTTAAAATCTTTCTTCTTTTTATTGTGCTTATATTTTGGGTATGTGATGCCTGAGATGTGTCAGTGACATTTTAGAAAATTACCTTGAGTGCTACATGGTCAGATTCTAATGCTTTTTTAAGGTCTGTAGACAAAGACCTCTAGGAAATATCTTTTCCTTTTATTTATCGAATGAGTATAACATTCCATCGAAAAGAGGTCCATATCTGCAAGTAAAGGAACAACTAAGTGTTTAAGACAGTCTTCGTTAGCTTTCTTACAAGAAAATTTACTGTCTTTCTACCCACATTAAAGGAGAAATTGGGCTGCAGTTTTAGAAGTTCAGCTTTCTTCAGAACCTTTCAATGAAACAGTTTTTAGGCTTTTGCATACTTAATTTGGGATGGGCATTTCTCTAATTTGCATAGCTGGATGGCGTGATACATTCTTATCCCTGTGCAGTAACTAGTGCTGACTGAGCAGGAGGTAAGAAGAGATTAAAATTTTGTGGCACTGATGAGGAACTGCTTTATAGGGTTCTTGTAAAAATGTAACTTTTTGTTGACTTGTACCTATAGCATTATGTTTCTCACATAGTTGTATGATTTTACCAATAAAATCGATGTACTTTAGAACAGGTTAATGAAATTAAATAGAGGCTTTGTTGTTTACTGCTTGCTGTGGTAGTATCTGGTTAAAATATGGCCACAAAAGGATAGTTGGTGGTTTTCAAGGTTTGGCCTTCATTTTTAAAAAGGTAGGTATCACTGAAATATTTTTCTGAAATTTTGTCAGAATTAGAGGCAATTACAAAATGACTGTTGATTGATTTCATTCACTTTCTAATTAGCTGGCGACCTTCTACTGATTGCTCTAGTAAAGTTACTCTTATTTTGTTGTAGTCGAGTAAATGTTTTGCTAAATATGAGTCATGGCTTATTTTGACTTTTAAACTACTGTAAACATTTAAAAAGACCCTTTAATTGAACTGTATTTTAAATTCTTTGTAGTTATGTATTTTCCATTTTCTTCTATTTTAAATGGTCATACTTTTATGATCCTCTTTTCCATGTGTGTATTTTGGTAAAGCACATTATAAACCTATTGCAAAAAGTGTAAGACATTACATTTTTTGTCTTAGAAGAAACTTTAATTTGGGGATGGTGTGAGAATAAATTAGTGAAACTAGTGTAGTTCCTTTCTTCACCGGATGAATTAAGAATGGAAAATGAAGTTGCAGGAGAGAAGGCACGAGGGACTTGGCTATTCTTTATAGATGCTCTTTAGTTCTTTACATGGAAGGTCTTTGGATGTAACCAAATTGAGAACAGTTGCTCCAGTGGAAGAAGGATTTGAAGTACTTCCAAACCTCTACGTTACTTGAATTCGCTTCGAACTGTTATTTGTACTCAGCTACTCGCCTTATATTTAATATTATAGAATTTTATTTTCACCAAAATAAGATACAAAAAATTTAAACCAGCTTGTTCTGTATACATTTCTTGAGTATTTGTTATACGCCCATCAGGAGGGATACAAAGTTTATGTAGTCTCTCCTTGGATTATACTGTAGTGGGGTTGAGAGACACCTACCTAATTATAGCACCCTGACAGGTGATGTATTATAAAAACCACTCCTTTATGTATATCTTTATCTGTAGAATGTTTGTTGGCAGAGGAGAGGAAAGTTGAATTCTCTGAACATCAGGAAAGATTATACTGGGTGCATTGACATAGTGTGTATTTCGCTTGTTTGGAGAGCCAAAGGTCTTAATGTAGAATTTAGTTATTAATGTATTTGGTGGTAAGTCACTGATAGCCATGCTCACTTAGTAATCTGAACGTGCAACTTTAAAATGAAAATGTATATGTGTAGTGGAAAAAATTTATTTGGAAGTTATGGACTTAGACATCCTTGTAAGTCAACTTGCCTTTATTTCGTGAGTCATTATACTTTATATTTATTCTGTTTCTATTTCTAGCCAATGTCTGGCTCATTTGAAAAATTAGTTTATTTGACAAATATCAGTGGAATCTTAGTTCTAATAAATTTATGTCGAATAGAGAACCCTCTAAGATAAGGCTTGTAAGGTGGAAATTGAGGTAGGTAGAAGTTCAGAAACTTGGGTAGAAATGTTTAGGGGAGCTAGATCTGAGTAGTTCATTCAGTTGTCCACTTTGTGGTTTTATGTGGCATATTTTTAGTACCAAGTTGGCTTCCTTAACATTACTTGTACTTTTTTTAGTACCAAGTAATTTTAATATCTGCTTGGAACATAGACAAAGTCAGAAAGTGAAATATTTTCTAAAAAGATAAATGCATATTAGAGGAACTACTATCGGATTTTGCACGCTAGTATATTTCTCTTCCATGGTATAGAATACAGTTTTTTTTTTTGTTTTTTGGGGTTTTTTTTTTTTTTTTGCTTTTTTAGGCCTGCACCCATGGCATATTGAGGTTCCCAGGCTGAGGGTCGAATAGGAGCTGTAACTGCCGGCTTAGGCCACAGCCACAGCAACGCAGGATCCGAGCCGCGCCTGCAACCTACCCCATAGCTCACAGCAACACTGGATTGTTAACCCACTGAGCAAGGCCAGGGATCGAACCCCCAACCTCATGATTCCTAGTCAGATTCGTTAACCGCTACATGGCAGGAACTCCTAGAATACATGTAACCTATCCCCTGCTTTTATTTCTCTAAATGGAAATGACAGTTGCACTTCTTTCCTTTTTTCTTATCCTTTTTTTTTTAATAACAAAGAGAGGAGCTTTGAAACAAGCAGTCTTGGTTGGGCCATTACTAGGTAGTATTATACAAAGCAGTGCTGGCTGGGTCCGTCAGGGAGAATGGTGTTAATAATCAGCTATACCACTCAGTCATTCCAATAATGGTATACAGTATATCTGTAAATTAAAATTTTTCTGGAGGTGATTCGGGGAAATATGTCTAAAATAACTCTTTGGAGGGACAGGGTCGTAATAATGGAAAGATGTTGAGAAACATTGCTTTTAAAAAGAAGCTAATTGAATTTTGGTTATTTTACTCTCCATCTTAAGTGTTTTCTCTGACTTGGCAACAGCTCCTTATGTATCTTAACATAATCTTGAAGTATAAAAATCTTGAAAGGAGGAGTTACCGTTGTGGCGCAGCGGAAAAGAATCTGACTAGGAACCATGAGGTTGTGGGTTTTATCCCTGGCCTTGCTCAGTGGATTAAGAATCCGGTGTTGCCGTGAGCTGTGGTGTAGGTCACATATGGGGCTCAGATCCCGCGTTGCTGTGGCTGCGACTTAGGCTGGCAGCTGTAGCTCAGATTCAACCCCTAGTCTGGGAACATCCATATGCCGCAAATGTGGCCCTAAAAAGCAAAAAAAAATAAAAAATAAAAAATAAAAATATTGAAAGGATACTTTGCCTCTAAAATAGTTATAGTGATTACAGTGCAGGGAATGAAAAAATAACTTTGTCAGTTTTTTTCTTTAAAAAACCCCAGGAGCTATTGCCTACTTGAAGTCGTGCAGCTCTGTTGGTGATTGGCTGCTATGAAAAGTAGACAGTTACAATTGGGCAGTATTTGGTATCCAAAATAAATAGAAGGGTAATTTTTTTTTTTTTTCAAATGCCATTAAAATTTTCTAGGAGTTCCCGTCTTGGCTCAGTGGTTAATGAACCTGACTAGCATCCATGAGGACGCAGGTTCTGTCCCTGGCCTCACTCGGTGGGTTAAGGATCCAGAGTTGCCATGAGCCGTGGTGTAGTTTGCAGATGCGGCTCAGATCTGGTGTTGCTGTGGCTGTGTGGTAGGTAGAAGACTCGGCTCGGATCCTGTGTTGCTGTGCCTCTGGCACAGGCCAATGGCTACAGCTTCTATTCGACCCTTAGCCCGGGAACCTCCATGTGCCACGGGTGCGGCCCTAAAAAAAAGACAAAAAAATAAATTTCCTAAAGGTAATAATCGAAAAAAGACTGCATAGTAGAACTTGACACTGTTGACCATTTCTCTTTGACAAAGTTTGTTCGGTAGACTTTCATAGCTCACTTTCTTTATATATAACCTGTTATACGCATTTTACGTGTTTTTCCCCTTTCAGAGTGGAAACAGAAAGTAGAATGTGCTCTGTGTATACATGTTTTTTTTTAATCTGGAGGATGGATATGATATGCGAAAACTGAAAAAGAAGATTATTGATCATACAGAAGTGTATGTGTTTTGAGTTGCATTTTCGTAATGGCGGCAAATGTATTCAGATTCATTAATATTTTTCCACCAAGTCCAAATGCTTATCACTGGGGCTAGAAGTACAGGCTGTGGCCTTGAAACAGAGCTAAGCTAAATAGTCCACATGGAGATCAAACCCCCAAGACCATGGTCTCAATTAGCATCATACTTCAACCAACTGGAAGCAATCCAACTACCAGACAAAAAGGCTGATCCTAAATATTTGTAGATCAATATTGTAAATCAGTATGGAAAATTGGTGACAACATAGGAATTCATGGACGGACAAAAATAGTAAGTGATTGTGAGTCGCCAGGTTAGTGTAGCTGCAATTATGTTTATAAGTTATTGTCTACTTAAGTAAACATTTTTGTAGATTTCCAACTAATGAACAATCAAATAACATGTTACTTATTTCATGAAAGTGTAAATCTAAATACTTTTAATTCAGTGCTGCTATTAATAACCCTTGCATTTTCTTTTACTCTCCCTCAGACCGTATATTGTGATCACAGTTTCTGCTGAGGAGGATGGAAACACAAGTCGTTTTGAATAATAGTAATAATAATTCTACTTAGGAGTTCTCATTGTGGCTCAGTGGTAATGAACGTAACTAATGTCTCTGAGGATTGGGTTCAATCCCTGGCCTTGCTTAGCGGGTTAAGGATCTGGCATTGCCATGAGCTGTGGCGTAGGTCAAAGACGTGGCTCGGATCCCACATTGCTGTGACTGTGGTGTAGGCTGGCAGCTACATCTTCGATTCGACCCCTAGCCTGGGAACCTCCATATGCCACAAGTGCGGCCCAAAAAAGCCAAAAAAAAAAAAAATCTGCTTAATGTACAGAACTGGATTGCAAAAGAGATTAAAGTGCCTATTATTCCTTTTTGGAAGCTTTTTAGTATCTTAAGCGTGTGTAACCACTGCTGCAGCCATGCCATCTACACTGAAACTTTGTAACAAAACTCATCCTCCTTTTTTCTAATTTTTATTGTCATTGCAATTCGATCACATTACTTTGTTTAAAAAAACCTCAGTTCTGAAAGCTTATTTTGGTCCTGTACAAAATAAAATTATGGCATTATTCATTGATCTGTAGTCTTAGTTTCTGCCCATTGTTCTCTGACTTACTTGGAGATCTTGTCCCTTATTAAAAAAGTTACAGTCATTCAGCCTAATAACGATATTGTTATGTAGAGATTCTGTTTCATAATTACTAAATTAGATAAGTCCTTTATGCAGAAGATTACCTAAAGATGACTTTACAGAATTTCAGGTCCCTTTGCTTGTGTGTATAAGTGGTATTTCCCCTTCTAGGTTTTTTTCTTTTTCTCTCTTTTTTTTAATCTTACTTTGGTTCCTTTCTGAATAAAAATAGCCATGCTCCCTTGGGGCCTATAAAAACAATATTTTGATGATCCATACACAGTCATTTTAAATGCCTTCTCTGTTGGAGTTCCCATTGTGACACGGCGGAAACAAATCCAAGTAGGAACCATGACTCAGTGGGTTGAGGATCTGGTGTTTCCTTGAGCTGTGGTGTAGGTCGCACATGCGGCTTAGAGCCTGCGTTGCTGTGGCTGTGGTATAGGCCGGCAGCTGTAGCTCCGTATTCGACCCCTAGCCTGGGAACCTCCATATACCATGGGTGCAGCCCTGAAAGGCTTAAAAAAAAAAAAAAATGCCTTCTCTGTCATTCTTTATCTCCTTGTGTGCCATTTGTATTCATCCTTAGTGAATTGTATTAATGGAGAGTGTGTGAGTTATGTCTGAACTCTTTTGAGTTTGTTGTTTTTTAAGTGTAGTTAGTTGCTTCTCTTTCCTGTTTTCTCAAATATTCTACCTCATAGGAATAAAATAATTCACATTGATCTAGGTACTGAGTGATGGAAGAGGGGCAAAAGTAGTGCTTTTCCTCTGATACTGGCCAGTCAAGCCTGTGTCCCAGTAAGGGTTACCGAAGGCAATTTAAATTGTGTTCAGGAGTTCCCGTCGTGGCTCAGTGGTTAACGAATCCGACACTAGGAACCATGACATTGTGGGTTCGATCCCTGGCCCCTCTCAGTGTGTTAAGGATCCAGCATTGCTGTGTGGTGAGCTGTCGTGTAGGTCGCAGATGCGGCTCTGATCCAGAGTTGCTGTGGCTGTGGTGTAGGCCGGCGGCTACAGCTCCTAGACACTTAACCTGGGAACCTCCATATGCCGCGGGTGCAGCCATAAAAAAGGAAAAAATAAGTAAATTGTGTTCTGTATTGTGCCAATACCTGCATTTCATTTTTCTTGTGCTTATTTACAAATTGAACCCTCCTTTTCCATTTTCCTCCTGTTCACGTATTTGTTGCTTTTTCATTTTTCTTTTGAGTCATTCAGCCATGTAAGTGGCATCTACTAGCATCACTTTAATTCTGATGATGCTCAATGGCAAACCTTTAGTATTAGATCCTTGGTCATATCCCTTTTCTTTAGACTACATGGATATATCTTGCTAATTATTTAAGAAGTCAAGTAAGCGTTAATTCTTTCCTGACTAAGAATAATAAAACAATTAATAGATACTAATTTGAATGGTTTAACCTGTACTTTATTTATTGTTTCTCATTCCCTTGTTCATTTGTTGTGACATTTGGGATCATTTACATACCCCCATACGAGACTTGTCCCTTTCCTATGGCTCTGCTCACTATGCTTTTTCTAAAACTAATAGCTTTCACAGAGATGGGACGCAAAAATCCTTAATACCGTAGAAAATAATAGTTGTATTTTTCTGCAGTTAAATATTCCAAGATTTGTAATGTCAAAAAAAAAATCTTAAGCCCATCTGTTTGTCTGTGTTGTTACTTTCAGAGTATTTTACTTCCATGGAAAGTCTTATATTACTTTCTTTACATGTCCCAGAGGAACATTATTTCCTGTATTATAATAAGTATCAGTGGGGAAATAGGGTTTACTGTATAGAAATTTACTTTATAGGCACTGTTCACGAAGAATACATCTATGGCATAAAGTAAGAGAAGATTTTACCGAGATCTTTGACCTTTTTCCGTCTTCTACCAAGTTTTAAAAACAAAACAGTTGAAGGGATTTACATTCAAATTTCTTTAGTAGTAGTCTGACTGTTGTATAATCTAGAGCATTATTTCTGTATCTCAGGAAGCTGAATATGGTGGGCATGATCAGATAGATTTGTATGATGATGTCATCTCTCCATCTGCAAATAATGGAGATGCCCCAGAAGATCGAGATTACATGGATACTCTACCACCAACTGTTGGTGATGATGTCGGTAAAGGAGCAGCACCAAATGTTGTCTATACGTATACTGGAAAGAGAATTGCTTTGTATATTGGAAATCTAACATGGGTAAGTAACCTAACATATGAATTGAAATAATTGGTGATTGATTTTGAACTGTTCAGTAGTTAATGTTTTTCTCTTTTTATAAAGCAAGAATTTGAAGGTACTAGGTTGGTTCTATATGCTTGCTTATGCAAAGAGGAGGGAAATACAATTAGCTTCAAAACATCCATAACTTCCAAATCTCTTTCTGAATTTTGTAGTCCTTCAACTTGCTTTGGTAAAGATTCCAGTTAAATATACTGTTCAGTTATTTTGTATTCAAATGAATTATGTTTACTTTATCACTCCTACACTTCAGTTTTACAAAGAAAAATGCTCACATAAAGTCTCAAAGCAGGATTCAGAAGAATAGAAGGAGGGAGTTCCCCTGGAGGCTTAGCAGATTAAGGGTCTGGTGTTGTCAGTGCTGTGGCTCCCATCACTGCTGTATTGTAGGTTCCAATCCTGGCCCAGGAACTGCCACATGCAGCAGGCAGGCAAGGCTAAAGGAAGGAAGAAGTGGGAGGGAGAAAGGGAGGAGAGAAAGAGATACAACTCTTGGTTTTAAGGGTTTTCATTATCTAATCCATGTTATAGACATGGTGATTTTCACTTTCATTCTTGAATTTGAAGTTTTAATTTATGGAAATGCTGCTATATGCCTTGTATTTTAATTTGGGGTGTTTATGAGACTGTAGAATTATTGGTTAGGCATTTCATTAGCTGGATGTTCATTATTATATGTTATTAGCATTAAATCTTAAATATTTACTAATATTTAAGAATTTTTGCATCTCTACTTAGAAATATTTATTACACATACTTGTAAGTTTAAAAATTGTCTTGAAATAGAAACTTGGTACCCTTCCACTTCCTTAATAGCATTTTATTTATTTTTAAATTTTATTTTTGAACCATGCTGTGATGCCTGCCAGGGGTCGAACCTGAGCCGCAGCATTGACAAAGCCACAGAAGTGACAATGCCAGATCCTTAATCTGCTGCACCACAAGGGCACTCCTGCATTTTATTTTTAAATGTTTAAATAAATAAAAACACTAATTGACCAATGTCAGTTTGAGTCAGTAGCAATGTAGTTATGAAGAGAGTGATTGCTAAGTAAGATTTCGAATCTTAGCACCTGCATATGTTAGTTTTATAACCTTGTACAAGCTCTTTAACCTCTATTGCATCATGTATAAAATGGGAATGATATGGGGCTTTTATTTTTTTTTTTAAGAATTAAACATTTGAGGGAGTTCCCTTCGTGGCTCAGTGGTTAACAAATCCGACTAAGAACCATGAGGTTGCGGGTTCGATCCCTGGCCTTGCTCAGTGGGTTAAGGATCCAGCATTGCCGTGAGCTGTGGTGTAGGTTGCAGACGTGGCTTGGATCCCGCGTGGCTGTGGCTGTGGCTGTGGCTGTGGCGAAGGCCAGCAGCTACAGCTCCTGTTAGACCCCTAGCCTGGGAACCTCCATATGCCGTGGGTGCGGCTACAGATAAAGGCAAAAAGACAAAAAAAAAAAAAAAAAAAAGAAACATTTGATAAAGTACATGGTAGGCACTCAATACATTTTAGTTTTTTTTTTTCTTTTCATCTTACATTGAAACATGAGATGGAGTTTACTTCCCAAAATAATTTCCTTTAAGGAAAGGAGCTGACAAGTTAGATTGGTTTTACTGAAAATTCAGTCTTAGCAGTTGAAAGCTGGAAGAGAACAAAAACTAGAGTTAAAAAAAATCCATATTTTCACTAAGGGTGTGTACCTTCTAAGTTCCAAAACTCTTATCAAGGGACAAAATTATGTCTTCAAGGTGCTTTTGTGCTGCTTAAACATTGGAGACTGACTGGCAGTAATTATACTTCATTTGTGCTGAGCATTAATTTTCTTTTGTTTATCCTGAGTTTCTCCTTAAAAACTAAACTGAAACAATAAAAATTTTGGATATGTTTTGATGGTTTAATGAGGGGGAAATGTCTTGCAGTGGACAACAGATGAAGACTTAACTGAAGCAGTTCATTCTTTGGGAGTAAATGATATTTTGGAGATAAAATTTTTTGAAAATCGGGCAAATGGCCAGTCAAAGGGGTAAGAATTTTGTTTTATTTGTTTTATTTTTTTCTTCATGTAAGTTAGTAGTTAATGATTACAATTTGGAAGTAACTTTCTTTAAAGTTAAGGCTAACTACATGTGTGGAATGTTTTATTATCTACATTAGCAGGAAGTTCTTGCACAGAGATTCACCCTCATTTCATGAATCCTGTGATCTAGCTCACTAAAACTAGTGGAGCTGGGAATGTGAACAGATTAGGTCTCTCTCTGTTTTCCCGAGTTTTTTCTCCATCTGGTTGAAATGATTATTGAAATGACAGTTACTATCCCTGTGATTAAGGGATGGGGGAAGATGGGCAACTGGAGAGTGATGTGGGTTTTTGCCTTATTTTTTTAAAACTGTTAAACAAACAAGATAGGATCATTGTAAAATACAGATGTCCAAAAGTAAGAAAATTTTTATTTTCTTTTTTAAATCCATAATCTTACCATCCACGTGGTCAATACTCTTGACATTTTAGTGAATATACTTTCGGGCTTTTTCTTTGTGCTTATATTTTTATTGCCCAAAAAAACCCCAGTAGGATTACAATTCACATATTTTATAATGTGTTTTGATACACAGAGTAAAACAAATATTTAACAATAAATGTCTCCTCTATTGTTCTTTCCATCATATCTTGTATGCTACTGTAATTTATTTTACCATTCTTATTTTTGGTTATTTTGGTTTCCAGTTTTTGCTTATTATAATAATGTAGCAAGCATCATTTTAGATAAATCTAGGTACAGAATTGGGTTTTTTTTAAAAAGACAATTTCCTAGATGCAGAGAGATAAAGTAAAAATATGCTTAATGTGTTTATTTTATATCACTCAATGTACTAGTTTATAATAACCAGGAATATTTTCAAAATATGTACAGTCTGATTGCTTCTCATTAATTTCACTTCTTCTGTCTCATCCAAGTCACTATTATCTCGTACTTGAACTTCTATAATAGTGTCCTACCTTGTGTTCCTGCTTTCATTCTTAATCCCCTGCAGTTTATATATGTATTAAACATAGTAGAAGTTGGGAAAAAAGTAACATCCAGTCTGTCTGCTCAGAGTCTTTTAATGGTTACCTGTTTTATTCAGAGTAAAACTGAGAAACTGCTGTGGCCTACAAGGCACTGTGTGATCTATTTCCCTACTGCCTCTCTGATCTTATTTATCTCCCACTGCTCTTTACCTTCGGGATGCTGCCTCAGCCACCAAGTCTCTGCTATTCCTCAGACACATTCCTACTTAGGACCTTTATACCAACTGTTTCTTGGTTTTGGTTTATTTTTCCCCAAAATATCCACATTTGGGATCTTTTACTTCATTCCGGATTCTGCTTAAGCATTCCCTTCGCAGACCTCCCTGTGCAAAATAGGACCTCTTGATTCTGTCAACTCTGTTTGCTTTTTTTGCTCTTGTAGTGTGTATTATACTCAGGTGTTATCTTTTCTCCTACTAGATTAGATCGTAAGCTCCATGAGACCTTTGTTTACTATTGTATCCCTAATCCTAGAATGGTGCCTGGCATAAAAAGGAGGTGGTGCTCAGTAAATATTTGTTAAGTTACTGAGTTAAGTTTTTAAATGTTGTGACCCAAAATAATCTTGAGTAAAACAGGAGGCTTTGTTGACCAGAATAAAGGATCTAGTTCATTCTGAATATTAGAAAAGGCTTGAGAAAAGGCTCCTAAGAGTCCTGAGAATAATTTGGAAGATCCTGCAACTGTATGAATTGATACTTGTTCTTTTTTTTCTATTTTAAATCTATTTTTCCTGTTGAGATATAATTCACATACTATAAAATTCATCCTTTTAAAATGTTCAAATCAGCGGTTTTTTAGTTTATTAATAAAGTTATATAACATTACTGCTATCTAATTCCAGAATATTTAATCACTCCCAGAAGAAATGCCATACCCATTATCCATCTGTCTGTGGATTTGCCTATTCTGAAATTGTATCATGAAGAATATGGTCCCATGTGACTAGATTCTTAGCCAATATTTTCAAGGTTCATCCATGTTGTAGCATGTGTCAGTACTCAATTTCTTTTCGTAGCTAAATATTATTCCAGTATATGAATACACCACTTTTTAAAAATTCCATCATTTAGTGGACACTTTGGGTTGTTTTCATTTTTTGCTATTATGAATAAAGCCCCAATGAATATTCATTTACCAGTTTTTGTATCAGTATATAATAATACATGTTATTATACTGGTGTGTGTGTGTGTGTGTGTGTGTGTGTGTGTGTGTGTGTGTGTGTGTGTGTACACACACACACACACACACTTTGTTTGTCTTTGTTCTCTCTCTCTTTTTTTTTTTTTTTTTTTTGCTTTTTAGGGCCACACCCATGGCATATGGAGGTTCCAGGCTAAGGCGTCGAATCAGAGCTGTAGCTACTGGCCTACGCTGCAACCACAGCAATGCAGGATCCAAGCTGCATCTGCAACCTACACCTCAGCTCATGGCAACCCATATCCTTAACCCTCTGAGTGAAGCCAGGGATAGAACCTGCATCTTCATGGATACTAGTTGGGTTCATTTCTGCTGAGCCACAGTGGGAACTCTCAGCATATATTTTCTTTTTTTAAGGAAATAGTTTCTTTTATAGAAATAGGTTACACTAGTCCCCATATGATTTTCCACTGGTTCAAAACTACCCTTTCACAGAGATAGACAAATCCCTTTTTTTTTTGGCTGTACCTGCAGCACGTGGACTATTCCAGGGCCAGGTATTGAACCAGAGCCACAGCAGTGACAATGCCAGATCCTTAACTCGGTACACAAGGGAACTCCCCAAACAAATCTTTGATGAAAGAAAACTTTGTAAATAGTTATAAAAATTTCCATTTTTGCTCTTATCAATAATGCCCCCGTGAACATTCGTGTACCAATTTCTATGAACTTATGTTCTCAATTCTGTTAGGTACATACATACGCCCAGGAGAAGATATATTGGATTGTATCTTAACTCTAACTTTTTAAGGAGCTGTCGGAATGTTTGTTAAAGTTGCCATACTGTTTTACATTTCCCATGAAGCAGAATATGAGGGTTCTAGGTTTCTCAGCATACTCACCAGCACTTGTTAATTGTCTTTTTTTTGATTATAGCGATCTTAGTGTGAAATAGTATCCTGGTGGTTTTGATTTACATTTCCTTGTTGGCTAATGACACTGAGCATCTTTTCATAGTGACATTATTTATAATAATCAAGTGGAAACAACCCAAATATCTGTCAGTTGGTGGATTTTTATAAAATGTGGTATATCCACATAATGAAATATTATTCAGCTATGAAAAAAAAATCAAGCACTGACACATGCTACAGAATGTATAAACCTTTAAAACATTATGCTGAGTGAGTGAAGCAAGTCAGAAGGAGAAAGACAGATGTCATATGAAATCTCTTATAACTGGAGTCTAAAACACTACACAAATGAACATCTCAACGGAAAAGAAAATCACGAACTTGGGGAACAGACTTGTGGTTGCCAAGGGGGCGGGGGAGGGGTGGGGGAGGGGTGGGAGGGAGTGGGGATAACTACTGCTTTAATGATG
>PVHT021183617.1:8762305-8806513 GCA_004024745.2 Catagonus wagneri
AAAAAAAAAAAATTAAAAAAAAACCATTATCTGAGTAAAAAAAGCCAATCACAGAGAACCACTTACTGTATAATTCCATTTATGTGAAATATTAAGAATAGGCAAATCCACAGAGACAGAATGTGGAATACTGGTTTCTTAGGGTTGAGGGCTGAAAGGAAATGGGAATGATAGCTAATGTGTTTAGGGGTTTTTGGAGTGATGAAAATGTTTTAAAGTTGATTGTCGCAGTAATTATAAAACTCTGAATATAGAAAAAGAACCCCAGTGAATTGTATACACTTTGAGTGAATACTGTGTTGTTATTTTTTAAAAAAAAGTTAAAAAGTGTGAGCTTGTATAGTTTCTAAGAAATTGTTTGTTTTCTTAAGTAAAATTAAATTCAAACCATTCTTTTTTAATAATAGTAATAACAGTTAATCCCTCCTCACTTTCTCCCCATGCCGGTGTAAACATTTTTAGGTTTGCCCTTGTTGGTGTTGGATCTGAAGCATCCTCAAAAAAATTAATGGATCTGTTGCCTAAAAGGGAACTTCATGGTCAGAATCCTGTTGTAACTCCATGCAATAAACAGTTCCTGAGTCAATTTGAAATGCAGTCCAGGAAAAGTAAGCAACCCCTCAGAGGCTTTTATTAAAATTAAAAGATGTGCATTTTAACCAATCTTGGTAGAAGTTATACTGGAGAAATTATGTTTAATTCATTGGAGGATCCTTTTTAAAAAGTCCATGCTTTGAATTTGATTTAAATTACTGATGATGACAGTGGTCCATGTACTGGAAACCTGCTCCCATTTTTGTCTAGATGTCACAGACCCAACATTATACAACAGTGTGCAAGTTCTGTAGCCCTATCGTTCTTGTCCTGTCATTCCCCTCCTAGAGAAAGGAAGAAACTACATTCTAATCCTTAGGTTGAAGGAAAGTTATATGGCTGTGTGTTACGGTGGGGGAGAAACCACTGATAACCAGAAAGTATTCATTGATTTTCTGCTTGGCACCAAGACCTTTCACCACTTGGTAAAGTGACTATAGAAAAGATTAGTCGTTATATACCTATGAATGTTATCACTTAAAGACATAAGATGATGATCATGTTATTAACAGAAATTCAAGTGGTTGCTTTTCTTTTAATGTTTTAGTACTTAAGACTTCACTGGTGGACGTTACAAAATTTAAATGATCTGTACTTAACTGAAATTGATTTCTGTTGAAGAATTTTGGTCTTGGCTGCTGCAGAGTATTGGTATTTTGAAAGTAACTCGCATTTGTTTATTGGAAATAGATTTAAGCCAGGATCTTTTGAGACTTCAGAAGAACTTAAATAGTTATGAATGTTTTCCTAACCGGTACTTCTCATGTAGTTTGGACAGGCCCAAGGCATCTGCAAGTTAATATATAGTATAAATGAACTTTGAAATAGATTGTTTCTAATAACAGTGGTTACATATCAGAACTATTTTAATAAGTGCTATTTATGAGTATTTGGATATTTGCAGCTACACAATCAGGACAAATGTCTGGGGAAGGTAAAGCTGGTCCTCCAGGAGGCAGTTCACGTGCAGCATTTCCACAAGGTGGTAGAGGACGGGGCCGTTTTCCAGGGGCTGTTCCTGGTGGGGACAGATTTCCTGGGCCAGCAGGACCAGGAGGGCCACCTCCACCTTTTCCAGGTAAAATTTTTCTTAAATTACCATGGATAAAATGTGTCTACCTAATACCTCTTTTCCTTTTCTCTCTTTTTCAAGTAATGCATTATTAATGTGACTTACTCTCCTTGTTATGCTATTTTTGGAATCCAGGAAATTTGATCAAGCATCTTGTTAAAGGAACTCGGCCTTTGTTCCTGGAAACTAGGATTCCATGGCATATGGGGCACAGCATAGAGGAAATACCCATTTTTGGCCTAAAAGGTCTTTATTTTTCTCCAAACTTGCTTGACTTATATATAGAATATTTACATCCGTCTTATTTTCTTACTTCTTAAAAAATCCTTTCAAGACCATTTTTCCTTGTTTCACTTTCTAGCTTGGCATCAGAGTAGAATATAAGGTGGGTGATTTCACTGTAAGAAGTGTGTGTACGCTGAAAAGATGGAAACTATCTCTAAGCATTGTAATCTGTTAAAGTTTTTGTTTCAGTAATTTTTCTTAAGCATAAATTGAGCTAGTTAAATGTCTAAGGATATATTTCACCTTTGTAATTGTTAGTGTAGCATTGACCATATGAGTTTCGCTTAAAGAGAAAAAGTCTTGGTCTATGAGTTATGCTTTAAAAGTGTAATTTTGGCATGAAGATTAAAATTCCTTATTGAAATGTTGTTTGTTTTTGTTTTTGTTTTTTCTCCTCCCCCTCTCTCCCTCCCCCTCCCCCTCTATTACTATAGCTGGACAGACTCCACCACGTCCACCCTTAGGTCCTCCAGGCCCACCCGGTCCACCAGGTCCTCCACCTCCTGGTCAGGTTCTGCCTCCTCCTTTAGCTGGGCCTCCTAATCGAGGAGATCGCCCTCCACCACCAGTTCTTTTTCCTGGACAACCATTTGGGCAGCCTCCATTGGGTCCGCTTCCTCCTGGTCCTCCACCTCCAGTTCCAGGCTACGGCCCCCCTCCTGGTCCACCACCTCCACAACAGGGACCACCTCCACCTCCAGGCCCCTTTCCACCTCGCCCACCTGGCCCTCTTGGGCCACCCCTTACACTTGCTCCTCCTCCGCATCTTCCTGGACCACCTCCAGGTGCCCCACCGCCAGCTCCACACGTGAACCCAGCTTTCTTTCCTCCACCAACTAACAGCGGCATGCCTACATCAGATAGCCGGGGCCCACCACCAACAGACCCATATGGCCGGCCTCCGCCATATGATAGGGGTGACTATGGGCCTCCTGGAAGGTAAGCTAGTGTGTGTCTACAAAAGTAGACTTGGTATGGAGTTCGTATTGTGGCTCAGCGGGTTAAGAACCCAGAGCAGTGTCCATGACGATGCAGGTTGGATTCCTGGCCTGGCTCACTGGGTTAAGGATCCAGCGTTGCCACAAGCCGTAGCAAAGCTCACACATGTGGCTGGGATTTGGTGTGGCTGTGGCCTAGCTGCAGGTCCAATTCCACCCCTAATCTGGGAACATCCATATGCCACAGGTGTGGCTGCAAAAGAGAGAAAGAAAACAAAAAATGGAGACTTGGTGTGTTTGATCTGCAAAAGATATTTTTCACTCTGTCAGTGAAGTTTTTTTTTTTTAATTATGAACATTCTCCAGATACTTTATTTTCATATTGTTTTCTCTTAGAAGAAACAATATGATACAGTGAAAAATGTACTTATTAAATAGGGTTGGAGATAATCCAGCTCTACCACTTATACAGCCTTGTGATTTTAGAGCAAGTTACTTTGTTTCCATCATTTTTTAAGTTAAAAGAGGTGAATAAAGGTAATTTAAGCAAGCAAATGGGATCCTTAAGCTATTTTTAAGATTTAAAAGTCAATCTCATTTACCATTGATGACACTACTTAGAATGCTAGAGTTTGTTAATTGTTTTAGGAATTAGATTACTCTATGAGATTAGAGTTTGTTGTTTTAGGATTAGTTTATGAGATACTATTGATTATCTTATCCTCATCAGGAGTCCTAAGCAAAATTATTAACTTTTTTTTTTTTGGTCTTTTTTTCCCAGGGCCACACTCACGGCATATGGAGGTTCCCAGGCTAGGGGTCTAATCAGAGATGTAGCCACCGGCTTACGCCACAGCCACAGCAACATGGGATCTGAGCCACGTCTGCAACCTACCCCAAAGCTCACGGCAACACCAGATCCTTAATCCACTGAGCAAGACCAGGGATCGAGCCCGCAACCTCATGGTTCCTAGTTGGATTCGTTAACCACTGAGCCACAATGGGAACTCTGAGAGTTGTGTTCTTAATCTCAAAGAACTGTTTGAATTTGCCCCCTTCATTTTCTTTTGAGTTTATCGTTTGTTTTTGTATTCTTTAATTACCACTGTTGGACTACTTTGTATTTCAGTTTTTCCGATGATGTCATGCAAGGAGGGATTTGAGCATCTGCCTAATTCCATATAATTGCACAGGGTCAGGAAAATAAAATCTACTGACAGTTATCTTTCCATAGAGGTTGTGTCTTTATGAATACCAAAAATGCTGTCTTCTTTTGAAAAGTGATTTAACTATGAGGCTCGTACAACTTTTCTTCTGTTGAGTTTAATTCCAGTGAGCAACTGCTTATCAGGTGTTCACCCTTAGTGTATAGGAGCAGGTTAGGTTAGTTTAAAACTTGAATCTGATATCCTTTTTCTAGCGTGATGGAATTTCTACTGTATCAGATTTTCTAAAAATACATGTATTTGTGTGTGTGTACAGATATTACTGAGTAGTTTTTAATTGAAAATTAGAGAAAACTGATTATCTTACATAGGATTTTTTTAGGGGGTAAGATGGGTATGAGTCACAGAATTTAATTGAAGTTGTACATGGATTTTGAACAACTTGTAATTAAAATTTTGGGAATAATAAAACCTTATAAACATGCCAAAGGTTATATTAGCGATTTCCTCATTTCATTGGAATGAACTAGTGCTTACCTTAATTCAGCATCCTACCTAGTAACTAAGATGGCAAAACGTTTACCTTTGGCTGTATAATATATATAGTGACAATTTTTTTTTCTTTTTTCTTTTTTTTTGGGGGGGTGTTTTAAAGGCTGCACATGCAGCAGCATATGGAGGTTCCCAGGCTAGGGGGTTGAATTGGAGCTGTAGCAGCTGGCCTACACCACAGCCACAGCAACTCCAGATCCAAGCCACATCTGCAGTCTACACCACAGCTCGCAGTAGTGCCGGATCCTTAACCCACTGAGCAAGGTCAGGGATCGAACTTGCATCCTCACGGATACTAGTCAGATTCGTTTTCACTGAGCCTTGACGGGAACTCCTGTAGTCACAATTTTTAAAGTCCTCTAGCAGCTTTAGAAAATCTTGGGATTTTTTTTTTTTTTTCAACAAAGGTACCTTTTATTTGCCAGATATTCTTCTAGGGATTCAGTAGCAAATAGATAGGTTTAAGATCTTGTCCCTCCTGAAATTTTATTAAACATTTATTACCCTATCTTAAGTTGGGGCCCTGTGCCTAGAAGATCGAAACATAAATGAAACCAAATTCCTGCCCTTGATTGTATAGGACTGTCCTTTTTGCATTCAGCATCTTTTGTTCACATACACAGAGGGAGAAATATCAGAACAGTTTATATATCTGTTTTTGTATGACTGAGGAATAGTGTATTGTAGATATGTAAATACATCATTTCTGGCCTTTACAAAGATGATGTTTCTAAGTTGCTGCTTTTGTTTCAACTGAGATAATGGTGTAAGGGAATTTTGCATAGACTTTCTCTTTGTGGGAAAGATAGCATATTTGAATCTGAAAAAGTAACTGCTAGCTCTAAGGCACTTGTAAAAAGCAACTGTTTGAATTGCTTCATGATGTTTGACTGATTTAGAAAATCTTTTGAGCATAATTTAAGGTTTATTTTGATTTTTTATAGGGAAATGGATACTGCAAGAACGCCATTGAGTGAAGCTGAGTTTGAAGAAATCATGAATAGAAATAGGGCAATCTCAAGCAGTGCTATTTCAAGGGCTGTGTCTGATGCCAGTGCTGGTTTGTATAGTTCTTTCTCTATTAATGACTTGAAAGCTTTATTTTATTCTTTTTAGGTCCACACCTGCGGCATGTGGAACTTCCCAGGCTAGGGGTCAAATCAGAGCTGCAGCTGCTGACCAGCACGATTTGCAGCAATGCGAGATCCTTAACCCACTAAGCAGGGCCCAGGATTGAGCCCACATCCTCACAGATACCAGTCAAGTTCTTAAGCCAATGATCTACAATAGGAATTACTTAAAATTTTTTAAGTACAATCTTAAAGATGGGTCATCTGTATGTAGTATTTTTTTTAATTTCCAAATCATTACCTGTACTTTATTTAAGAGTTCAGCAGGTTAAGGACACAACATTGTCTCTGTGAGGATGCGGGTTTGATCCCTGACCTCACTCAGTGGAGTTAAGGGTCCAGCATTGCCACAAGCTGCGGCATAGGTCACAGCTGTGACCGTGATCCAGTATTGCTGTGGCATAGGCTGTAGTTGCATCTCTTATTCAGCCCCAGCCCAGGAACTCCATATGCTTCAGATGTAGCCATAAGAAAAAGAGGCATGGAAGGAAGCGTTATGTCACAGTACTGGAAAGGCCCTAATTTAAAATTTTTTAGGTATGGATTTAAATCTTCACCTGACATTTAATGGTTCAGGGGCCTTAAGGCAGTTCATTTGTTCTCATGTTTACTAAGTGATAACTTGTTTCACACAGCTACAATAGTAACAAATTGTATTAATTTCGTGTGCAAGCCTTTTCCAAATGGTGAAACACAAGAAAAAATTTAGATATCTTCTGTAGTCTTTTTAAAGTGGCATTACTTTTATAAAATAGTTACCTTTAATAACTGGGTGGTATTTTGAAAACAAAATTTATCTGACTTTAACCTCTCTCCTGTTTACAGGTGATTATGGGAGTGCTATTGAGACATTGGTAACTGCAATTTCTTTAATTAAACAGTCCAAAGTATCTGCCGATGATCGTTGCAAAGTACTTATTAGCTCTTTGCAAGATTGCCTTCATGGAATTGAATCCAAGTCTTACGGTTCTGGATCAAGGTAAAACTTTCCTGTCTCATGTCTGTTTAAAACTGCTACTTTACAAGTAAAAGAAAATGTTGTGGTTGGGATTTTATAGGACTTGGATTTTACTTATTACCGTTAACAGCTAGAGTGATTTTGTTTTTATTTAAGCTCTAAATCAAATGTCAAATGTTTGCTTGCTTAAAACCCTTCAAAGGCTTCCAGTTATTCTTAGAATAAGACTGTAAACATTGAAATACTTCGTGATACAGTCCCTGCCTATCTTTTCAGCCTCATTGTATACCTCTCCCCTTGCTCACTATTCTCTAGCCATATTGGTTTCCCTTCTCTTCCTCTGGACACATTAAGCACTTGACCCACCTCACTGGTTTTGTACTTGATATTTCTTCTGCTGAGATCCCTTTTCCTTGGCTCTTCACATAGCTGGCTCCTTATCTTTCATGCTTCAACTCAATTTAACCTGCTAGGAGGGGTCTTCTCCCAGTTATTCTGTCATGCTTTTTTTATTTCGTAATACTGTAATGTTCTCTTACTTATTACTAATGGACATTTCTTTTCACTGAACACATTTAAAGATGGAAGGGACCTTACCTGTCTTGTTCACTACAATATTTATTTACCAAGTAAACAGTGGTTGGTACCAAATGGGTACTAAATAAATATTTCTTGAACAAGGGCGTTAATGAATAAATGCTCTATTTCCTAGGTTTTTTTGTTTTTAATTTTTTTTCTTTACAGCCATACCTGTGGTTTGTGGAAGTTCCTGGGCTAGGGATCGAATTGGAGCTATAGCTGCGGGCTACGCCACAGCCAGAACAATACCAGATTTGAGCTTCACCTGTGACCTGTGCTACAGCTTGTGGGAACACTGCATCTGTAACCCACTGAGTAAGACCAGGGATGGAGCTGGCATCCTCACAGAGACAACGTCAGGTCCTTAACTCACTAAGCTATGATGTGAATTCCCCTATTTTTTTTTTAATTAGGTAGTTCCTTTTTTTGGCATTATTACTACCTTGAAATGTTATATTTTTGAAAGCTAGATCTTTAATCTTCAGTGACATTCATAAATATGTCTTTAGCATACTTTATCTGATGCTAGTCTTCTTAAGTTAGAAAAAGGAGTTTGTCTTCGTCATGGTCACTAACTTTATTACCTTTTTGACCCGTTACAAGGATCTTTGGATTTGAACAAATATGTCATAGCTAAAGACTGTATCTTTAGTTTTCTCTTAACTTTTTAAGTCTAATCACTTCTACCTAGATTGCAAGCTTATTATACTAGACCTCAATAATGTTTGCTAAGTCAAGCTGTCTGGTGCAGAAATACAAAACAGAGATTAAACTAATAGGCAGTTGCTATTTCCTTATTTTGAATTTCATAATTTAGCATAGTAGGATTTCTAAGGTATATACTTTGGTTGAAGTGCCTGTTTTGTTTCTAAAGGCCGTTCGTGAAACATTTCTCTTTATTAAATGATTTGAATAGTATCCCAATCTTTTGTAGTGGTCGTGTTTACTAGGTTTCTTCTTTGCTTTCCACATGCTCCTCAACACCAGTACTCCCATCCGCAGCCCCTAAGCACACATAAGTATGTATTTCATTAGAAAGTTTCTTAGTGGAGTAGCACTCTTGATGAAACATATTTTGCTTACTTATAAATGGAAATTTGATATTTATATATAGATTTAGGTAAGCTGTGTTAATGGGTGGTAGTTTTATTATTTTTAAGTCCCATTGTATATTGAGTGATTTCATGAATATTATATCTAAAAAACTACTTTCTGTATGTTCTTCAGCTTGAAACACAAGTCCTTTGAAATTTTCTCTCCTTTATCTTTCTGCTCTTAATTCAGTAAACACTTCATGCCTTTCTTAGGCTGCTAATTATAATAGATGTAATAGATTATATGATGTATTGCCACCTGGTTCTCAGTTTGGGGGGGGTGAATTTTTTTTAAAGGGAGTGGTGGTTTTTCTTTTTCTTTCTTTTTTTTTAAAGGGCCACACCTCTGACATATGGAAGTTCCCAGGCTAGGGATCAAGCGAGCTACACCTCCCGGCCACAGCCACAGCAGTGCAGGATCCAAGCCGAGTCTGCTACCTACTCCATAGTTCACAGATCCTTAACCCAAGATCGAGGCTGGGGATCAACCTGCATCCTCTTTGGATGCTAGTCAGGTTCGTTTCCTCTAAACCACAACGGGAGCTCCTAAAAGGGGATTTCTGATTGATGCTTATAGGTGAGTTGGTAAATCATTAATATCTTATTAAGCTATCTAATTATGGAGAGCATTAATCCAGTAATTTCTTTTAGAAGACGTGAACGATCAAGAGAGAGGGACCATAGTAGATCACGAGAAAAGAGTCGACGTCATAAATCCCGTAGTAGAGATCGTCATGATGATTATTATAGAGAGAGAAGCAGAGAACGAGAGAGACACCGGGACCGGGACCGGGACCGAGACCGAGAGCGTGACAGAGAACGCGAGTATCGTCATCGTTAGAAGGTGGGTATTCCTTGCTTCTATTATATTTAGCAAATGTATTATTAACAGTAATTATAACTCCGAGGCTATTGTTTATACAGTATATACCCACATTTTATATGATCCAGCTACTTGTTCTGAATGTAATCTTCTGGAAACATCTGAGATAAATGACAGGTGAGTAATAGCAGGTAAACATTTTGACTCTTATCCTTGAATATTTTGTTGCTTGCTTGAGTTACAGCTTTTAGGTTTCAGATTGTTAATGGTCATAAGAAAACAAGAAGATAATCAAGAGGACTCATTGTCTACTTCTAAAATCCAAAAATTGAAATTCTCTTGATCACATACATAGTTTACATGTGATTTCAAATATAAAATACAGGGAGTTAATTCATACTGTAAATATATGCTTGGACTTCAAAAGTAAATTTAAAGTGTCTCTCCTTGAAGTAACTTTATCCCTAAAAATTTTAAAGGAAATCCAGCACTATAATAGTTTATAATACAGGCAGGTGGCTTCTCAGTATTAGGAGAGCTTTTCTACTTGAGAAACAAGACACTTTTCCTGCCATATAGGTTTTGTTTTTAAAAGAAAAGAGACAGTATTCTTCAATTTGCAAAGAAGATATGAAAGTTACTCAGTTACAATGGATTCAAGGTATTCCATATAATTTTTAATTGTATCAAATCATATATCTCAGGTTAGCATAACCTTAAAATAATTTTCTTTGATGTTTCATTCATAAACCATAATCATTGTGTCTTTTTTCTGTATTTCAAAACTATTGTGTACATTTTTCATAAAGCGGGAAGAGTTGTCTGTTTATACTTCATTTTCACGTGTAATTTTATTTTTATATTTGTGAACAGCATTTATTCATGTGAAAAGTGGGGGAGAGGGCACTATGAGGCTTGTGCAAGTGACACAAAGATATATTCTGTAAACAATTTTGTTTATATGTTAATGGCATATCCAAATTAAGTTAGGCTAAAACAAACCCCTTATAGGTAACTACTCTTTACATAATTATTTTCCATAAATAAAATTGGGAAATACTGAAAATTCAGTTATTGGTAACTGTTAGTATTTAAATTGTTATGGGCAAAATCAAAGACTTGCATGTAATTCTGTGACAGAATAGTGGTTTCTTCAAATCAAGTAGATACATTTTAGCAAATGATATCCTTTTGAAATAATATTACTTAGAAGACAAGCACGTAAGTCTTATTTTTATGGTACGCAAATAAGCAGTTACATTATTTACAGTTTTAAGGGCTTTTTGAAGTGAAAAGTCTAGTTTTAATACTTTCTCTTGAATTTTGAATAGGCATCTTGAATATTTATCAAAACTTTTAATTTTAAAAGTCATCCATGTACTATATTATAGAACTTAATAAAAATAATTCTCAAAACATTATTTTAACATAAGACCAAACTTTTTTTTACTTTCAAAAGAAGTTTATTGAAGTCAGTACTGGTTTTTGGATGTAAAAATTGGTTATTTTATCATGTAAAACACTAAATTTTAAAGATGTAGCTACCCCCACCCCAAGCTGAATAGATCTAATCCCATCTAATGAAAAAATTTTCAGTGTCCATCAGTCAGTTGCTTAAGGCGAATTGTGGCCAAATTATTAAAATATTTTAATGTGTATCAGCCGTTTAATTTCAAGTTATATTTTTATTTAGACTTTGTTAGTTATCAACAAGCTTCTAGTTTTCTGAAGGCCTGATAATGGAACCTGCATACATTTTCAGTCATCTCCAAGATTGGATGTGCCCATCAAGGGACTTCCCAAAATTTATACCCAAAATTAATTAACAAATTTCCTACTGGTTTTAGTTGAACTAGCATAGTCAACCAAATAAACTCCTTCTGAAAAGTCCATTGTTAATTTTAAATACTTTGAATTAACTCACATTACATTCCAGTAATGGGTACACCTAACTATATCATGGTTTCATTACATTTAGACATTAACTATGAATTCCTAACTTGCAAACTATTGTTGACATTTTTTTCTTAATCATTGGTGTGTACCATACCAAAATTCCCATGCTTTGTCTGTACATTAATCAGAATCGAGTTGTAATACTGTTATGTGCCTTCATCCAAACAAAATTTTACATAAGCATTTCAGTGCAAAGAATTCTGTTATGCAGAAATATTGTACCTTTGCTATACCAAACAGTATTTATTGCGTCTGTAGGTGTGAATAAATGGGTGGAGACTGGGATTAAATATATTCAAGTGAAAAACTTTTCGAAACAAATTAAAAAGCTATCTGCATAATTTGATCATTATAATAAGGTCTATTGACCTTTTTTAGAAGTTTTAAAATATGAGTCCTTTTGAGCTTTCATGTAAATCTTAAATGGACTAAATGGAGTAAGAATAACTTGGAAGCTAAAGTCAATGTCAGCAGGAAATCTGTATACAAATAAAAGAATTATGTAATCTCTTATTAAAGTGATGATGAATGGCTAAAAGGGCAAGTTCTTAATTTAACTGGAAACTTAAATGATGTCAGCAAGCTGTTGATGTCTGTCCCATCTTAATTTTTTTGTGTTTGAACTGTTGGTAATGTTAATTGCATTCTCTCATTTTAAAAATGTATTAGTTTTTCTAAAAGCATTTAATATCTAAGTTCAATTAGATAATATTTTAATGGGAATATCAGTATTGTAAATTTCAGCATGTTAAATACATTGTGCTTCATATTCTGTAATTTCTGCTTCTATTCTCAGACCACTCTGAGCAAAACAGAAGTAGTCAAGTATTTTAAGATTGTATATGTTTTATAGAAATACTTTTATTCTTATAGTTATGTTATTTCAAATTGTGTTCCTCTTATTACTTGTTTGGAACAACACTTCTCAGCAAATTTCTGTTAACAGTTCAGCTTTTCTTTGTAAACTGAAGAGTAATGAAACAAGTTTACTTGTTTAATATTCTTGATTCATGCTTTGTCTCTCCCTGACATCCGTGGTTTTTACACATCCTCAAATCATCCATTTCTTTGATTAGATTTTAATCATCATGTATTGGGTATAGGTTAAATAACTCCTTTCCTTTGCAATTTATAGGTTTGCATTAATTTGGGGAGGGGGGAGATGCCAAAAGTTCCTTCTAATATATTAAGATGTTTTATCTCTTTAAGAGTTAGTGTTATGTTGAATCTTATATGAAAATTAAACTCTTCAAATTATCTAATGAATGATACTGGTGGTAGTGAGATTTAAAAGCTACTTCTGCAACTCTTAGGTCATCTGAGATGTGACTAATATTGTCCAGCTCTGTGTTTTCCCATATATCCTAACTGCTTCATCTGGATGTGCCAACTCTGACTTCTTTTGCTCCAGTTTTCCTTGTTTTTGTATTATTTGCAAGACCTGTCTGATCGTACAGTTATTTTAATAGAAGTGAGAAGAGACTAGGAAGTGATCCCTTGAGTGGATGTATAGTGTGTGTTTTGCTCACTGTGGTTTAAGAATATAGTTTTGTTTATAAATGATTAATGTTCCCTGTTTAAAAAAAAAAAAAAATCTCAGTGCCAATGTGAGTCACCTTGATCTCTCACCTTCATCTCAGTGTGAAATTTACTACCATTGTTTTAGTTTGTAAATTAGATTGTTTAGATTGAATAAATAATGATTTGATTGAATAGTTAGCATTGTTTAAAGGAAACCTAATAGCCAAAGAAGTGGCAAGGGTGTCACATATGATATCCAGACTTACTAATTTACCTTGGTGGTAGTTTTAACTCTCACAGTGAACTCAGCAGCTGAGTTTGAAATGTCCATTTTGTGAAATTTTGGGGCAAAATTGAGTATTCTTTTAACTGTGATGGAGTTTATTTCTACTATTTAGTGACTTGCTTAGAATAATAATTGTGTATATGTTTTAGTGTAATGAAATGTTTTAGTTAAAATGAGGTAAGTATTATCTCCAGAGGTGGAAAGATGAAAGTATAAAGTGTTTTGGTAGTATATCTCCAGAGGTGGAAAGATGAAAGTATAAAGTGTTTTGGTAGTAAGGGAATTTTTTGTAAACATCAACAGTGAACAGAATTTTGTGTAATATGTTCTAGTCAATGCAAGAAGAGATTTTGATTTTAAAGAGCTAACTTGTATTTAGATACTTCTGTGTCTTTTTGCCCACCTCATCTCCATTCCTCTCATTACAAAGAAATTTTCAGATAAAAGTGAACTTTATTTTACTGATTATGCCTCTAAAATTTTATTAGAATCCCTTTAATTCAATATATTAGTGTGAAAACCTTGTAAAAGATCCATATTAAAATATATATTTGAATCTTTTACGTGAAAGATGAATTAACTAATACCAATAAATTTGCTTAGGTAAGTTTCTAACAGAAAACACTCATAATATGAGTTGTTAGTGTTGATGTGATCTCACATTATCTCAGAATGCAGTTGCTTCTCTGTATTGAAATTTTAATTTAGTGCTCACAGACTTCATTAAAGGGCCACAGAATCTATTTGTCTTAGTTTTTTCTTAATAACTGTTTACATAGATCTTCCTTTTATAACTGGTAGCTACAGCAAGAAATTGTGTGGCACTGACATAGATTTGACCACATGGTATTCTGAAAACATGAACATTGAATGTATTTGTCACTTTTAAGCTTCTTTTTGATACCTTTGTTTATATAGATTTCTACTTAGAAATTTGAGACTATATTATGGAATTGGATTATTGCAAATCGGTTGTATTGCCTTCAAATTTGCTTTTTTTGAAATTGTAAAATTTGTATTTCCAAATGGATAAATGTAAAGTGTTTAGAAATAGAAATAAAAACTGTCAGATTACCCCCAGATTTTATGTCTGTATGGTGAAAATTAGAGACTTATTACTAGTAAAGATCTATCTATAAAGCAAAAGATAAGGAATTTATCCTAAAGACATGTGTTGTGTTTTCACTAATGGATTCTCTACATAAAAAAGAGTAAAATTCTCCACTGAAGTGATACAAATGATACAAAATTGTAGTGTTTGCCATATGTTTTTTGGAAGGGTTGAGTATTTTTGTTTTGTTCACTGTGACTTAAAATAACTTTCCCTTCTTGTTCATCCCTTCCAGTACAACAAATTAATTAGGGAGATAGTATTCTTTTGCAGTAAGATTTATGAATTTCCCATTAATTCATTTTTTCACATTAGAACATATGCCATATCTCTCTTTCTTTAATACATCAGTACCAGTTTGTAAAAGTATATTGCAAGTAGTAAAGATAAAATACATGGAAGGCTGCCTTTCTAGATTTTTTCCCATGAAATAATTCTACCAAAAGCATCAGCATAAGATAAAGTACAGTAAAAGGTAGCATTAGAAATGGCTTAAGTATCTATTTGAAAAATATGGGCAAATAAAAACTATTTGAAAGAGAAAGTCTGGTATTATAACATATGCTTTTTCTTTTTGCAGTTGTAAAATTTAATATTTTACAGCTAGGCAATGTGAATGCATATGTGTACTGATGCTTATAGCCTAATTGAGGAAAGGACATAAAAAAAATTTATAGTTGTAACAGAATATTAATTACTCTTAATTATAGAGCAAAAATTTCAGTTACTTTTATGGAAGACTTGCTAAACATTGTTCCCTTTTGCCTCTGACATCATCTTATTGTTGAAACACTCTTGGAATTTATATTTTAAATATCTGATGTTTCAGTGGTCACTTAGTCTACATTAATTGAATGTTTATTTTGTGAACCTCTACCTGAAGTTTGCATATTTATGTATTCTTGAAATTTTAGTTCATTTTATTGAGGGTTTTTTTTCAATGTGAGGTTTCAATGAAATTTATCATTGTAGATTCCCATATAGCTTATTTTGGGTTAGTTTATACTACTACATTAGATATTTCAACATGGGTGGAATAGAGTGAAAGTAAAGTAAATGTTATAAATTTGTATATGTCTAAAGATTTGTACGTGAATGTCATATTTATTTAAATGTGCATACTGAGCTTATATTTATACATTTTGTAACATAGAAGACTGTTTGATTTATAACATTTGCAGAAGTTCCTGTATGCTGTCAAATAAAAACAACTAGTCTGTAAAATAATTGATTGCATTTATATTCAGTTCACATTTGTTAATGAGTTATATAGAATTTATGTGGGTGAATGAAAAATATTTACATTAAAATCATCCAGGCATTTTTCCTTTTATTTTTGTAGTATGCATAATTTAGAAAATGACTTATGTTTCCATCATCACAGAAACAGTAGCTGCTACATTTTCATTTCTGTTTCAGTCATTAAATTTATAAGGCAATAATGTTTAAGAAGAATGAAATCAGAATGTCTCAGTTTTAATTATCACATAAATTTGGGAACACTTCTCCCACAAAGGCAGCTACTGTTTCAGTTAATTCTTAATTTTGTGTTAGACTACGTAACAGTGAAGTAGATGCACGACTTGTGTATGTATAGTTAAGCCAGCGTTTTTCTGTGTATTGTGGGGAATAGCAAAATCTACATCATAAATTTTGACACATTACAGCTGAAGGAAGAGGAACACCTTCCAAGACAAAACATCTTCATGGGGGAAAAGTGACGCTTGTCCAGCAGTTTGCTTCTTGTGATTGAACTGAACCTGTAAGGATTCATGGATAAAATGAACAGGAATAGATCTGAATAAAGCAAATCTGCATAAATGGTAACCAGTAGCTCTACTTTTATTTTTTATGCTTAACTGTTTTATTTGAAGGAAACCTGTGTGATTTAAAAAGTTATAGCTTTTGCAACTTTATTACTGGTTATATACATTTGGCCATTATAACGTGCAAGCAATTGGAAAAAAAAAGTCAAGTAAATGCTTGTTTTATAGTAGTTTGTTCTTGTTAAAAATGTTCATATGATAATGTCTGTAAACAGCACCACTTTGATTACAATAGATGTAGTGTTGTAATAAACTGTTTAATGGGGCTGATGTGTAAAGCTGTTCAAGTTATTTGATGTTTACACCTCAGGGAAAGTCTTGTGTTCAGCAATATCTAAAGATAATGTTACTATGACATTTATACTGTCCTTTAAAAAAACATTGCAATAGAGTTTTTGGATATGCATCGATCTAATCTTGCGTTCAGTGAATTAAACATACAAATTAAGTGTCTCTTGCCCTTGATTTTGATATTAGAATAGGTGATTACATGGGTATTTAATATTTCTATATTCCGCTTTTCTAGCTGTTTTTATCTAGTTAAGCTTGTGACTTTGCCGAATGGTATGTAAACTTGTAAAAACTGAAATTTCACAACATAGCAATCCAGTCAATGTGTTAGGGGTCAAAAAAAATTTTGTGGTTTTAACATTTTAGTCAAAACCCATACGTGAGTTGCTATAGTATTGCAGCTTAATTACAACAGAAATGTACTGAAGCGCTTAATTGTAAACTGCTAGCATTGAAGAAATATTTTGACAATTCTGAGTTGATGCAGCAGTTATTTGCTGTTTTATATTGGTAGTGCTTATGGTTTATTTTTGAAGCCATGGGCAATGTAAATATAGCCAGCCGTGCAGCAGACAAATGTGAGTAAAGAAAGCCTTAGTTTTATTTTCCAGTTACAGGAAATAGATTTTTGAAGGGTGTGATGTTTTACATTGGGTTGTATTCTCCTGTATGTGTAATGGGAGATTATAAGTGTACCTATCTCTTCAGTTTCAGGAATTCTGTGTATTCCTGTAACCTATTACTTCATGCTAAAATTACTAGTTAATATGTTTTTCAAACCTGCCTTGCATATAAGTCCACATTAAAAGTACCCTGGCTAGCATGTGTTCTTAGTTTAACATAGGCAGAGCGTCAACTTTATTTGACACTTTTATAAAAAGGTTGTTCTGAATCACTACTTCAGAAATTTGAGTTAAAATCTTTAAGCAAGTTAATTTGTTTTTGATTATCTTTGAGAGATCTGATAATACACACTGATTTTTTTTTTTTAAGTATAGTCAAAGTTTAGGACAATGCTTAGTATTTGGGCACCCTAAATATTATGGAATGTGCGACCATAGAAGCCCTCCAGAGAACTGCAGTTCTGCTCATCTTGTCCATTATCATACTGGTTCTTACAAAACTAGCTGTTCAATTTATTCATATTATTGCCAGTTTTATTTTAAAGCATTTTGTGGTTAGAGTGTTTGTGCATGGGATCATTGGTGTATATCAGAGCTGTTTGCTCTCAGAATCATTTATTAAGTGTTCTATCTTGTTGAAAGTGCAGTTGCCCTTTTAACATTATTTGAGAATTGTATCAAAAATCTATTTTCTTGCTTTGTATATAGGTGTTAGTTTGTTATTTCTTAGCTTTTTTAAAATTGCAATGCCATAATAAGTATGGACATAAATATATTACAAGGGAATTTAGTTGATAGTAATCTTAAAAGGTAAGTAACTCCATTAGGATAAAATTTTTTCTCTGAAAAACAAAAATGGAATCATAAAAATCTTAACTGTGCTTGAACTTGAAATGAAAACTGGAAATTTTGTACTAATTAAATCCTTCATTTACCTTTTCATTTTTTATCAGTGGAACCCTTTAATTGCTCATTCTATATCACTCTTCTACTTGGCTGATCTCATTACGTGACTTTTATTTCAGATAATGTAAGTGTACTAGAATTGTTTGCTGCTAGTCCATTATTTAAGTATTGTCAGAAGGAAATAACTTTTTTTTTTGACCAGTTAATTTTGCAAAGTCTTTCTCTATTTAATATATGAATGTTTAGCAGTAAAAGGTGAAAGTGCAAGCCTTGTTTTATTCTTCATGTCCCCCTTTTTCTAAATGGGCTGATGTTATTTGAGAACTTCTTTTTTTGAATATTTAAAAATAATCCAAAGAGAAAATCTTTACATAGACACCAAAAAAAAAAAAGTCCCAGAGATCTTTTCATTTCTTCTTAAAAATAACTGTAGTGGATATGAAAACAAACTCGAGTTTAACTTTTAAACCATAGCACTTATTCGTGCTGTGCAGTCACATTCCTTTCAGCTAATAAAGTTAGGAATGAGTGATACAGCATCTGAACGGTATTGCTTCTGAAGCAACACTTTGAATTGAATGTGCTTCTTTTAGTTAAAGGACATAAGTTATGGAAAGAATATTCTGGTATAAATTTGTCTTTGTTTTGTCAGTTTTCATAAGCAAGATTTGGAGTAAGTTGCAGGAGTTCATGATCATAGTTTAGCACATTTACCTAGAATATTCTTAAGCAGTTAACTACAATTTGGAGTTCACAAAAAACTTATGGATTGTAGCTTAAGGTATTATTTTTCAGTTAATTCTCCTATGGAGAATGTTGCTTTGTTTTCTACTAGTTTTAAGGTCAATTCTTAAACATGGAGGTTTTAATGAATGTTATATAACATTTTATAGTGAAAGGGGAAAATTGTTGGAAGGGTAAAGAGTTTCTTTCCCTTATGTATTTAAATGTGCCAATAACCTAAATACATACTGTTTTATACAATGAGATGCTACTACAAGACTTTCTGTTGGAGTGCTGTCGACATTTTGTTTTTTTTATACCTGAATGATCATTGCATTTTCTGTATCTTATAAGATGGTTTCATTTTCGTGTTTTAAGCTCTAGCTTGTTATTTTAAGAGGAAGTTTTATGTTCTAATTCTTTACTAAGAATACAGTATTGAGATTTTAGCTGTTTTGCAGATAGCTGCTTTTGAATTTATTCATTAAGTTCATTTGCATCCCATAACCATCTGTAAATGTTTCCTGTAGTTGTATGTGAGTGCACGCTTATTTGTTGTACATATTAGACATTTTTGTGCTAAAATATATTAAGTGGGATTTTTGTAGCAAAACATTCAATTTTTTGGTTCTTAAGAGTATGTGTGTGTGTTGTTTTTTACATTTAACCCTCAGTTTAAACACTGGTGTATTTATTTTTAACAACTTTACTCTTAGAAGCCTTAGACTAATTTTTTAATAAATATTCAACCAAAAATTATGAATTTATTAAGATGTGGCCTTACATATAGCATTCCCTGTGTTAGTAATGTAAGATTTTTGACTTAAGAAAACTCAAAAGATTCATGAATAAAGTATTTTATTGTTAAGTTGAAATAGGAAATGTTTTAAAATGTCTGGGCTTCTGGGAGGAAGTTCTTATGCTCTTCTTTCTTGGTACTTAGAAAGAAGCAATGTGAATTTTTATGAATATTCAATATTCAGGCAGTTGTATCCTGTTCAGGTTGATTTAGGTTTGTTTTAACCAATTTCTTTAAAATTTCAGGTTGTTGGCATTCACTGAGTATGCAGCTACTATGGTTTTTTTTTTTTTTTTTTTTGTATGGGACATATAAACACTTGGTTAGGCATGGATTTTAAAGTGTTAAAGACTTCCTGCTATATTAATTAATATATTATAATGGAGTCTTTAAAAATATTGGGTAGAGTTTAATGGAAGTCACACAAATCTTGAAATGGTATCTGTGGATAGTAAATACTACCAAGAGTTTTTCATGTGGGAGTATCCTGAAACTCCGCCATGGGTGTAAATGTTTTAATTTCACAATTGGACAGACACTGCATTTAGTAAAAACATTTCATTTTGAAGATGTGTTCTTTTTGTTGCATTGTTACTGCATAACACTTCTCAGCATTTCTGTAAGTTAAATTATTTTAAAATGGTGAATTCGTGTTTATTTTTTTACTTTGAAAATTGTAGTACTCAGGTGGTATTTAATGGGAAAGGATCCTTTGGGGTAAATCATAATGTATTCTAAGGAATGCATCTATAACATTAATGACTTTAGCCTTAAAAAAAGGTCTATTCTTATTCCTTCTTCCTCTTCATTCCATGGTATATTAGCAAAGTAGTTTACAGCCTTGTACAGCCTTATAAAGTTGTTTTACAATTTTTAATGAAAAGCCCTTAACAAAAAATTGTATTACCATTATACATAAATTACTGAACCACGGTTTGTAAATAATTTGTCTAATACCAGGAGGCCAAAGAAAGTCAGAATTTTACCTATTGACTCTATGGTGACTTCACAATAAGATTTCTGTGCAAAAGGTAAGATTGATCAAATAAACATCTGTTTGGTGTCCATGAGAACTAGACTTTCATATTAGTTTCTATTTAAAAAAGCTCATTCCATTTTATTAAAATATTTGTAATTACAATTTTGTTTAATGTTTACTTTCTGTCTTTTCTTTCTTTAGCATTTAGGTGACTGTTCAGCAGTTTGCTATATGGCCATTGTTGGCCTTTAAACTGCACTAGTAACAAGCATGGTATTTATCTTGTATTGAAATAAAACAGTTTTTATAATACTTTGAAGTTTGTCTTTTTTTGTTTGATTTATAATTTGTTAACCATTGTATACGGTGTGAATAAGTCATATCTAATGGTAGTGTGCAGTATAATAGAAGTTGGACTGTTTGTATCTTCAGGCCAGCCTCCTAAATAGTGGTTATTTTCTCTGGTATTGGCATTTTCATGGTCTTTAAAGCAGTCTATATCTGACTAAAATTAGGATTTAGAACCCTAAAAAAATTTCTAAATTATTTTATTTTTAAATCTAACATTCAGAAAACCTTTATCTGATTTTAGGGGATTATTAACCTACTAGACTTTTTTTTTTTTTTTTTTGTCTTTTTGCCTTTTCTAGGGCCGCACTTGCGGCATATGGAGCTTCCCAGGCTAGGGTTCTAATAGGAGCTGTAGCTGCCAGCCACAGCCACAGCCACAGCAACGCAGGATCCGAGCCGCATCTGCAACCTACACCACAGCTCACGGCAATGCCGGATCCTTAACCCACTTAGCGACAACAGGGATCAAACCTGCAACCTCATGGTTCCTAGTCGGATTTGTTAACCACTGAGCCACGACAGGAACTCCTAACCTACTAGACTTTAATCAAGTAAAAATGTTTCTAGATTGCAGCAAAAATATTCATCAGCTAGCCTGGAAGTAACATAGAGTACCTTTTTTGTTTGTTCGTTTTCAGGGCCCTACCTGCTCTATGGCATAGGGCATGTGGAAATTCCCATGCTAAGGGTTGAGTTGGAGCTGCAGCTGCAGCCAGCAGCCTACACCTTAGCCACAGCAATGCCAGATTAGAGCCACATCTGCAACCTACACCACAGCCCATGGCAACGCTTAAAGTGGGATCCTTTAACCCACTGAGTGAGGCCAGGGATCCATCTGAACCCACGTTCTCATGGATACTAGTGGGTTCTTAACCCACTGAGCCACAACAGGAACTCCTAGAGTACTTTTTAAACAGTTACAAATTGTGATTTCAGTAAGGACTTGTGTGCCAGGTATTAAATCAGGCCCCAGATTTCTCACCTTTATTCTTCAATATATGTTGAAGGTAACAATTCTAAGCTGTTGCAATAACCATTTAAGAAGTAAATCATTACTGGGATCCCTTTATATGACCCCCATTAAAATTGTGGTTCGGGTGTTACTGTTCGATGTTTATACTGTAAGAAGGATTGTATCCATTGATCTTTACTTGCACTGAGTTAATTGAGACTTGAAGTATTTGAAAGAAAGGTTATGAGGAACATCCTTTAATCAGATGCTACTCAAACCTTCACTGGCATCAGTTAAGGCCTGATTTAGTGAAAGAAGGAGCTTTTTAAATAAAGGATTTATAGACAGTTTTCCCAGTCTCCAAATTTTAATTCCTAAAATAAAGCAAGAAGTCTTACTAGGAATGGCTACTACTAATTCTCTCTTGTCCTGTGTCTTTGTTTCTCTTTTATATTTCACCAGCAAGAGTTCTTGGATTTTCGTGTTAAGTCATTTCCAATCATTTGCTGCCCTCAGTGTCAGATAAGGGGTATATACATTTTCTACAATACTTAGTGAAAAGGGAAGGGCAATACCTTCTAGTCAAGGGATTATTGCACCAAAGGCCATTCTGCAGGATGAAGTACATTAGGAAGAATACCATTTTGAAGCAGGGAGTGAGGAACATGGCCTATGTGTGGAGCTCAAGAAACAGGCAAGGGCCAACACTGCAGGGCTTGTAAATCACGTTAAAGATTGTTCCAGGAATGATGTGGAATCATTGAAATGTATGTAGTGTTAGAGAAAAGCTTCTTGACTGCACGTTGAATTGAAAAAAATATCGGTAAGGATAACCATTGAAGCTATTGCAAGAATCTTTGAAAAGAGAGAGAGGAAATGATAGTGGCAAAGAAAAGATGTAGTGAGAATTGATAGTACTTAGTGGAAGTTTGGAAACAAGAAGGTGAGAAGGATAATGTTTAGAGCCTAGGTAATGGTATGTCATTGCTTGAGATGGGAAACTGGAAAAAGAGACTGAATTTAGTGCCTTTGAGATCCAAGATGTAGCAAGTAGTCATATAGAGCTATTTGCTTTTGGAAGTTAGAAGACTTGGGCGAAAGCCATAACTTTGTAGTAAGTTAAAATAGTGAAGAAACTAAATAGGAGAATGTAGAGAGTCTTGATCACTTTTCAGTGTAATGATTGTCAACCCAGCTGCAGAGACCAGGCCCTTGGTGTTTTTTTGTTTGTTTGTTTGTTTGTTTGTTTTGGAGGGGTGGGGAGGTACCATCAGGTTTTATATGTGTGATTTCATATTCCACATATAAGTGACATGCAGTATTTGTCTAGCTTATTTTAGCATGATGTGCTCAAAGTTCATCTGTGAGCATTTTTAAAGATTGCTGTTACACTTAGCATCTCAAAGTTTTTTACCTTGTAAGATAGTTTTTTCCTTTTACAAGTGAGCCAGCAGTCTCTGAGAGGTCATGATAGCAGAATGGTGAGTTGAAGTTAGAATGGGTTAATGCCTCAAAATCCACACAGCTTATGTGCTGAATGATTATCAAACTAAGCCCCTACTGCCGTAAGTGCTATGCTAAATTTTAAAAGCTTTATTGATACCTGTATGCATTTAGGAGTATATGACTTTAAAACGTTCATTTTCGCAAATATCGACCATACCTACTCTGTAAAACCGCTAGAGGGGACAGGCCATAGCAATTTAGCGGTATCTTGTTATTTTTTAAATAGTTCATATAAATACTTGCATAGGTCCTACCAACATAATTACTATAGCTATCCTATCAGATAAAGGATAGGTGGGTAGCCTTTCTGGAAACATCAATTTATCGTTGTGGAAAGTTTTGTCATTGACTTAGGAATTGGGCGTCAACACAGTATAGAAGATTGATTTTCACTGCCCCCCCCAAAAAAACCTCATAAGTCATTTTACATTATTATTTCTTCATCTTTCCCAAACAAGAGCGGGAGGGTGGAGGGAATCCCCGAAGTGGAAACACAAATGCTAAAATCCAGCTAAGCATCTACCTTATACTAAGAATATATTCTGTTAGAAAGTGATTTCAAGACGAACTGGTAGTTACTTGCCCAATTTAGCGATGATTGGCTTTTCACATATCCATTGTAAACGTGTTGAAGTCCTTTTTATAATACATCTCAGAAATTGTTTGAGTCTGCTGGCAACCATTCTACCTTGAGTGTGTAAACTTAAGCTCTTCACATTACTTAGAAGCATGCTATGTGTATTTGTGCACACCGGGAAACTGCCTACCTATAAACTTATGTAGTCATCTGATTTATGTTGCTCTGGGCTTCCTAAATGATCTGAATATGTTGATGGGCAGTAAAGGGAGAAGGGATATAAATGACACAACTCTCAACCCTGGGTTGAGATAATCTACCTAAAGTTAACCTACCAGTTGTTTCTCCTGCTTCGTGAATGTTGAGGGTGGAATAGTCCCTCTTATCAGAAGTCGATCAGTTCATCAGTTAGCATAATAGGTGAATAATGGAGTCATAAATGAAGATTTTAATTTTTATTATTCCTCACATTCTTAGTTTCCTTTGGTGCTTCTCTTCCCTGACGTTTGAAATGTGGGATACTCCCAGGAGACAATTTCCTTGCATTCTTTGGTGTTTTTTTTCCTGTCTCATGGCTTTAAGTATTAATATGCTATTGATTTCTAAATTTATATTTCCAGTTCAGACAGACCTCCTTCCCAAACTAGAGACTTAACTGCCTGCTGTACTTGAATATATAAAAGTCATCTCAAACATAATGTGCCAGGGCTGAATTCTTTCACACTCAGCCATTCCTTACCACCTTCAGCCCAGAGCCCTCCCTGACATCTGCATCCTCATTTCCACTGGTTAGACCCAAAATTGAATTTTTTTTTTTTTTTTTTTTTTTTTTTACTTTTCCAGGGCCGCACCTACAGTGTATGGAGGTTCCCAGGCTAGGGGTCAAATCGGAGCTGTAGCTGCCAGCCTAGGCCACAGCCACAGCAATGTGGGATCCGAGCCACGTCTGTGACCTACACCACAGCTCACAGCAGCGCCAGATCCTTAACCCGCTGACCAAGGCCAGGGATTGAACCCACAACCGCATGGTTCCTAGTCAGATTTGCTTAACCACTGAGCCACGACGGGAACTCCTCAAAACTGAAATCTTGACTCTTTTCACACCCCACACCCAGTACATCAGGAGATACTTTTCTCTAGCATCAAAAAATACCTAGAATTTGACAGCTTATTGCTGCTTCAACTGCTTTCATTCCTTGCCTGTATTACTGTAGTCATTCCTAATACGTTTCCTTGTTTTCTGTTCCTGCTTCTCTCAAGTCTATTAGTGTAGCTACCTGAGTTTGTAACATGTCTCTGCTCAAAATCCTGCTATAGCTCCCCATTTGTACTAAAGTTCCAGTCCTTAAAAGATTCCTTGATGATTTGGGCCCTATTGCCTATCTGACCAGACATCCCAGTACCCTTCTCTATGCTCACTGCCTTCCAGGCATTCTGACCTTGTTTTCAAATAGGTGTCCTCTTTTCCCTTAGCCTTGGTATGAGCCATTGCCCTTGCCTGGAATGCTCTGGATATCTGCATAACCGTGTCATATTAATGAGATTTGTTTTCCCCTTTCTGTAGAAGACTGGAACCCGTTATCTCCCTTAACTTTGCTTTATTTTCCCAAGCACTTATAACACGTTATGTTGGTTGTTAGACTATAAGGCCCACAAAAGTATGGATCTTGTTTTAAGTCCCAGGTGCCCACAGTCAACATATAGCACATAAATGTTCTGTGAATGTTTGAATGAATGTCTAACTTAAAGTTTAGGTCTTGTTAGCTTAAGCTATGGTACCACAGTTATAAGAGCCAATTCAGCATCTTTCCAATTGTAAAGTATAACAAAAATTGCCATTTAAGCCTTTTTTTTTTTTGCCTTTTTGTCGTTTTTTAGGGCTGCACCCGCGGCACGTGGAGGTTCCCAGGCTAGGGGTCTAGTCAGAGCTGTAGCTGCCGGCCTACACCACAGCCACAGCAATGCCAGATCCGAGCCCTGTCTGCATCCTAAACCATGGGTCACGGCACTGATGGATCTTTAACCTGCTGAGTGAGGCCAGGGCTCAAGCACATATCCTCATGGATACTACTTGGGTTCATTTCTGTTGAGCCACAACGGGAACTCCTAGCTTAGTTTTCATTGAACTAATTCTGTTTGCACTCACATTTCATTGGTTTACATAATATTGTCATGAAATCACAGGAAAAAATAATATCCATGTAGTCTAGGAACACACACTTAGTCTTAAACAGGTAATTAGTAAGCAGAAGTTCTTCAGTACGAATGCTGTGTGTATAAGTCAGTTTTAGACTGTATAGATAAAATTTGAGTATTCAGGTTATTTCACTGGATTTTTTTACTTGAATGAAGGATACTATAGTGAATATCTATAAGCAAGTCTAAATGCACGTCTTTAAAAAAGTTTCTTGTGCTTGATTCGGTGAGTATGAACATTAGAGGGTGGTTTTTTTGTTTGTTTTTTGGGTTTTTTTTTTTTTTGCCTTTTTCTAGGGCCGCATCTGCGACATATGGAGGGAGGTTCCCAGGCTAGGGGTCTGATGGGAGCTGCAGCCACTGGCCTATGCCACTGCCATAGCAACACGGGAACTTACACCACAGCTCACGGCAATGCCAGATCCTTAACCCACTGAGGGAGGCCAGGGATCAAACCCACAATATCATGGTTCCTAGTCGGATTCGTTAACCATTGAGCCACGCTGGTAACTCCACATTTGAAGTTTTTGACACATGAAGCTGCCCTCTGATTTACCTTCTCCACAGTTGTATGTGAAAATGCGTTTCTCCGATCTTCTGCAATGAGTGCTTTAAAAGTGATTTGGGGAAAAAATTGGTATTTTATTTTTTAACATATTTTGTAATTTGTACAGTGGCTTAAATAGTTACAAATGCTTTAACATTTAAAAATATGTTAAATATTTAAGCGTTTAAAAATATTAATGTACTGCCATCTAGTGATAACTTTAAGAAATGATAAGTCCTAATTTAGTAATTTTATAATTGAGGAAAGAGTTAAGGATATGCATTTGGACACAAGGTACTATAACCAATTAAGGGCAAACTGAAGCCCTGAAAAATCTAAGCCAAGCTCTCATCCAGGAAAGATCTGAAAGATTCTTTTCTAATCCATTGTCTCAGTTACATCACAATGGTAGTCAAACCAAAAGATCAAAGTAACAATAATACTCTGATTATTATGATGAAGTAAGTTAATAAAGCTTTTTATTTCCATCTTTATACTGAAAATATTTCTAAATTTGCTCGATGCACATAGTGAGGGTCATTTGAAGGGAAGAAATTTTGTACCTACATATTCAATATTTGTATGTAGATTATCAGTTCATTTGTAGCACATATTTAACATTTCTATGAAAAAGTATATAGTATCCTAATGTCATCTTGAATACAATTCTCATAGTAGGTGTAAGGACTTAATTTTACCTAAATATATATATAATAAGTTTTTTTATTTTTTTGACCCTGGGTGTAAGTCTTTTTTTTTTTTTTTTAAGTATTAGAGTACACACTCTGTGTTATATATGGCATTCAGAAGGGAAATATAAGCCAAGGAATATTCTTTCTGCCCTTTGAAAGTCAGGAAATAATTATACACAATGAATACTCAAAATGACTACAGTATGCAAAATACTGTGAGCACACAGAAAAAGCATGTACCGCCTAGAAAAAAATAACTGAGGCTAATATATATACTGTCTACTTACCCATGTGTGTGTTGTAGTCTTTTTTTAATGTAAACATCAGAACAATTCCATCAGGGTTCCTCATTTTACAGGTGAGAAAACAAATTTAGGAAGATTCAGTAGCAAAGCAGTAATCCATTTTACCTTAGAGTCAGAAGAGCCAATTCTAGAGAGTCTGACAGTGGATTTCTTAGTGGTCATTACTTACAGATGATATGAGATGGTATGAAAGACTACAGATAAAATTATTAGAATCAAAAAAAAAAAAAGCTCTTAGCACAAAATCAATATGGGAACCAGATATAAAATAGCTAACATTAAATCATAAAAGATGTGTAAGCCATTTTGGAGGAAGTTTTAAACCTTTAATGGGAGGTATTACTATAGACCCAAATCAATGGACATACCATGTTCATGAATACGGAGATTTAATATTTTAAATGTGACAATTCCCTCCATGTTAACTTAGCATTAATACAAATCCAATTAAAATTCCAGAAGATGTATCAAGTCTTACTAGACCTAACAGTCTGGTTCTAAACTTTAGGTGGGATTGATAACCTTTAAGAGATGGGGGAGGCGTTTCTCTGTCACATACCAAGGCTCGTGATAAGATAGTGCAGACTTTGTACAAGAATAAATAAACAGGCAATGGAACAACAGAGGGATCAGAAACCACATATATAAGAAAACTAGATTTATGATTATATGGAAATTGCTATGAATTATACTAAAATAGGAAAAAATGGGATCTTTACCTACTGCTATTCATAAATATCAATTCTAGGTGAATTAGTTGTGGACTTTAGGGAAGACCAAAGCCAAAGTATTAAGAAAATAAAGGAAATAATTTTATGACTGGATTAGAGAAGGATTTCTTAAGATACAAGTACAAATCATAAAAAGGGAGAGACTAATAAATATGAGTAAGTTAAATTAAGAACATCTTTATTAGAAGACCACAAAGAGTGAAAAGATAATCCCCAAATTGGGGGAAATTCTTGAAACACGTAAAACTGAAAAATGACAAATATCAAGAATATACAGTGAAAGAATGCTCACTCAGTGGGTTAAGGATCCAGCTGTAAGCTGTGGTGTAGGTCACAGACATAGGCTGAATCTGGCATTGCCATGGTTGCGGTGTAGGCTGGCAGCTACAGCTCTGATTCAACCCCTAGTCTGGGAACTTCGTATGCCATGAGTGCGGCCCTAAAAAGACAATACAAAAAATGAAAACAATGGATGTGTGTACACGTATGGCTGAATCACTTTGTTGTACAGCAGAAATTATAACAACACTAAATCCACAATACTTCAATAAAACTTTACAAAATGAAAAAGTATATATATTAAACTACATATCTGTATGAGAATGACAGAAACCCAATAGAAAAATGGGCAACAGTCATGAATTGCTATTTCACACAAACATGAATATTCCATAAATATATGAAATGATATCCAACTTCATTAGTCATCTAAGAAATGCATATTGAAATCACACCTACAGGACTGGGAAAAAATGTTTAATCTCTATTGGCTAACGATATGGTGCCAATATACTGCTGGAAGGGGTATAAATGGTACAACACTTTGGAAAACAGTTTAGCATTACTTTGTAAAGTAAATGTGCATATATGCCGGGGAAACTTGAAGGCACTTATAAGAATATTTATAGCAATACTATTTCTAATAGCAAAAAACTGGAAACAGCTCAGATGTACACCAACAAAAGAGTAGATAAATAAGAGGACATCTGTACAATGAAATACTGTATGGGCCGAAAGTATAAGAGCTCTAGCTGCACACAGCAACATAAATGAATCTTAAAATTTGTCTGTAAGAAGCAAGTCACAGACGAATTCACCGAATAGTACTCTATATAAATTTCCAGAACAGGCAAATTTTTGAGTGTATATTAGAAATTCCTGTATAAGAAAAGCAACACAAAAGTTTAAGGCACTTGTGAACAAAATTCAGCATAGTAGTTTTAGGGACAGGGAGGTAGAGGAATACAAACATGGAAGCATGCCACAAGGGGCTCCTAAGGTGTCATGCTGTATTTGTTAATCTAAACGGTTGATACTCATGTGTTTCTATGCTTTAAACTGTAAATATATATTTTAATAATTCATAGAATATAGTTAATGCACGATAAAATTGCAGTGATAGAAATATGCTTCCTGTGTAAGTCTAACTGAATTGTAGATCATTCAAGCTAGATAATGCAACTAACATGTATTTAAGATAGTACATAAGGTATTTCTCCAAAAACATTACAAATGCTGCTTTAAAACAATTGATTTCCTATTCATATATGAAGTTTTGTTTGAGAACAGTTGACTTGAAAGATAGCACAATCCACTGAAAGCATGGAGATAGCAGGTAGATAATGATATAACCAGCCTCCTGCTCTAAAAGATTCTCAACATGAAAGAAAGGGGCATGTGCAGTTTGGAAAAGTGAATTTTAAAACTACCATTTCATCATTGTTTTACTTCAAAATTTCAAATGACATCAAAATAAAGCATAAGGTTTATATTTATCCGAAGTGAACTCATGATACTGCTTCCTCTCAGAACAGCCTTAAAATTAATCTTAACACAGTACTGGGTAAAGGAAGCCAAGAGCCTGGTCACCAGTGTCCCAGGATACTTGGATTGGATGTTGGGAGAAGTGCAATTACCAACAGTGGTCAGTAACGAGATAGACATTCTGGAACTTCGAGTTGCATATGAGGCTACACAAAAGAATATCTTGTGTATTTATTGTCTTGGATGGGATGCAGTGATCAATACAATTAATGTACTTCAGTGTAGACTGAACAGCTACCCTCCCTCACTGAGCAGACTGTTGTGGAAATGTATGCCTCCTAGAGCCACTCTGGAGGCATAAACAGAGCCCAACACCTTTGCACTTAAGACAGTCATCTACCTGTGCCAAATCATTTCTGTCTTCCTTATGGTGCTGTGGTGCTTCCTTTTCTCAAAAACTGTTTTGGAAAACGGCTGTTTGTTCTAATAGCTCCCAGGTCTTAGAATGATGACCTCAGTTGAAGTCTGCTTCCTGAAGAAATTAGTTAAGGTGGAGGTCACCAGAACCAGAGTTTTTAGGGGACAGAATGAGCCTTAGCACAGCGTTGGAAGCAACTACCACTAGGTGGCAGGCCAAGATAGATTACCGAAGCTAGTATGCGGGTGGCAGTGAATAGTATCTTCCAATACTTGAAAGGCCTTAATTACCAAGGGATTCTTCAGCATTCATTGTTTCAGGAATCACTGAGTTGCCCACTAGAAGCCAGGCACTGTTCTAGGGCCAGATGAAAAAAACAATGCCTTCATCTCAAGATTAGTGAAGACACGAAAAGGTAATTTTTCTCTGAAGCAGTGGAAATATTTTCATCAATATGGGAGGCTCCCAGTTCACTATAAATGAGTTCCTTTTGTATATTATAGAGGTAACTTGGCTGAAGATATAGCTTAGGATTTTCACTTTTTGAATGCTTTTATGTGTGCAGTTTTCAGGATTAGCCCCCAAAGAGGTCTGGAAGTCTTGGAAGAGGGGTTTATGTGAAGTCAAATATGGCGTCCAAATCAGCACATTGAGTAGGAGCTAGGAGAGATTCATTCATTTAACAAAGGTGCTAGATCTAGGATGTTATCTGGGTGTGACAGATAACATCCTTCTTCTCTGGGAGCCTATTTTTAGTGAAGCAAAATAAACAATGGTCAAATATATCAGTTGGTGTTAAAGGTATTAAGTGAAATAAAGCAGGGAACTTTTATACAGGTTCATCAGAGAAGGCTCTTAAAAGGTGCAGTTTGACCAGAGATCCAAAGATAGTGAGGGTGTCAGCCATGCAGATGTCAAGGAGAAGACCATTCTAGGGGAGGGAATAGTAAGTGAAAATGCCCTAAAGGGTACGTGAAGCAGCAAAGGATGGAAGAATAAGGGAAAAAGATAGTAGTTAGAAACGGGTTTAGGAAGAGGTTTAGGGAAATAATTGCTTAGGGCTTCACAGGGAATGATGAAGATTTTAGCTTTTGCTCACAGTGTGACAGGAAGCTTGGAAGGGTGTGAGCAGAGGAATGACATAATCCTACCTTTTATCACTGATTGCTATCTGAAGAGAAGGCTGTTGAGCAATTGTAGTAGCAAAACAATTGGAATATTTTTGCATTAGCATAGGTGAGAAATTAAAATGGTTTTGATAAAGGTAATAGTAGTGGGGAAGCTGCAAGACTGAGTATGTTTTAAAGGTAGAACCAAATTCATTTGCTGACAGACAAAAGGTAAATGTGAGAGAAAGAAATCAAGGATATCTCTATAGCTTTTAACCTAAGAAACAAACAAACAAATGGAGTTATCTTCTACTGAGATGAAGAAGGCTGGAGAGGGGTGGGAATGTTTTTTTGTGGGAGTGGGAATCAAAAGTTTTGCATTGGGGAGTTCCCGTCATGGGTAGTGGTTAACGAATCCGACTAGGAACCATGAGGTTGTGGGTTCGATCCCTGGCATTGCTCAGTGGGTTAAGGATCTGGCGTTGCTGTGAGCTGTGGTGTAGGTCGCAGACACAGTTCGGATCCCACATTGCTGTGGCTGTGGCGTAAGCTGGCGGCTACAGCTCCGATTTGACCCCTAGCCTGGGAACCTCCACATGCCATGAGTGAGGCCCTAGAAAATGCAAAAAGACCAAAAAAAAAAAAAAAAAGTTTCGCATTGGGTATGTTGAGTTTGAGAAAACAGACCACAAAGTGGAGATATCAGGTAGTCATTTGGATAGATATATCCAGAATTCAGGGACAATTTCATGGCTAGAGATGAAATTTTGATCAGTGTCTAAATAGCATTTAAAGTAGTGGGACCAGGCGAGGTCACCAAGAGTAATGATGAACAAGGAAAGAATGTCAGCAGCCTGAACCATAGTGGGGGCTCCTCTGCCTAGAAATAGGGAAAATAGAAGGGTGCAACCAAAAGGACAAAGATGCAGCAGCCTGTGAGGTAAGAGAACTAAGGAAGAAAAGGAGAGAAGGAAGTGGGGGTGGGAAACAGGAAGAGTGGGAGGAAGAGATGAAGGAAGGAGGAAGGGAGGGAGAGGAGGAGAGAGGGGACCATAAGGAGAGTGTCTCAGAAGCCAAGATTCAAAAAAGAGGGAGTGAAGGGTGTCAGATGCGACTGAGGGGTTTGATAAGATGAAGACTGAATTGACCTTTTGATTTGACATCTGGAATCCATTGGTGACTTTGAGTAGAATGATTCTAATGGTGTGGTGAGGATGAAAGGATGATTGAAATGAATTCAGGTGGGAATGGGAGAAGAGAAAGTTTTAAAAAGTTATTTTTAAAAGTATTGTAAAAAGTGGGTTCCCTTCGTGGCTCAATGGTTAACGAACCTGAACGGCATCCATGAGGATGCAGATTTGATCCCTGGCCTCGCTCAGTGGGTTAAGGATCCAGCATTGCCCTGAGCTGTGGTGGAGGTCGCAGATGCAGCTCGGATCCTGTGTTGCTATGGCTGTGGTGTAGGCTGGCAGCTGTAGCTCCGTTTGGACCTCTAGCCTGGGAACCTCCATATGCCACGGGTGTGGCCCTAAAAAAGAGAGAAAGACCAAATGTAAAAATATAAGAATACAAATAGCCCAATAAGAGGAGGCCAAATATGAAATGACAGACTGAGGAAAGAAAGAAAAGAAGCAAAGCCATCATAGAAATGAAAATAAAATTGAAAGCACTGTGAGGTAAAATTTATTATTTCATTTTTTATTAAATCTTTTCATTCAAGTATAGTTGATTTATCTCATTATATCAGTTTCAGGTGTACAATATAGTGATTTAATATTTTTATAGGTTATACTCCATTTAAAGGTATTACAAAATAATGGCTACATTTCCCTGTGCTGTACTATATATATGTGTGTGTGTGTGTGTGTGTGTGTGTGTGTGTATACATATATATATATTTTTTTTTTTTTCTTTTTAGGGCCACACCTGTGGCATATGGAGGTTCCCAGGCTAGGAGTCGAATCGGAGCCCCAGCTGCCGGCCACAGCAATGCCAGATCCGAGCCACATCTGAGACCTACACCACAGCCCACAGCAACCCCGGATCGTTAACCCACTGAGCAAGGCCAGGGATCGAATCTGCAACCTCGTGGTTCCTAGTCGGATTCATTAACTGCTGCGCCATGATGGGAACTCCTGTACGATATAATTTTATAGCTTACTTGTTTTATATGTAGTCGTTTGTGCCTCTTAATCCCCTACTCCCATCCTACCTCTCTCCACTTCCTTCTCCCCACTGGTAACCACTGGTGTGTCCTTTATATCTGTGTCTGTCTCTATTTTGTTTTATATATTAATTTGTTTTATTTTTTAGATTCCACATGTGAGAGATAACATGGAATATTTGTGTTACTCTTTCTGATTTTATTTTACTAAGCCCATCCTTGTTTTTACAGATGGAAAATTGTCTTTTTAAAGGTTTAAGAATTATTACATTTTAAAAAGGATTTTAAAATTATAGAACGAGAAAGACAGGATTTTTAAAAAGCCTAACATTCATAATTGAAGTTCTGAGTAGAAAGTAAACAGTTTCCTAAACTGAAGACTCAAATCTATACATTGAAGAGCCATACCGTATACTAGAAAATAACCGAGAATGGTTAGTACAGAGGGAGTTCTTTTTCCAACAATGGCAAAGTAGAATGGCTTAGATCTACTCTCACTACAGACAACTGGAAAACTGGAGATGTTTGAAAGCATCAGAAATCAACCAGTGCATGAGGAATTTCAAGCTTAAAAATCTAGGAAAGGAGGTAAGAGTTTGGCATTTGAGATCACTTCTTTCTGCCAATTCTGCAAGTAGAGGTCAAGGGGTCTAGAAGCTAAACACAGTTTTTAACACATTCAGTGGACTGAAGGGACCTGGAAGGAAAAATTATGCACCTTAATTTTTCATAACTATGGAATGGGAGAAGAGTGTAAATCATACATATATCTGATAAAGTTTTGATATTTAGAATATACAAAGGACTAAGAGTTCAACAACAAAGCAATTAACCTGATTAAAAAATAGGCAAGGAGTTCCCGTTGTGGCTCAGCAGAAATGAATCTGACTAGTATCAGTGAGGATGCAGGTTTGATCCCTGGCCTCACTCAGTGGGTCAGGGATCTGGCATTGCCATGAGCTGTGGTATAGACTGCAGATGCAGCTCGGATCCCGCGTGCTGTTGTTGTGGTGTAGGCCAGCAGCTGTAGCTCTGATTTGACCCCTAGCCTTGGTACTTCGATGTGCCATGGGTTCAGCTCTAAAAAGCAAAAAAAAAAAAAAAATAGGCAAGACCTGAACAGACATTTCTCCAAAGAATGCTCAACAAGCCTGTGAAAAGATGCTCTATATCACTAATCATTAGAGAATTCAGATTAAATTAACAATGAGATATCACCTCATTCTCTTTAGGATGGCTACTATTTAAAAATAAATAAATAAATAAAAGTAAATGTTGGTGAGGATGTAGGGAAATTGGAATCCTTGTGCACTGCTGGAAGGAATGTAAAATAGTGTAGCCACTGAAGAAATCAGCATGAAAAATCCTGAAAAAACTGAAAAATAGAATTACTGTATATCTGGCAATCTTTCTTCTCAGTGTATATCCAAAAGTATTGAAGGCAGGATTTTGAAGAAATATTCACACATCCTTATTCACTGCAGCATTTTTCGTAATATCCAAGGAGTAGAAGCAGCCTGAATGTCCATCAACAGATAAATAAAATGTAGTATATTCCTATAATGGAATATTATTCAATCTAAAAAAGAAAGAAAGTAAAAGAAATCCTGTCTCATGCTACAACATGGATGAAGTTTGAGGACATTATGCTGAATTAAATAAACCAGTTACAAAGGGACAAATACTATATGATTCCACGTTTATTAAACATCTAGTCTAGTCCCCAGTCAAAATCATGATTCCAAATTTCTTGTCAAAATCATGGAAACAGAAAGCAGAATGTTGGTTACCAGGAGCTTGGAGTGGAGGTAGAGAAATGAAGAGCTGTTTTTTAATGAGTATAGAGTTTCACTTTTTCATGAAGAAGTACTAGAGACCTGTTATACAACAATGTGAATATAGTTACTGAACTGTACACTTAAAAATGATTAAGAGGTTTTATATTACATTTTTACCATAGTTTTTTTAAGTTGCAAAATAAGTGATAATAAAAGATTCTAACACATTGTAAAAATAAGAAACATGAGCTTATTTATACAGATATAAACAGATGCACTGAAGGGTGAATTGACAAGGAATGGGATCCTTGCAAATATCTCCACACAAAGTACTCACTAATTATAAAGGGGAAGACATTAATTTTACGATGGAGGTGCCACCTTAATCAACGTGATTCAAGTGATGATTATCAGTAATGGGATAAATGGAAACCATGTGCTACCTGATAGGATGCATTGAGAGAACATCATCTAATACCCGTATTACTCCTGCCAAAGACACATAACCTGAATCTAGTCATGAGGAAAAATCAGACAAACCAAAACTGAGAGACATTTCTGCAAAGTAAATTACTATAACTTCGAAATTGTCAAGGGTAGAAAAAGTCAAGAAAAGACTAAGGAACTGTTCCGTCTAAAAGGACTAAAGAGATATGACAAAGTCGAAAAGTAATTATGAACTGGATTCTTTTGCCCTAAACACATTATTGGGATAATTATCAACATTACTGGAATAATTGAATGAGGGCTGGGTTGGTAGTGAAGTATCAGTGTTCATTCTCTGCTTTTGATTTTGGCTCTGTAGGAGAATGTCCTTATTTTTAAGAATACGCCTAATATAATGAGTATCAGTTCAGTTGTATTCTCAAATGATTCAGGGAAAACAGTTCTTCATAATATTCTCTTTCAGCTTTCTTGTAAGCATATAATTTTTAATGGTTTATTTGAGCTTTATCAACTTTTAGAAAAAATATGTTGCAAATTCTCAAGGACTGACCACGTACAGGGGCGCAAAACTAACCTCAAGAAATTTGAGTATAGAAATTATTTCAAGTATCTTCTCTGACCACAATGCCTGAAACTAAAAATTAGCCACAGGAAAAGAAATGAGAAAAAACTGACCACATGAAGACAAAACAACATGTTGCTAAAAACACCAATGTGTCAAGGAGGAAATCAAAAGGGAAATATAAAATTACGAGGCTAGGGGTCGTATCTGAGCTATGGCTCGAGGCCTACATGCCACAACAACAAGGGATCTGAGCCACGTGTGTGTCCTACACCACAGCTCATAGCAAAGCGAGATCCTTAACCCACCAAGGGAGGCCAGGGATCAAACCCACACTTCACGGACCCTAGTCAGGTTCATTAACCACTGAGCCACGAAGGGAACTCCTGAGGCAAATTCTCTATTGTCAGTTTCCTCTTCAAATCCTTGAAAATATATTTTGGAGTCCTTAGTGTGTTTTTGAACCCATGTTGCAAACTTGGACAGCTTTTTATCACAGGCAGGAGGAATCTGAAAAGAACACAAATAATAACAGCGAGATGCTGAGTCTAAAACAACAAATCCCAGTAGTGAGGAAGCGATGTTTTCACCAGTGAGATTAAAGAAACTAGACAAAGCACATATTGTGTACTTGTTCATGTTTTTATTTATTTATTTTTTTGCCTTTTTGTCATTTTTATGGCCGCGGGTTTATGGCCGCACCCGCGGTATGTGGAGGCTCCCAGGCTAGGGGTCTAATCGGAGCTGTGGCCACTGGCCTGCGCCACAGCCACAGCAACGCAGGATCCGAGCAGCGTCTGCAGCCTACACCACAGCTCACGGCAACGCCGGATCATTAACCCACTGAGCAAGGGCAGGGATCGAACCCGCAACCTCATGGTTCCTAGTCGGATTTGTTAACCACTGCGCCACGACGGGAACTCCCTGTTCATGTTTTTAAAGAATGCTTTGTTCACATCTTTCATGACAGCTTTGTGGTCATACAGCTGACCACAAATGTCATTCAATAATAGGTTCGAATCATCCAGAACTTGCTTCACTTCCTTGAATAAAGCCATAGCTAGTTTTTAGTTGACAAGAAAGTTGAAAATCACTCATAAGGTTTCATATCATAACCATGTTACACAATAATCAGCAATTGATTAGGGCTGTCATACCTGAAATAAAATCAATAATGGACTATTACTTGCTGTCTGAATTTATTTACCACTTAATTTTATACATATTTTCCTTTTAAAAATTAATTCTTAATAAAGTGTTTTGGATAAATGTTAAATTTGCTTTTCTCATTTTAGTATTTTCCCAAATGCTCACAGATTAAGAGCAGCAATTATTTTGATGATGCCTATGGAATATTTGTTATTTAAGAATGATGCTGTTGGATAAACAACAAGGCCCTACTGTGTTACACAGGGAAGGATAGTCACTATCCTGAGATAAACCATAATGGAAAAGAATATAAAAATGAATGTGTATATATCTGAATAACAGAATCACTTTGCTGTGCAGCACAAATTAACACAACATTGTAAATCAACAGTGCTTCAATTAAAAAAGAGAAAGTTAAGTAAAAGAACATACTAATGTGAAACTATGCCATCAAACCTAAATATGAGGTTTAGTCCATGAAGAATTGAAGTTACTTCTTCAAACATTAGACCAAAAAGAAAAGACTGCCACTCTTCACTTGATCTCTGAAAGGAAATTCTCTCTTTTGCTTTAAAATCTTAATACCCACAACTATTAGCACTTCAGAATAACATTTAATGTTCTTTCTTGTCTGAATTTCTTGTCTGCATTTCTTGTCTCCTCTTTGATCTAGGAGTTCCCATCCTGTCTCAGCAGGCTAAGACTAGTACCCATGAGGATGCCAGCTCGACCCCTGGCCTCACTCAATGGGTTAAGATTCTGGCATGCCCATGAGCTGTGCTGTAGGTCACAGACGCGTCTTGGATCCCCCCTTGCTGTGGCTGTGGCTGTGTTGTAGGCCTGCAGCTGCAGTTCCACTTCTACCCGTAGCCCGGGAACTTCCATATACCACAGATACAGCCCTAAAAGGAAAGGGGGGGGAGACTTTGATCTAGTGCATTTTTATTTGATTTATGTGCAAATGAAGAAAACATAAGAAGACATGAAAACAAATGCAATGTGGTATCCTCCACTGGATCCTGGAACCGAAAAAAGACGTTAGTGGAAAAACTAGTGGGATCTAAATAAAGCTTAGAATTTAGTTAATAGTAATCTAATAATGTTAATGTCTTATGTAATTCAAGTTCATTCATCAAAACTAAGAGATTAACATGGGGGAAAGTCAGTGATAGAATTGTATGAACTATCTTTCCCGTATTTCTGTAAATATAAAAAATGTTTTAAAGGCACAAAGGCAATGTAGTGGAGAAAGGATAGCCTTTTAAACAAGTGGTGCTGGGTCAGCTGGTCATCTATATGCAAAAAAGTGAATTTAAGTCTGTATCTCACATTACACATGGAAAATAACTCAAAATGGATTGTAGACCTAAATGAAAAAAACTAACACTATAGAACTTCTTGTAGAAAAATGAGAGAAAATCTTGTGACTTGTGTGTTAGACCAAGATTTATTAGATATAACACCAAAAGCACAATAAAGCAAAGAACAAATAAATAAATTGAACTTCAACGTAATTTATAAAACTTATGCTTTTAAAAAGACAATGCTAGGGAGTTCCCATCGTGGCGCAGCTGTTAACGAATCCCACTAGGAATCATTAGGTTGTGGGTTCGATCCCTGGCATCACTCAGTGGGTTAACGATCGGCGTTGCCGTGAGCTGCGGTGTAGGTAGCAGACGCAGCTTGGATCCTGCATTGCTGTGGCTGTGGCACAGGCTGGCGGCTACAGCTCTGATTGGACCCCTAGCCTGGGAACCTCCATATGCCGCGGGTGCGGCCCTAAAAAGAAAAAAAAAAGACACTGCTAAGATAATGAAAAGACTGGGAGAAAAATCTTTGCAAAGCACGTATTTGATGAAAGAACAAGAAGAATCTCTTGAAGCTGAAAAATATGATCATTCTCTTGACGTGATGGCCTCTGGGTAGATGCATATATAAAAACTTATCGAATTGTATACCTTTTAAATGTGCAGTTATTTATTCCTCAGTAAAGCTGGGTTTTTGTTTTTATTTTAAAGGAAAAGAACCTAGGGGAAATTCAGATAAAAAATTAATAGAATATGAAGCAAAAATGACTTTCAAAACAAACGTAAAAATGAATAAAAACTATTCTGACGTTGAGCAGCAAATTGTAACAGATATTTTCAGATCATACAAAAGCAGAAATTCATAAGGGAAAACAATTTATTTTGGTCTTTGTCTTTTTAGGGCCACACCTGGGGCATTTGGAAATTCCCATGGTAAGGGTCCAACTGAAGCTGTAGCCGCCGGCCTACACCACGGCCTCAGCCTTACCAGATCCAAGCCAAGTCTGCGACCTACACCACAGCTCACAGCAATGCCAGATCCATAAGGGAAAATTTTAATAAAAGGAATAGACTTAGGGATTGTCTGCTAATACAGTTAAGAGAAGTGAATTATAAGAACATGCTGGGAAAGGAATTCCCTGGTGGCTCAGCACGTTAAGGATCCAGCATTTTCACTAGGGCAGCGGGTCACTGCTGGGGCGCGGGCTTGATCCCTGGCCTAGGAACTTCCACATGCTGATGTCATGGCCAAAAAATTTTTTAAATAATAAATTTAGGAGTTCCTGTTGTGGCTCAGTGGTTAACGAATCCGACTAGGAACCATGAGGTTGTGGGTTCGATCCCTGGCCTTGCTCAGTGGGTTAAGGATCTGGCGTTGCCATGAGCTGTGGTGTAGGTCGCAGACGCTGCTCAGATCCCACGTTGCTGTGGCTGTGGAGAAGGCCGGCGGCTACAGCTCCTGTTAGACCCCTAGCCTGGGAGCCTCCATATGCCACGGGAGCGGCTCTAGATAAAGACAAAAAGACAAAAAATAAAAAAATAAATTCAAAAAAAGAACACGCTAGGAAAAATGCAAATTTCTTACTTATTTAACTACAAAGATAACACAAAATTCATGTTACCGTGACTAGGGTATTGGTGAAAAAGTGGTTATTGAGTATCTAAAATTACTCATTGCACAAGACAATTTTGAAATGCCCTGAAATCTGACAGCTCATTTACGGGGAAAAAAAAAAACAAAACTTGGAGTTCCTTTTACGGCTCAGTGGTAATGAACCCCACTAGTATCCAAGAGTTCGATCCCTGGCCTTGCTCAGTGGGTTAGGGATCCAGCAAAGCTGTGAGCTGTGGTTTAGGTTGCAGATGTGGCTAGGATCCGGCTTTGTTGTGGCTGTGGTGTAGGTCAGCAGCTACAGCTCCAATTTGACCCCTAGTCTGGGAACTTCCGTGTGCTGCAGGTGTGACCCTAAAAAGCAAAACAAACAAACAAACAAACCTTGATAGAAACTGTGTCAAATTTGATAACTACCCTAAACATTTACTTGAAATTACCTTTACTTTATGAAACCAGAACTTTTTTCAATATTTTCAATAGCAAAAAATAAATTATAATCAACCATTCCAGAACAATGACTGAATCCATTTTCCATTTCCCTACATTATAAAATCACTGTCATATAAAGAGGTAATCACATAATATATGCACTATAAAATTTTAGAGCAGGAAGTATTATGAGAATTTTCAGCCAGCGTGAACACATCCCCAAGTATTACCTTCTCAAAAATGGAGAAATGCATCAGGCATATTTACACAAGACTTCAGGATTTTGAGGGGCTTTCTCTCCCACTTTAATTGTGAAATAATCCACTAGGACAACGTTTTTTATTACCTCATTTACTATACAGCTGTTCCTTTTAATGAGGATGCAGTATTTACCAGAAACTGAAATAACTACCCTTATCCCCCTTTATATGGTGAAAATAAAAACTTGATCATATGATTCCTTCCTTAGAGGGCCAGTCAGGATAGGTCAAGTTATGCTATAATAACAACAACAACAGCAAAAAAATCCTGAAATCTCTGTGGCTTGAAAATAAAGATTTTTTTTCCTTATTCGTATTATATGTCCATGCTGGATCACTCATCGTCATTCAGGAACCCAGGCTGAATGAACAGCCCATCTCTATCATCTACAAAAATTTGCCAAGGCAAAGGGGGTACGGTGGTGTCTTAACACTGGCAGTTAAATCTACTCTTATGTTTCATTAAAATGTTAAATGGTGTATTAGTTTCCTGTTGCTGGTGTAGCAAATTACCACAAATTTAGCATCTTGGAACATCTCCAGTACTAGGAGTTAGAAGTCCAAAATGGGTCTCACTTGTCTAAAATCAACGAGTCAGCAGCGGTGCATCTCTTCTGGAGGTTTAAGGGGAAAAATTGTTATGGTTTGTGGCTGTTGGAGTTTTTTGGGTTGTTTTTTTGCTATTTAGGGCCATGCCTTCAGCACATGGAAGTTCCCAGGTTACAGGTCAAACTGGAGTTACAGCTGCTGCCCTACACCAGCCACAGCAATGCTAGATCCCAGCCACGTCTGCGACCTACACCACAGCTCACAGCAACGCCGGATCCTCTACCCACTGAGTGAGGCTAGGAATCGAACCTTGTCCTCAGGGATACTAGTTGGATTCGTTTCCGCTCAGCCACAACAGGAACTCCATTGTTGTTGTTGATTTGGTTCGTCTTTGTTTTTCCTTTTCCAGCTTCCACAGCTGCCCTTACTCCTTGGCTTGTAGTCCCTTTTTATCTTCAGAGCTAGTAATGGCCAGTTTAGTCTTTCTGTTGCATAACTCTGACTCTAACTCTTCTGCCACCCTCTTCCACATTGAAGGTCCCTTGTACTTACCTTAGGCCCATTAGATCATTCAAGATTATCTCTTTATTTTAAAATCATCTTATTAGCAATTTCAGTTCCCTGTGCAACCTTAATTCTCCCTAACCAAATATCATAACATATCTGGAAATTTAGACATGGACATCTTTGGGGAGCCGGTATTCTGCCCGCCACACACAGCTATGTCTAAATTCAAGGTCCATATCTGCACCTTCTTATTGCAATGCCAGATGAGTTGTCATAGCGGATAATAAGATAATATTTGTAGTCATTTCTACACCAGGTCAACTAGCAACCATTTGACTGTATGTGGAAGTGATTTCCATCCACATAGCCCAAACTAAAATTATCTTTTTGGTCTACTTTCCCTTGACCATTTCCTAAAAAAGTTTAAAGCTGGATTCCATCTTCTCCCTTTCCCACACATCACACAGAAGAAGTGAAAGAAGGGGAATTTGTAGTGGAAATAAACAGGAAGATTAGCTGTTTGAAATTAACTCATCTCATACTTGGAAATTTTACCAAAACTTATGACCATGTAAATATGTTATTTAGGGCTCCTCTTGGGACCTTATGAAGAGCCCGTGAAAGTGAAGGGCTCCAAACCTTCGATTTCATTAGCTTCATGGTAAACCTGCCTAATAATACAGAACACGGTATAAAATTTAAAAGGTCCAAAGAGATAATGCATTGTAAAAAAATAAAAAAAAATACATTGTAAAGTTTCTTCCAAACAGGTCCTTCAGTCACTATCCTCTTCCTTGGAGGCAATAAATATATTGTTTCCTGTGTCCTATCTGAAATAGCATGTGTAGATAAGCATTTTGTGCTGTAATTTTGCCCCCCATCTTTTTTTGTGTATGTCCCACTATGTACAATGTTCCATACCCTGCTTTTTTTCTCAGACACTTTTACTGAGACATAGTTCACACACTACACAATCACCCACTTAAAGTGTACAAGTCAGTAGTTTTTCAGATACTCACAAATGTGTATGTCTATCACCAAAGAACATTTTCATCAGCTCATAAATAAACCAGATACCCTTAAGCTATCACCAACTTGACCCTTAACCCCAGCACTAGGCAATCACTAAGCTACTTTCTGTCTCTGGTCTGGACATTTTATGTGAATGAATCATATATAATATGTGGTCCCTTGTGACTGGCTTTTTTCACTTAACATAATTTTTTCAGAGTTCATACTGTATCAGTACTTGTACTAATGAGCACATACATCAGAATTTAGTAGTTTGTGTCTTCCCTCTCTTTTACTCAGCTTGGTGGAGGTTTATCAATTGTATTGATCTTTTCAAAGAACCAGATTTTGATTTTGTTGATTTTCTCTTGTTTTCCCATTTTCCATTTCATTGATTTCTCTTCTTGGAGTATTTCTTTTCTATTGTTTACTTTAGATTTAATTGTTCTTCTTTCTCTAAAATCCTAAGGTAGAAGCTTAGATTTTTTTATACCTTCTTTTCTACTATATGTTTTTTTTTACAATGAATTTTATTTCAGTTATAGGTGTACAAAGATCATAAGTCAATACGATAGATTTTGTGTCCCAAACCCACAGTGCTTCCCCCCACCCCCCAGATTGTCTTATTTGAAAAACCAAGATTTTCCAAAATCTGTGAGTCATTGTCTGTTCTGCAAAGAAGTCCATTGTGTCTCTTTAGTTTCCACGTGTAAGCGGTTGCACTGGGTGCAGCTGCCTAATTGTCTGACTGATTTCACTTAGTATGATAATTTCTAGGTTCATCCATGTTGCTATAAATGTTGTTATTCCATTCCTTTTAATGGCTGAGTAATATTCCATTGTGTATATATACCATATCTTCCCTATCCATTCCTCTGTTGATGTGTATTTAGGTTGTTTCCATGACCTGGCTTCTTCCCTCTCTAGCTGCTTTAGATGTAAAGTTAGGTTGTTCATTTGAGCTTTTTCTTGTGTCCTGAGGTAGGCTTGTATTGCTATATACTTTCCTCTTAGAACTGCTTTTGCTGCATCCCAGAGGTTTTGGAGTGTCGTGTCTTTGTTGTCATTTG